>JASDQU010103403.1:139342-157573 GCA_032191745.1 Picea mariana | reverse complement strand
GCACATCAATAACCAAAAAACATGCATATTATAGATGTAAAATTCATAGATAATTAAATACACAACTGAAATAAAGATACACAGGTAAATAACCATAATAGAGAGCACTTATCTTTTCTAAAACAAGACATCAACTGGATACATACCAAGGACATTCGACCCAACCATAGAAACTATTGTTCCAAGCCTCAACAACAATGTCACCCCCGAACCAGGGCTATGAATCCACAAGGATGGTTCGAGAGTGTCACTCAGCTTCCCAAACCAGTCAGCACTCAAGCTCTCACGTGCTTTCCAACACCCACAACAATCCAAGTACCCAACTCTATTCTACTTGTCACAACCCAAGAGAATGGACCGCCCCCCTTCTCTACCACAGAGTCCCTCAGGATGTCCATCTTCTTCCAGGGCTCTAGTGTAGCCGGTCYAGAATCTCCATGCTGGGACTCTCGGGAGTCACAACTGTGACAAGACTGGGTWCAAACCAATGCATCTCAGACATGCATGTCTTGATTCATGACTGGATTACACCAGTAGTCTCTACAACCAACTATACCATGGTTGTTTTTCAACATTTCATTTTCCTTTCCCAAGCCAAGACATGAATGAGGAAAGACAAGTGGATGAAAGTATGAATGGAGTGAAATCCCAAYGAAAGGTGTGAAGAATGAACAATTGGGTGAATGAGTGCGTGATCGAATGAAGCAACCAACAAAAGAAAAAGAATGAGAACGAGAGTGAGAACCCCCGCCCTAGACCAAAGATGGGTTTATGTAATTCTTGAAATCAAGAACCAATTGGCCTTCCTCCCGAGAAGCTCACATAATTGTTATGCTCCATTAACCAAAATGGGTAAATAAAATATAAAATAATTACTTAGCCACTTAAGCCCCCTCTCTTGAGGAATTGTTGCTCCCTATAACTCTTGTCCTTGTCCGTCTAGCAACCAACAATGTATTTATTATTAATAATGATCAAAACATTACATTTCCTGGGCACACTAGCCTCTTTTAATTGTTTAGGCACTCTGGCCTTTCATAACTTAACAAAATACATTATTTAATACGGGGCTCAAAACCCAGGGTGTTACATCCCCTCCCCCTTATTTTGGCATTGTAATCAATGCATATACAAAACACATATCAAAATCTCAAAAATTATTCAAAAAAATATGGGTACTCCACTCGCATGGCATATTCATGCTCCCAAGTAGCATCTTCAGTACCGTAGCAGGTCCACTGGAATTTTACCAGTTCTATAACTTGATTCCGGAGCATTTTGATTTGTCTGTCCAATATTCGTGTTGGTTGGACCTGGAAGTCTCCCTCTACCTCTACTTGAATCAGATGCCAAGCAATAACATGGTTAGGATCATGTACATATTTTTTTAGCAAAGATACATGAAATACATTATGCACATTCATGGAAGCATGCAATGCAAGAATGTATGAAACTAGCCCTATTCTGTCCAATATTTCAAATGGACCATAGAATCTTGATGCTAGCTTTGTACAACTACCCAAATTCAAAGAGGTATTCTTGGGTTTCACTTTTAAAGACACTTTCTCCCCCACTTTAAATTCTCTAGCTGTCATGTTCATATTGGCATAAACTTTTTATCTATCTTGAGTTGCCTTTAAATTCTTCTTAATCTTAACCATCTGGTCTTCTATATCCTTGAGCAATTCTGGCCCAAGTACCACTCTGTCTATTGAGTTGTCCCAACTCACTAGAGTATTGCACTTCCTACCATACAAAGTTTCAAATGGGTTCATTTTCAATGAAGCTTGATACCCATTATTATAGGCAAACTCAAGCAAGTGTAAGTAATCTTCCCACTTAGATGGCTTATCCATCAAATACATTCTCAACATGTATTCAATTACTCGGTTGAATCTCTCTGTCTACCCATATGACTGTGGATAGTATGATGTGATAAAGTTCATATTTGTACCAAATCCTTTAAATAATCCCCTCCATAATTTCGACGTAAACTTTGTGTCTCTGTGTTGGCACAGGGGTATACCTAGGGTTCAACACTTCAACAACGCACCAATAAAACCCTAAGTACCGACCCTTTCGGAAACATCTGCGAAGCAGATGAAGTCTCACCTGAGGTAGAGGCACGGGGGTTGCAGGACTCAAGTGTCTACAACCTAGTTGGGACACAGATATGTGATTACAACACTTAATAGAGAACTTAGCCAACATTATGCATTAAGTTATGATTCTTATTCACATCGCAGATTAACCCTTATTACAGATCAATGCAGTAGTAATCAAGATTAAGCCCATCTAATCATTTAGCACATAACATCATAGCATATCTAGCATTTATTCATATATAAAGCACTAAACATCAATGAATCTACCTATCACACATCATGAACAACATTGCACAAATCACAACAACACAGGATATACGTGGTTCACCCCAGAGTGGGGCTACGTCCACCAACTTCTTCTTCTTCTTTATTAGTCTTCAAGCTTCTTACATCCCTCTACTCCTATGCACAAAGCCACAGAGCCAACTCCACAAAAGAGATGATATCTGCGCACACCTCTCCAGATCCTCCTTCCCCGAATTAGGTCAGGGCACAAAGCCTTACACATTTTGTCCACAAAGTCTCTTACAATCACTTGCACTTATCTCTACAAGTCTTAACATACTCTAGTTATGCACTAAGCCCATGACCTCAAAAACTGACCTCTACTTACATTACGTAGCTACTTATTTATACATTACAAAAATTCCTAAACATGGGTAAACCCATGGGCTGGCATCCCATACCTGTTACATAAACCCTAAGAGCCCCAAAAGCCCACAAAATGGGCGAGATCCCGCGATCTCTGCTTTGCCTGGGCGCTCTATCTTTAACCATCTTATTGAAGTCCCAAAAATGGTCAAACATGACCAACGTTTCCTCAAAAATTGGTCAAGGGCCAACACTCTATCTGAGACACATATCCTAGGTATCCCATGCAACCTTGCAATCTCTCTCATGTAAATTTCTACAATATTAGTTGCTATATGAGTTGTTTTTACAGGAACAAAATGAGAAGCCTTTGTCAATCTATCAACCACTACAATGATCAAATCATGTTGTCTTGTTGTCCTAGGAAATTTTGTTATAAATTCAATGGTTACCACTTCCCATTTCTTCTCTGGAATTGGTAAGGGTTGTAGCAAACCCGCTGGGTGCCTATGCTCAGCCTTCACTCTCTGACATTCCATACATCTAGCGATGTAATCAACAAAATCCTTTTTCAATCCCGACCAAAAGGATTGGCTTCTTACTGCTGCAATTGTTTTCTAGTAACCGAGATGTCCAACATATGAAACATCATGCATAGAAAATTCCTAAGTTCTCCGAAACTAGGAACATAAATTTTATTTTTATGCATAATTAATCCATCTTCCTTCATCTTATACTCTTTCATTTTCTGTGGTATTTTCTTGTTGTAAGTTTTCTTTTACCTGTAGGTAATGTTGATATGTTACAACAACATCTAAATTTATGCTCTTTAAATCTCACTGATGCGTACTAACAACGGTAGCATGCATGAGATGTACTCTTCTGCTAAGTGTGTCAACAACTTTATTCTCTTTTCCTTTGATATGCTTGATATCAAAATCGTATTCACTTAGAAATTCCATTCATCTTGTCTGCCTGACATTCAAAGTTGGTTGTTCAAAAATATATTTCAGACCATAGTGGTCTCTTCTTAGTTCAAATATCTACCCCATGAGATAATGCCTCCACATCTTCAATGCGTGAACAATGGAAGCAAGTTCCAAGTCATGTGTGGCATAGTTCCTCTCATGTTCATTAAGATTTTTGGACTCATAACCAATGACATGTCCATTTTGAGTGAGGAATCCATGAAGTCCTTTCTTGCATGCATCTGTACATGCCAAAAAACTTTCATTTGGTTCAACAATCCTTAGAACAAGTGCACTAGTAAGTAATTCTTTCAACAAATTAAAGTTCTCTTCACACTCAGATGTCCATTCAAATTTAATCCCCTTATTTTGCAAAGAAGTGATGGGATGATAAATCTTAGAGAACCCTATTATAAATCTTTTGTAATAACCAACCAACCCCATAAAAGACCTGACTTCTAAAACATTCTTGGGTGCTAGTCATCCTCTAATGGCTTCAATCTTATCTGGGTCTACGACTATACCTTTTTCTGAAATAATGTGCCCCAAGTAATGGATCTGTTCTTGGTAAAAATAGCACTTACTTAGCTTGGCATACAACTGATGTTCCCTCAACACTTGCAATACCAATATTAGGCGATTTTCATGCTCTTCCTCTGACTTAGAATAGACAAGTATGCCATCCAGGAATATGCCATTCATTAAGCACATAAGTAAAATTGGTGCATTGGACAGTCCAAATGGCACGACTACAAATTCATAATGCCCATACCTGGTTCTAAAGGATGTCTTATGGATGCCTTATTATTTGATTTTTACCTGATGGTACCTCGACCTCAAGTCTATCTTTGAAAATATCTTTGTTCCTCTTAGTTGATCAAAGAGGTCACCAATTCTGGGTAGAGGGTACTTGTTCTTTACAGTGGATTTATTCATTTGTTGAAAGTCAATACACAACCTCAAAGTTCCATCTTTCTTTTTGACAAAGAGTACTGGTGCTCCCCAGGGTGAAAAACACTTGGACGTATGTATCCTTTCTTCAACCATTCTTCCAACTTCATTTGTAATTCATTTAACTCTGGTGTACTCATTCTGTAAGGTGTTTTGGACACCGAGGCAACTCCTAGCACTAAATCAATAGAGAAATCTATTTCCCTTTTTGGTGGCAACCCTTATATTTCTTGGAATACATCTTAAAATTATTGTAGTACCTAAAAATATTCAAGGCTTAGCCCCTTTCTATTTTTTGTCTCCTCCACATGGGATGCATACAATTGACATCCTTTTCTGAAACACCTCTTCAACTGTAAGGATGAAATCTCTCTTATAGAGATGGGTCTTGGAATACCTTTCACAGTGCTCTGTTTGCCTTCTTCACCAAGACATGTAAATGTCTTGTTACGACAATCTAGGAAAACATAATGCTTGTGCAACCAATCCATTCCAATTAGAATATCATAAGACCCCAATGATATGATATTTATATCAACACTAGTATTCACACCATTAAGACTTATGGAAAAACCTATGACCATATCATGGATTCTCCTTTTGGTTCCGGTGGCTAGCTGAACCAAACTTGATTTTCCAAGATTACTTTTCTCCAAATGTAAACTATCCACTATTTTAGGATCAATGTAACAATGACTTGCTCCTAAATCAATTAAAATAACAACATGTTTATTTATGATCTTACCTTCCACCTCAATCATATTGGATTGGTACTCTTCTTGTCGATCATCTAAGGCTATATAAATCCTTCCCATGTATTCTACTATTGTAGCCTCTTGGATGTTGTGCACGGTCTTCACTTTGTCCTTTCTATGAGAGAAATCCTTGTACAGGTGATCTTCTTTGCATCCCCGAAATTGGATTGGGGTATTCCCCTTTTTACCAAGGAGTATTATTTCTTGGATTCATCCTTAGCATAATGGTCTTGATGATTTTTATTAGGCTCACTTCTGTTGAAAGGAGGTTTGAATCCCTTCTTCCTCTGATCAAACTTCTCCTTCTTCTTATCCTTCCAAGATTTCTGCATGGATTCTCTGCCTTCCTAATCATCTCAATCAGGGTCTTGGGCTCATCATACCGAATATTTTCTTTATAAAAGGATGGTAGTCCACTCAAAAACCTCTGGATTTTCACTTTCTCATTATTTATGAACCCTACATACTTTAACAACCCCAAGAAATTTTTCTCATACTCTGCCATGGTTGCGCTTCCCAACCTAAGTTCAAATAAATCCTGCATTTTCTTGCCATAGAAGTGCTATGAGAGGTACTCCTTTTGAAAATACTTCTTGAACTGCTTCCAAGTGATCCTATTCTCATTAATATGCTCAACTTGCTTCAGCTGGTCCCACCACATAAAAACTTTCCCATGTAAATGGTAGGTGGAAATTTTGGCTTCTAGGTTTGATGAATAGTTATGCAATTGAAAATATCTCCTGCATCCAAGCAACCATGCCTTGAAATCATCTTCCCTTTCTCTTTCACCATCAAAGGATGGTGGCTTAAGCTTCCTCAAATCTCCATGAAAACTATCCAATTCATGTCTTCTTCTTTGGTTCCTAACAGGAGACACCTTTGGACTACTTATGGAATCTTCAGATGTATAAAAATTTCTTGTTGAGTAAGGAGGTGAGTGATGTCTATGAGTTCTGCTATAACTTCTTGAATAACCAGCTCTTCCACGATCATCTCTTCTTTCATGATACCTGCTTTCTTCCTCTTGTTTTGAGACATTCTTTATTTGTCTTTGTGACTAATTTAAGCTCTACATCACTTGAGAATTTATATGACTTTGTTCTCTCATTAGTCTCTCATTGTTTTCTTTGTAGCTCTGCACTTCTATTTTTAGGCTTCTTACAGTTTCTATTAATGTTTCTTGATCCCCTCTGCCCTTGTGTCTGTTAGATTCTATCTCTGCATTACCAACTCGAATATTCTGACCTTTGGTCTATTTATCATGGCTCGAAGGTCCCTCTCCTTCTTCCATTTATTAAATACACATTATGAACTGATATGTTTAAACCCCTTAATTCTACAAAATGTGCAAGTGACCATTTTGTTAGAATTAAGCATATGATAAACGAAATTTGCCAAACAATGCTACAGGTCCTTTCCATTCATGAAGAATATATATATTAGTCTGCATCATATAACACTTCCATGTTATCCCTTGGCCGATACAAAATTTCAATTCTACACAGGTGCTTCCTTCAAACCACTTCCACAGGTGACCATGGCTCAAAACTGCAGGCTTAATCCTTCCTTAGCGCTTTTCTTTCTTCAAAATAAAAAATTTGGCCACTAGCCCCCTTTTTGTCTTTAAAACATTTTTTGTGCACTAACCCTTTTTCGGTCAGCTTTCAATCACATGTGACCATGATTATGACCCTGTGCTTAGATGAAAATCGCTTATCCAGAGCTTCAAGACTTTGGGGCTCCGAAACTTCAGGCTTCGGGGGTTTCACCTTCATCACACTTCCTTTTCCCTGAATGTCGAACTGGCGAACTTCCGAACAGACCCTTCTTTGGAGCTTCGAGGCTCTGGAACTTCAGATCTTCAGGCTTCATAGCTTCCACCTATACCACACAACATTCCCTTCGAACATCAAATTGGAAAACTCCCGGAGAGGCTCTTTAGAGTATCATTACTCCAGTGCGCCCGAGCTTCAGAATTCATAGGTTCTTCCAACAACATACTCCCATATCCTCTAATGTCGAATCTATGAACTTCAGGAGTCTCATCAACAAATATGCATCAGGGGATAATACGTGGAAAAAATATGGAGATGACACGTGGCCCATTCAATGGGTGACACGTGTCAAGTTATAATTGGCACAAAATATCAGTGAAAATAATGAAACAAGATTACACCTGGCACATATAAAGTGGTTCCACATCACCCTAGGTGACATCAGCATGCCACGTCACTCTGACGGTTCGAGACTTTGGGACTTCGGACTTCAGAGGATCTCTCACCAGAACACTTCAAAACTCTCGAACGTCGAACTTTTGAATTCCCGAACAGGTGC
Source organism: Picea mariana (assembly GCA_032191745.1). Lineage (NCBI taxonomy): Eukaryota > Viridiplantae > Streptophyta > Pinopsida > Pinales > Pinaceae > Picea > Picea mariana. The sequence goes on along the minus strand of JASDQU010103403.1, from coordinate 149,869 downwards.
TCCCCAGAGCTTTGGGACCCCTATGCTCTAGGACTTTGGAATATTTCACACTAGAACATTTCAAAACATTCGAACGTCAAATTAGAGAATAATCGCTAATCTATGGACACATGTCCCCAACACAAACGGTCCAGATTTGCTCCGAAGTTTCGAGGCTTTTTCCTATTTTATGACAAAGAACTTAAAACATCTAGAGCAGCAAGGTTCGAAGGACTTTGGTGCTTAACCGCCATGATCCTTTTCCAGGTATGATGGATATGAAGGACTCAAACCTTTTCAAATAGATATAACAACCCATGTCAAATCTTGTGGCCCAAATCAATGGCCATTATGGTTTCCTGAACCGCTACACCTCCTAAGCTTTCAAGCAAAGTTAAGGTGTGCTCTTAGCGCCATCCTGACACTCATGGACACTCTGTAACTCAAAATTTGGCCATTTTGAAAATGATTCTCTATGAACATTTTGCTTCAATTTCTACTTATATGACCATCCAGGCTTAGTGTTGAAAACTGGAGCTTTGATACCAATCTGTAACATACCCAACCACCCCCAGGCTGGGCACACTAACTTCAAGTCCCCTTCTGGACTAATTTGACCTCTGATATAACTTTAAATAACAAGGATACATGGAATATTCACATGCATTGATCAATATTCATGCTAAACATAAAATAAATGAACTATACGACATGCACAACAATAACCAGCAAGCATGCATATTATAGATGCAAAATTCATAGATAATTTAATACATAGTGGAAATAAAGATACATAGTTAAATAACCATAATAGAGAGCACTTATATTTTCTAAAACAAGACATCAACTGGCTATATACCAAGGAAGTTCCACCCAAACATAGACACTATTTTTCCAAGTCTCAACAACAATGTCACCCTCGAGTCAGGGCTATGAATCCACAAGGACGGTTCCAGAGTGTCACTCGACTTCCAAAACCAGTGAACACTTAAGCTCTCATAGGCTTCCCAACACCCACAACAATCCAAGTACCCAACTCTCTTCTACACTACCTGCACAACCCAAGAGAATGGACCCCCCCTTCTCTGCCACATAATCCCTCAAGCTGTCCATCTCCTTCTAGGGATCCAATTAAGCCGATCTAGATTTTCCATGCTGGGACTCTCGGGACTAGCAACTATGAGAAATAATAGGCACAAACCAAAGCATCTCAGACATGCAGGTATTGATTCATGGCTATATTACACCAACAATATCTACAACCAACCATCCCATGGTTTTTCTTCAACAATTCGTTTTACTTTCCCAGGCCAAGACACAAATGAGGAAATGTGAGTGGGTGAAAGAATGAATGGAGTGAAATCCCAACGAAAGGTGTGAACTGTGAGAAATTGGGTGAATGAGTGCATGGGCGACAATGCATGAATGAATAAAGAAACCAACAAAATAATGAGAGTGAGAACCCCCACCCAAAACCAAATATGGGTTTATGTATGAAATCAAGGAACCAATTGGACTTCCTCTCAAGAAGCTCACTTAAATGTTATTCTCCATTAACCAAAATGGGTAGATAAAATATAAAATAATTGCTTATCCCCTTAAGCCCCGTCTCTTATGAAATCATATCCCCCTATAACTTTTGTCCTTGTCCGTCTAAAAGCCAATGATGTATTTATTATTAATAATGATCAAAACATTACATTTCCTAGGAACACTGGCCTCTTTCAATTGTTTAGGCACTCTAGCCTTTCATAACTTAACAAAATACATTATTTAATATGGGGCTCAAAACCTAGGGTGTTACAAAGGTCATAGAATCCTGGAGCTTTGAACTCCCAGATTTTCGAAGACAAAATAACTTAGCTCCTTTCGAACCTAGCGAAGGGTTCCAAGGTCCCGGTCATGTGGAACTTATCGAGCTCTAGATGCTACACTCATAGTTATTAGCCAAGATTTGGTTAAGGTCATGGGCATGAGCCTGAGCTCTCTTGTGTGACTGATTTGAAGGGAGTGCCTTCCATTCAAAAAACTTAAATTCTAAGAAAGGGAAAGGTACTTTTTGAGGCATCAATGAGACTGAAACATTTCAGCGAAGTCTGCCCCAACTCTTACCTTGAAAGACCATTCCTTGGGAAAATTCCCTTAGGGAATTTTCAACCAGTACAGGAATCGTAAAATTATTCTTAAATTCATTTGAAGACCCAGGCGTAATAGTTCTCATGTTGCTAAGCAAAGGCAAACATAAACCATGCAAATACAGGGGCTCACAGAAAAACAATAAGCATTTCTAATGATTAATCAAACAATGTAAATTTTAGTCATAGCCATAGAATTTCAACCATCATTTCCATTCTAGTAGACAGAGTGTAAGAATACTTATCAAGAAACCAGATCATGAAGCAACTGCTAAGATGGGTGCCCATTTCCACCCAACCATAGGAACAAAAACTCCTGAACAGATTTACTGATGGCCACCCTCTAGCTAGATAATGATGCCTTGAGAGAGATTCTTCCTTCTTGTTCAACGACAGTTAGGGACAGATGGAACTCTCCTCCCCCCACGAGAACTTGGAAATTGGTTTTCTTTTCACCAAGCAAGGGGGCTTGCAACGAGTTCTTCCTTAGTTACTCATCTTCCTGCAACCTCGTTTATCAGCTTGGACTAAAAACACTTCCAAAAACTTCTTGTACTGAGAGCAAGCTTGTTGTATAGTCCTCCCAAGAACCCCCATAGCTGCACTTGCTCTTCTCTCTTAGAAAATGGTTCGTCGACTCATCTTCTTCACAATCCCCTCTACCCACGAATTCCCTTATTTTCTAGCCTTCCTCAACAAAATTGTCTGGGTCCAAATCCCCAGTTCATGGTCAGGTCAGGGAGTCTTTCAGATGGGTACTCTTCCCATCTCCTCATTAACTCTTGAGGAAGGTTCCCTAACTACCAGCTTGACTGGTAATTTATTTCTGGATCAGAGGACTATTCTAGGTCTAAGTAATTTAAATCTAGTAAGGTACTGGTCTGGTGGGGGTCATCTCAACCATTGCTGGTTCCCTTCCCCATATCTTTCATAACATCATGATCTACCTTGGAAAACTCCTTCAATAGTTATGCAACACTATCCATTTTATTTAATAACAAATATACATACATTACCTTTTATAAAAAAATCTTCATTAATTCCAACATCCAAACATATTCATTCTTCCCATAGTATTTTGACAAGTTATAGTTATATTTACAAGGTGGGGGAAACATGGGTATTACAATCCCCTCCCCCTTAAAGGAACATCGTCCTCGATGTTCTACCTGCCGATGTGCTTTGTATCTACAAAAGTAAGAAAAAATGGGTATGCCTGCTTCATGGCATCCTCTATTTCCCATGTAGCTTCATCTGGACCAAAGTGTTTCCACTGCACCTTGACTTGTACAATGGTTCTGTTCCTGAGTGGGATTTCCTTCATGTCTATTATGCATTGTGGCTCTGGCAGGAATTATCCCTCTAGTTCCACCTGAATCACAAATCAATAAATTATATGATTAGAATCATATACATATTCCTTCAGTAACGAAACATGGAAAACATTACGTGCCTTCATTGTGTGAGGAAGTGCTAGTCTATATAATACAGGTCCCACTTTATCCAAAATTTAAAAGAGTCCACAATATCGAGGTGCCATCTTGGCACAAGCTCCCATTCTCAAGGAAATTTTTCTGGGCCTAACTCGAAGATACACATGATTCCCTGCTTTGAACTCTCTAGGTGTCCTTTTTCTGTCTGCATAGATTTTCTGTCTATCTTGAGCTATTTTCAGATTATGTTTTATCTAAACTACTTTTTATTCCATTTCCTTTAGCATATCTGGCCTGATCGTAATTCTGTCTACTGGGTTATTCCAGCTGATTGGAATACTACATTGTCTACCATAGAGGGCCTCGAAAGGGCTCATCTTCAATGACTCTTGATAGCCATTGTTATAAGAAAACTCTACCAATGGTAGGTAGTCTTCCCACTTCTTGGGTTGATGCATTACATGCATCCTTAACATTTCCTCTAACACTTGGTTTACCCTCTCTATCTTCCCATCAGTTTAAGGGTGATAGGCTATACGAAATAGCAATTTAGTTTTAAAACCTACAAACAAATATTTCCAAAAATTTGAAGTGAATTTTGTATCTCTTTCAGATATGATTTGCTTAGGCATGCCATGTAGTCTACATATTTATTTCATGAAAATATTGACGATATCTATTTCCTTGCAAGTTGATTTGATGAGAATAAAGTGAGCAACCTTGCTTAGTCTGTCCACAACTACCATGATGATGTCATTCTGTTTGGTTGATTTTGGTAACCTTGTGATGAAATTCATGGAGATGCTTTCCCATTTCCATTTTGGGATTGGTAGGTGTTGCAACAGCCTTGCTGAATGTCAGTGCTCTGCCTTAACCTACTAACATTCTAGACATTTAGCTAAGTAACCAACTATGTCCTTTTTAGTTCGGGACAATAAAATAGTTTCCTAGTGGCTGTGATCATTTTCTGATAACCAGTATGAAAAGTATATGGTCTTTTGTGTAGTTAATCCATTATGAACCTCTTCAAGTCGTCACAATTTGGAATATACATCCTGCCTTTGTAAGTTAGAAAACCATCATTCAACAATTGATATCCCTCATACTTCAACCTTGTGGGATCTTGCTCTAAGTATGATTTCACAGTATTGAAAAATGCATCTGTTTCTTGTGCAATTTGGCCTCTCTCCTTGATGTCTGATTCATAGGTGCTCATAGCTGCCAAGTGAATCACTTTCATACTACTAATGTCATCAACCACCCTATTTTATTTTCCTTTGATATGCTTGATTTCAAAATCAAACTCATTAAGGAGATCCATCCATCTATCTTGTCTAGCATTGAGTTTTGGTTGATCAAAAAAATATCTCAACCCACTATGGTATGTCATAAGCACAAATATTCTAGCTAGGAGGTAATGCCTCCACATTTTTAAAGCATGTACTATGGCGACCAATTCCAAATCGTGGGTCACATAATTGATTTCATGCTCATTCAATTTTTTGGATTCGTATCAAATCACATGTCCTTCTTAAATCATGACTCCTCTGATCCCTTCCTTGCAGACATCTATACACACAAGGAAGTCCTTGTTTGGGTATGCAATCTTCAACACATGTGCATTTGTTAGAAGGTATTTCAATTGTTGGAATCTCTCTTCACATTTTGATGTCCAAATGAATTTAACTCCCTTTTCTGAAGGGAGGTGATTGGGAAACTGATCTTGGAATATCCCTTTATGAACCTTCTATTGTATCCTGCTAGGCCCATAAAGGATCTAATATCAGATACATCCTTTGGGGTATGCCAATCCATAATGGATTTGATCTTGTCAGGATCAACTACCACTCCTTCTTAAAAAATAACATGGCCTAAGTAATGGACTTGTTTTTGGAAAAATTCACACTTACTAAACTTAGCATAGAGTTGATGATCTCTTAGCACTGGAAGCACTAACTTGAGATGTTCTTCATGCTCATACCTACGCTTAGAATATATTATTATATCATCAATGAAAGCCAACAAAAATCTATCCAAGAACTTACTGAGCACATTATTCATTAAGCACATAAAAGTGGCTGGTGCATTGGTAAGCCCAAATGGCACCACCACAAATTCATAGTTCCCATATCTTGTCGTAAAGGTTGTTTTGTGGATGTATTCATCCTTAATTCATACTTGATGGTATCCATACCTTAAGTCAATCTTGGAGACAATTTTAGCACCCCTTAATTGGTCAAACAAGTCATTGATCCTAGGCAAGAGATACTTATTCTTAATGGCCATATTATTGAGTTGTCTATAGTCTATGCACAACTTGAGTGTGTTATCCTTCTTTTTCACAAACAAAGTTGGTGCTCCCCATTGAGACACACTAGGCCAAATGTAGCCTTTTTCCAACATCTCTTTTAGCTGTAGTTTGAGCTCAACTAACTTTGGTGTACTCATTTTATAGGGTGCTCTAGACACTGGCACTGCTCCTGGTACATGTTCTATTGGAAAGTCAATATCTCTTCTAGGAGGTAGACTTGGTACTTCTTATGGAAACACATATTTATATTCTCTTAATATGGGATGGTCCTCTAGGCTTGGTTTATTTTTCTCAACAGATTTCAACACTTGTATTGCATACAAAGGACATAATTTTATGCAATACTTCTTCATTTGAAGGGATGGCATTATTATCACTGAGACAAGATTTCGAATTCCCTGTAGGGTTATTTTCTCCCTTCTTCATCTTCACACTCCAAAGTTTTATTGTAATAGTCCAACTTGGTTTTATGGGAAGCCAACCAGTCCATGCCAATCAACAGGTCGTAGTATCCTAAAGGGAGCATGTTTAGGGTTTCTTGGGTGGGTAATCCATTCATAATGAATTGGCATGCTGGTATGAGTTATGTTACCTTTATTTTGGTTCTAGTGGCTACTTGTACCAACCATGATTTAACATGTTTTAGTTGCTGCAATTTAAATTTCTCAATAGTTTGAGGGGAAACATAACTCAGATTAGAACCAGGGTCAATTAAAATAGAAACCATATGGTTGGAAATCATGCCTTCCATCTCCACCACTAAAGCTTGGTGGTCAGCTTGTCTATTATCTAAGGTTGCATAAATTTGTGAGATTCTCCTAGCCACATCATCGACTGTGGTAGTCTCCTGGATGTTGTAGACCCTCCTGTTGTTCTGTTGCCTATGTGAGAAATCCCTTAGTAGATGTTTTTATCCACAACCCCAACATTTCAAGGGTTCTCTCTTGGTATTATATCTTACCTAGGGCTGTTCCAAAGGGTTTATTGCCACTCTGAGATGGAAAATTCTGCCAATATACACTTTTAGTAGGAAGGCTCAACTTAGAAATTTTCCCATGATTCTTAAATCTTGAGGATTTAAACCCGTTTTTATTGAATCCCAAACTACCTTTCTTCTTCCAGTCCTTATGAGGTTTTTCCTTATTCTTGAATTGTTCATAGGAGTACCTTGCCTTCCGGATAGTTGTAAATTCTAACCTTGTACAATATCTACTACAAACAGATATTCGGAAATGAATAGAAAATATACAATGGCAAATACAAACATTACACATAGATTTTTCCCCTAGAAACCCAAACCGGGAAAACCATCATTGTCTATATTCATTCATTGTGATACATTGTTTACAATACAATATACATATAGGAGCCAGCGACATCCAAAAACCTAACCCAATGACCTAGATTAGTCCAAAACCCTAATTCCTTAACTGGAAATAGAAAACCATCGACAAAAACCATGTGCCGAAAAACCACCTAAATACATGAGGTCTTTTCTTCTGTAGAAGAAGATTCTTTAGATCCCTTCTTTTTCTCAACTTTTGATCTACACTGCTTCTTGTAGTTCCCTTCTTTTCCACATCTCCAACATACCCTTACAAACTTTCCAGGAGATTTAGATCTACCCTTAGACTTAGATCTCCCACTTGAAAAATTATATCTATTTCTTTCTTGAGAACGTCCTCTTGAAAATAATGCATCTGTGCTATGTCCTTCCATATTCTTCTGTCTCATATCCTCCGACAACAAGGATGAGACCACTTCTTCAAACTTCAAAGAAGTTGTATTACTACCTGTAGCCATAACCAGACTATCCCACGAGTTTGGTAAAGAACACAACAAACTGATACATTTATCTTCATTTGAAATTTTAATCTCAACAGATACTAACTGAATTACCACATTATTGAAGGCGTTCAAATGCTTTGCCACCAAGTCTCCATCTCTCATCCTCAAGTTATACAACTTATTTCTCAGGAATAGTTTATTTACCATGGACTTAGACTGATATAACTTCCCCAAATTTTCCCATAAATTCTTGGCTGTAGCTTCCTCTGACACATTCAGTAATACTGAATCAGAGAGATACAGTCAGATTGTGCTCTTTGCCTTCTGATCCAACTTTTTCCAGTCATCTGCAGAAGTTCTTGTAGGTTCAGTACCTGGATCTACCGCGATCCATTGATCTCTGTCCACCAAAAGATCTTCCATCTTGAGCTTCCACAGCTCAAATCTTTTCCCATTAAACTTCTCGATCTCCATCTTTGAATTGCTTGCCATTTATTTTCACTTGAAAAAAAATACCATAGATCTCCCACTATAACAAGGCTTATCACAGTCCTGAGCCAAACCCTTGACCACAAAGGCGTCTCCTTGAAGCCAATAAAGCTCTGATACCAAATGTAAATTCTATCCTTGTACAATATCTACTGTAAACAGATATTTAGAAATGAACATAAAAGATACAATGGCAAATACAAACACTACACAGAGATTTTTCCCCTGGAAACCCAAACCGAGAAAACCAACATATTCTATATTCATTCATTGTGATACATTGTTTACAATACAATATACATATAGGAGACATATACATCCAAAACCCTAACTCAATGACCTGGATTAGTCCAAAACCCTAATTCCTTAATCGAAAATAGAAAACCATTGACAAAAGCCATGTGACGAAAAAACACCTAAATACATGACACGTTTCCCGAGGTAGGTATCACGTTTCCTGCATATGCTTAGACACTACTAATAATGAAAAGAATATAAAACATACCCAACAATATTGTCTTCTAATGTCTTTGGCTCATCAAATTCAATTCTGTCCCAGAAGGACTGAGTCAGTCCACTAATAAATCGTTGTATCTTTACCTTTTCATCCTTTATGTAGGGAACATACCTTATCAACTCAAGAGATTTGTTTTTATATTCATCTATTGTGAGTTTCCCTAGCTTGAGTTCTTAGAACTCCTTGGTATTCCCATCAAAGTATTTTTCTGAAAGATACTTCTTCTTGAAGTACTCCTCGAATTGTTTCCATGACAAGTCCTTCTCATGTATTTATTTCACATACCTAAGGTCCTCCCACCAAATGGAGGCTTTTCCATTCAAGTTGAAACTGGCTATTTGAGCCTTTAAGTTTTCAGAGTAGTCATGGACTCTAAAGTACTTCTTCAAGACGAGTAGCCAAACTTCTGCTTCTTCTCCCTTTTTAATCTCTCCATCGAAAGTGGGTGGTTTGGATTTCTTAATCTCTTTAGGGTCATGACTCTTGGAATGGTTCGTCTTCTTTCTTCTCTTCTGGGAATGTGAACTAGTCTCACCACTAGATAATTCCTTGGATTTTTCAGTTTCCTCACTAGAGGATTCTTCCATTGAATGTCTCTTAGCTCCATGTTGGGCCTTTTTTGAGGTGCTCCTCCTTGTGTGGCCACTTTCAGGACCATGCTTTGTTATCTCATGTGGACTTTGTGTCTTCTTAGTATGATGTTTGTCCACATGGCTGGATGTTGGTCCATGTTGCAACTACCTTTGTATATCTGATAAGATTTGTAGTAGGACTGCGTTAATTTCAGCTTTCTTTTCCTGTTCTTTTATCAACCTTTCATTGTTAGCCTTACAACTCTGTAATTTGACCATGAGGCTTCTTATGGTTTCATCCAAATCTGGAGGGGTTTCCACTGCCCTCCTCTCATCAAATTCTTCTTCTCTATTGTGGGAGCTTCCCCCAAATCATGGTTTGTCACCATACTTTACGCTCTAGTTTTCCTTCTGTCCACTGATTGCTTGAGTGTTGATAAAAAATTCTCTGTTAGTTAATTCTCTACTAGTTTATGAAAAACACATACAATTTGTAAGGTAAATCCATCTTCTTTATTTGGAACATTAGCAACATACAGTTCATATTTTCAAAGCATCTAATAACAATATAAAGTTTCATTCCTTTCTTCAGTGGAGGTTTAAATAATTTTCTTAGGAATGGGGTAAGATAGGGTGTTACCCCTTAAAATTTCTCTAATAAAATTTCATGCGACTCATTCATGAGACCAAGCAGGCCAAGTGTTGTTGCCCACTCTGATACCACTCTGTAACACACCTGACCCCCAAGTATCCTTTTTAGGGATGGGGCATCAAAATTTCACTTTCCTTAATCATATCGAATCCTCTTCCCGAGATCTCCATCCCTTTCCTTAAAACAAGAGATTTATAACAATTGCTACCATGCTCGAATCTGAGCTATGGATTGGGAGTTACGCCCTCCCAAATCTCTTCAAGCATTATTGGTCAAGGGCCACATGACACCCACATGGATTCATCCCATTTGTACCATCCCAAGCTCCCCGAAGTCCCAGAGTTCCTCAACACTCCTGCATCTATGGTGGAAATCCATCCATCGTTAAATCGAATGATGAAACAACACATAGGATTAAGGGATTTCAGCGTTCAGTGCTTCAACATTGAATATCCCTCTTTTTCTATGCACACATCCTTCAAAGTCTTGAGACCCCAAAATCCTACCACGTGGCTCCGATCTTCAGGCCTTTTGACTTATCTAAGATACTACACCCAAGCCTCCGAAGTTCCAAAACCCCAGACTCCCGAAGGGTCCACACTTACACATGGTGGTGCATTAAATGCAGAGGAAGGGATAGGTAGGTCCGAA
>JASDQU010103403.1:116427-127722 GCA_032191745.1 Picea mariana | reverse complement strand
ATACCCATCGTGATTTTCCATTCTGCTGCACCCACAGTGCAAGCTCCTCCATCCTCGCTCTTATCTCACCGAGTTCTTTGTCGATCTCTGCTTTACTCATCTGCTGGTGGTCTCCTCCTCCACCACGCTCATGACCTTCAATAGACATCTCCATCTTTCACCTGCCCTCCTGGCAAGTTTGTTGTTTACTCTGCCACCGAGAGTATCTTCAACATTTCCTACAGTCCACCCGACTGTCTATTTGTTTCTTCATCCTGCAACAATCTCTTCAATCCTCTTCATCTGAAATATACAGACGAAGTCCGGCTCTGATACCACCTGATGCAGACCCCCTACCTCAACAGGGTTCTGCGACCTCCCAATCTCTGGATCGTTCTTCTTCTGAGACGAAATAGATCTTCGGGCCCCTGTTGGAACCCCCTGAACAAATCCACAAGTCCCCTTTTTCCTCTGGCACAGGTCTTGAGAAAACCTGCACGCGCGCCTCTTTTTCGACGCTCTTCTCTGTTCTGAACCAACACCCTCCTTTTGCATTTCGGGGTTTCGGGACTCCTTCATACAAGTTCTCCCAAACTCCTTGTCTCTCCAACTCCCGGTAGCCGAAACGCCGAAAAGGGCTTAACGGCATTGTATCGCCCTTAGCCTCTGTCCACGTGATCACCACCCTGTGACCACACGCTTAACGTCTAAGTGCTTACCGGCCTTTTGGGATTCGGGTAATCGCGATGCAAGCGTTCCTCCCTGTCCTCCGTCTTTCGAAGTGCTGAAATCCAAAATAGGGCCTAACGGCTCCTTAGCCCCTCCCTCAAGTCACTTCTCATATGATCGGTCCTGTGACCTGGGGCTATTCCTCCGAGTGCTTTTCGGGGTTTCACTATTCGGGATTTCGCGACTCCAGCTGCAACGTTTCTTGGTCCTTCGAACTCCTGGGTCTCGAAAAGCCGAAATCTACCCGTGACCACGGTCCACTTTTCGAGATTTCGAAATTCGTGATTTCACGATTTTCGCTGCAGACGATTCTTGGTCCTTCAACCTCCTGAGTCCCGACATGCCGAAATGTCGAAATTCCACTCCAAAGGGAGATTAACGGCTGTGAGCCTCCCCTGATCCGACAGCTTACCTTCTTTCGAGATTTTGTGGGTCAAGAGTTCTGACTCTTACCCTTTGTATCCCCGGGTAGCCGAAATGCCGAAATGGGCCTTTCGGGGATTTCCCCGAAACCTTGACCACTCGCCACGTGTCCTCCTGAGGACGGTCCTGATCTTTCCGGGACTTCGCGGGTTGCAAAGTCGAAAGACTCCTCTTCCTTCTGTTGTTATGAATTTTAAACCTCGCGCACCTCCTTCTGGATCCGACGGCTATCGATCCTTGGTGCTAGATCTGACGACCCAGATCCTTTCTCCTGTGCACCTCCCAGGGACTGAACCCCGTGCACGTGCCCTTGATCCAGCGACTCTCAAGTCACTGCACTCCAGATCCGACGGTCTATATTCTTTCAAGATTTCGCGAACCAGGAGTTCGCGATGCAGCGACTCCACAATCCTTTGCTGCTCCAAACCCCGAACTCCGAAATAGCAAAATTCAAGCGCGAGATTTCGAGATTTCACGAACCGAGAGTTCGCGATGCAGTGACCCCAAAATCCCTTGTCGCTCCAACCCCCGAACTCCGAAATAGTGAAACTCTCACGGGGTGCTTCTAAGCGCTTAAATCCCTCGCAACTTGGTGCGATCCTAGGGCTCTCAGGATTTCGGCACTTCTCCACGAAGCGTCTCCACCGTCTGTTTCAGTTGTTATCCTGCACAACCTCCCAAAGGTTAAACTCTGTGCGCCTTCACCTGATCCAACGGTTGTCGGGTATTGGCGCTAGATCTGACGGTTCAGATCTGTCTTCCTTGCGCGCTCTCCTCCTGAGCTTTCTTAGCTTTCTAACTTAGAAGATTTTCTGAGTCTCGAAGGTCTCGGCCCTCGACCCTTCCTCTTGTGAGCCTGGTTCCTTTTGGGTCTCGTCTGTGTTATAGAAACACTTCTCGTCCTGAGCTTTCGAACTTGAAACAAGTTCACTCTGAGCGCACTCCTTGCGTTATTCCTTCTGAGCTTAAGAACTTCAGACAAGTTCTTATTCGCACACTCCTTGCGCTGCTGAGTTTTCAGATAACTCAATTCGAAGTATTTCTTACAAAGAAATGTTTCACGCCCTCCTGGCGTTCTTCTGCTCGATGCACACCTTGCAGAGCCTTTTTTCATAGAGTGTTCAGTAACTCTGTAAGTGTCTTCTCCTTGACACTTCTCTTTTCTCATAACTCGAAAGAGTTCCTTCTGTGCACACTTGCACCAACTCAATGCCCTCTTGGCAGAGTTCTCCAGAATCCTCAGTGATTCTGTCTTCTCGCCGAACTCGAAAGAGAGTTATCCTCAATGCACCCTGTGCATTTGCTCAATGCCCGCCTGGCAGAGCTTCCACAGAACCTTCAGTAGTTCTGTATTCTCTGAACTCGAGACAGAGTTCCCTTCTGTGCACTCCTTGCACCTCTGTTGATGAAGGTTCAACGCTATCCCTCTTGAGCTTTCCTGAGGTTGTCTCACCTCTGTCAACGCACACCTTGCGGACTCTGTGCACTCCTTGCACTCGGAAACTCCAAGATGGGAAGAAATTGAAACTCTCAAATACTTCACCAGTTATGCATTTAAAACATGAAATGCATAAAAACATGCAAACACCAAACACACAGTATGCAGGAAAAAACTGTTTTTCTATTAATCTGTATGTTTTATACAAATGTTTACAAAGGCTAGATTGTAACAAGTCTCATCTTTGTCTCCTCTAACTCTCTACTCTCTGAAAGCTTTCCTGTCCTCTATCCTATCATTCTCTATCCTATTACAAAATGAGGGCTCCCATGAGCTTATCCTCCACCTCACCATCTCTAAGCTATCGCTCTCCCAGAGCGGCTCCTACGGCTACATTACATAAAAGGAAGTCGCAGACCTGACTGATCTAGACTTAGCTACAGGTAACCATTAAAGGAAACCTCAACCACTACCTATATAAAGGTGTGGTCTGGCATTAAAAGTCTTACAACATTTATTTGAAATTTCCAATTTCAAAATTGAGAGGGTTGCGCCTCTCCCTTTCTCCATTAAATGCGTGCTAGATGTGTTGGCTAGCTAGCACGCTGCTGACATGGAGCGATGCTCCTGCATCAAACAAGCTCCCATGTATCATTTTTTTTATATTTGTGACATCTCATCTTCCATGGCTTACACCCATGGATCATCAGTGGAAGCTTCTTTAAAATTAAAAGGTTCAACATGGGCAGAAGAAAAAAGAGAAAAATTGTCACCAACATACCTAGATGTCTCATATATCTCTTTCAAACTTCTTATTTTTCTAAGAGGACTAGATGGAGGTATTGTTTGAGTATCAACTTGGGATCCAGTTGACAAAGAAGATGAAGATGAATTTGATGGAGAACTCTTTGAAGGTGAACCTACATTTCTTACAACAAAAGGCTGCAAAGATTGATCATTGTTATCAAAAATCAAATTTTCAATATGTGGGGTAAGCTCTTTATCTTCTCCTCCATTCTTCTAATAAACTCCCCCTTCATCAAAGATCACATCTCTACTAACATAAAGTTTATTAATAAGTGGATCAAAACACCTATAATACTTGCTTTCTTATGAATATCCAATGAAAATGCATTTCACTGATATTCCATCTAATTTCTGTCTTTGTTGTGCAGGAATGTGAACAAAGCATGCAGATCCAAAAAATTTCAGATGAGAAATAGTTAATTTTCTACAAAACCAAGCTTCATAAGGAGTAGAATTTTTTACCGTCTTTGTAGGACTTCTGTTGAGGATATATGCAGCCATATGGACTGCATCTGCCCAATACATGTTTGACAAACTCTCTTTTTTTAACAGACATCTAGCCATCTCTACAATTGTTCTATTTTTTCTCTCTGCTACTCCATTTTATTGAGGAGTATGTGCAGTATGTAACTCATTTTTTATGCCATGTAAATTGCAAAATTATTTGAATTCATCAGAGGTGAATTCTCCACCTCGATCAGTTCTCAAGTCTTTCAAACAGTATCATGATTGTTTCTCAACAAGTGCTTTAAATTTTTGAAAGTAGCTAAAAGCTTGAGACTTCTCACTTAAAAAATAGACCCAAAACATCCTTGAAAAATCATCTACAAAGAGAAGAAAATACATATTCTTTCCAAGAGATAAGGTCTGCATGGGGCCACAAATATCTGCATGTACTAAAGGCCAAAGGTTCACTTTCTCTAAAATGATGTTGGGGAAAGTTGTCTCTATGTTGCTTCCCTACTGCACAACCTTCACATATCTTATTATCTGGTTCTATGAATGAAGAAAAATCTTTTGCAAAATTCTTCTTTTGCATGAAAGAAAGAGATCCAAAATTAAGGTGCCCAAACTTTTTGTGCCATAACCAAGACTCATCAACTGAGGCCTTCAAGCAAGCTACTTTTGGTTCGATACTTAACAAAAACATCATATTATCTGTCATAGGAACTTTGGCAACAAGGCCTTTGTTGTTAAAAATCTTACAAAACTTTCCTTCAAAAACAGTCGTGTAGTTTTTAGAATTTAGTTGCCCTATGCTAATCAAGTTATGCTTTAAACTTGGAACAAACAAAGTATCATGTATATACATAAAACTTCCATTTTTTACTTTTATGGCAAGGGTACCTTTTCCCCTTACTTTTGCCTCATTATCATTGCCAAAGTTTACTTTTCCCTTCACACTCTCATTCAACTTCACAAACAGGTTTTTGTTTCATGTCATATGATTTGAGCAGCCACTATCTAAATACCATACAAAATCATCTTTGGCATCAAAACTATTACATGTGAGAGACAAAGTTTGAGAGTTTTCAACTTCATTGTTACTAAAATTTGCATGAGAGGTGTCTCTTTTCTTCTTAAAACAATAGCTTTCAAGGTGACCATCTTTATTACAATAATTGCAATGAAAGTTACCTCTCCCAAGGTTGTTGTTTCTTCCTCTACCACGGCCTCCTCTTCCTTCGACGCTTACACGACCTCTACCTCCTCTATTTGATGATGAAGAAAAAGTAGAAGTATCATTCATGGTAGTAGAAGATTGGTTCTTCTTGTCATCAACCTTGAACTTGCTTTGGAAATCTTGATCTAGAGGTTCCTCATTCTTTTTTAACCTGTCTTCATGAACTTGAAGGCTTCCAAACAAATCAGCAAGAGTTAGTTGTGATAAATCCCTTGACTCCTCTATAGCGATAGTGATTGGATCAATTTTTTTAGGAAGACTTCTCAAAAAAAATTCAGCAATCCTCCTATCTTCAAGAGATTCACCATGACCATGAATAGAATTCACAATATTTTGAACTCTAGTAATAAAAGATTCAACTCTTTCGTTTTCTTTCATAGAAAAAGATTCAAAATCTCTTCTCAACATTTGGAGCTTGACAACTTTTACCTTTACAGATCCCTTGTATGCCTTCTCCAAGGTTTCCCAAGCATCAAGAGACTTACTACATTTTGCAATCTTAGGAAAAATTGTGATGCCAACTCCAGTTTGAAGGATGAACAAAGCTTTGGCATCATTTTCCCTGTTCTCCTTCAACTCTGCCTTTTGATCTTTTCAAAGTAAGTTGAAAGTTGATGAGAAGAAGAAGCAACTTTCGACTGCCATGACTGAAGCTTTTACTCCTTTTTTTAGAGGAGGTAGAGGTCGTGGCAGAGATAGAGGAAGAGGTGGTTGAGGTAGAGGAAGAAGCAGCAGCAGTAGCTCTGGCAGAGGCATTTTTCATTGCAGCTACTGTAATAAAGATGGTCACCTTGAAAGCTATTGCTTTAAGAAGAAGAGAGACACCTCTCAAGCAAATTTCAGCAAGAAAGAAGGTGAAATCTCTCAAACTTTGTTTCTTACAAGTAATTGCCTTGAAGCTAAAGATGATTTTACATGGTATTTAGATAGTGGTTGTTCAAATCATATGACTGGAAACATAAGTTTGTTTGTAAAGTTAGATGAGAGTGTGAAGGGAAAAGTATATTTTGGCAATGATAATGAAGCAAATATAATGGGTAAAGGTACCCTTGCCATAAAAGTCAAGAATGGAGGTGTTATGTATGTACAAGATACTTTGTTTGTTCTAGGTTTAAGGCACAATTTGATTAGCATAAGGCAGCTAAACTCTAAAAATTACAACATTGTTTTTGAAGGAAGGTTTTGTAGGATTTTTAACAATACTACCTTAATTGTTGAAGTTCCTATGACAGAAAATAGGATGTTTTTGATGAGAATGGAATCAAATGTAACTTGTTTGAAGGCTTCAATTGATGTGTCTTGGCTTTGGCACAAAAGGTTAGGAAACCTTAATTTTGGATATATTTCTATGTTGCAGAAGAAGAATTTAGTAAGAGGTATATCCTCTTTCACAAATCCTGGTAACAAGTTATGTGAAGGTTGGGTAATAGGAAAGCAACACAGAGATACCTTTCATTTTCATCAATTTAGAACAGTAGAGCCTTTGGCTTTAGTACATGCAGATATTTGTGGCCCAATGCAAACTTTGTCCCTTGCAGAAAACAAATATTTTCTTCTTTTTGTCGATGACTTTTCAAGTATGTCATGGGTTTATTCTCTAAGTGAGAAATCTCAAGCTTTTAGCTTTTTTCAAAAATTTAAAGCACGTGTTGAGAAGGAATCAGGGTTCTATTTGAAAGTTTTAAGAACTGAAAGAGGAGGAGAATTCACCTCCAATGATTTTAAAGATTTTTGCAGCTCACATGGCATTAAAAAGGAGTTAACTACAACTTATACTCCTCAACAAAATGGTACAGCAGAAAGGAGAAACAGAACGATTGTAGAGATGGCTAGATGTATGTTAAAACAAATGTCTTTGCCAAACATATATTGGGCAGATGCAGTGCATTCAGCAGTATATATTCTCAATAAAGTCCTACAAAAATGGTAAAGAACTCTACTCCTTATGAAGCTTGGTTTTGTAGAAAGCCAACAATTTCTCATTTGAAAATTTTTGGGTCTACATGCTATGTTCATATTCCTTCTAAACTAAGACAAAAGCTTGATAGAAAGTCAATAAAATATATTTTTATTGGATACTCAGATGAAAGTAAGGCTTATAGGTGTTATGATCCTCTTACTGATAAGCTTTATGTAAGTAGAGATGTGATATTTGATGAAGGGGGAGTTTATTTTAAGGATGAAAGTGAAGATAAATTGGTTACTCCACATATTGAGAATTTAATCCTTGATGATAATGATTCATCAAAGCATCCATCTTCAGTGACAATTTCAGGTTCATCTACAAGAGGTTCTTCATCAAAGGCATCTTCATCTAGTTCATCAACAAGTTCTGAAGTTGATACACAAACAACATCTCCATCTAATTCTCCTAGAAAAACCAAAAGTTTGAAGGAAATTTATGAGACATCAAGGTATGTTAATGATCATTTTTCTCTTGTTTCTTCTGCAAATGTTGAGCCTATCAATTTTAAAGAAGTTTGTTTTGTTGAGCCATGGGTGCAAGCAATGGAGGATGAAATGTCTCAAATTCAGAAAAATGACACATGGGAGTTAGTTGAACTCCCTCATGGAAAATCTTCCATTGGAGTAAAGTGAATTTACAAGCTGAAATTTAATATGGATGGAAGCATTTCAAAACACAAGGCACATTTAGTTGCAAAGGGGTATGGGTAACAATAAGGCATCGACTATGAAGATACATTTTCTCCTGTAGCAAAGAATGGAAACTGTAAGAACTTTTCTTTCCATAGCATCTTTAGTTAAAACTAATAGTTTATCAAATGGATGTTAAATCTGCTTTCTTAAATGGATATTTAAAGGAAGAAGTTTATGTTGAACAACCTCAAGGTTTTATTGTTGAAGGTAAAGAAGATAAGGTGTATAGGCTTAAGAAGGCACTTTATGGTCTTAAACAAGCTCCTAGAGCTTGGTACTCTAGGATTGATAAATACCTTCATGATCATGGTTTTGTTAAGTGTTCTTCTGAAAGTGCGGTCTACAAAAAGGCCATCGGATCAGATTTTATTATTCTCTTCTTGTATGTAGATGACTTAATATTTATGGGCACCTCAATATCACTTGTGAAGGAGTTTAAAGAAAAAATGAAATCAGAATTTGAGATGTTTGATTTGTGGGAGAAATGCAATATTTTCTGGGCATGCAAATCAAACAAACAGCTGAAGGTATATCTATTTGCCAAACCAAATATGTTGAAGACATGTTGAGGAGGTTTAACATGCAGAATTGTAAAGTTGTGAGTACTCCTCTTGTTGTTGGGAGAAAATTGATGAAAGAAGATGAATCTTCTCTCTGAGATGCCACTCTTTATAGATCCATGGTTGGCAGCTTAATGTATGTGACCACTACTAGACCAGACATTATGTTTTCTGTAAGTCTGGTTGCTAGGTTCATGAATCAACCTCATGAGTCTCATTGGTGAACGGCTAAAAGAATACTCAGATATGTAAGTGGTACCAGATTTTTTTTATTTTTTATAAAGCTACTAATAATTTCAATATTGTAGCATACACAGATGCAAATTGGGCAGGTAGCTTGAATGATCGCAAAAGTACTTCAAGATATGTTTTTCTTTTTGGAGGAAATCTTGTTTCCTGGAGCAGCAAAAAGCAACCCACAATTGCACTTTCTACAACCAAAGCGGAGTACATTGCAGCATCATCTACAAACACTCAAGTCATTTGGATGGCAAGATTGTTAGAAGAATTGGGCATGGAAATTCGTAAACCTATTAAAGTTTATTGTGACAATCAAAAAACAATCTCTATGACAAAGAATCCAGTTTTCCACAACAGGAGTAAACACATTGACATTCGCCATCACTTCATTAGAGAGCTTGTCAAACAAGAGTTTCTCTTTTTTGAATTTTGTAAATCTGAAGATCAGCTTGCAGACATTTTTACGAAAGCTCTTCCAAAGGATCGATTGAAGAAACTCAGATCACAGTTGGGAATCCTCAAACTTGACATCAAGGAGGGGATTGAAAAACGTGATGCTTGAATTTTCGGCATTCAGTTATCTCAATTGTTCCAGCTGTGTAACCGTAGCTGCCATGTGTTGATCAATCACTGCCACATTTCTTTTCCTATCCGCTGCATTAGTATTTCAGTTCAGCTATTTAAATGTTAGTTTGATTTCCATCAAACACAGTTTTTTGGTGAATGAATGTTGTGATAGAGAAAGACTCCTAGTTGATTGTTAGAGAGATCTTTCTTTGGCATTTTGTGGAACAGAGGATGCTTTGTTTTCCTCTTTGATTTACAATTGTAACAGAGGTACTATGTATCTCTTTTTTTTCAGAAATAAAGCATAGACAGTAGTATTCAGAAACAGAAACAGAGTAGTTTTCCCTGAGTGTGAGGTCTATTGCTGTAGTTTTTTATTGATATTCAGTTTTCTGTATTCTGTCATTTTTGTTAAGAAGTTTAATCAGGGTCTGCATTTTTTTCCTGGGTGTGACTCTTGTGAGCACATAATTCCTAAGCATTATGAGCAAGCACATGTGCTCACAGTTAAGACAAACTAGGTCCATAGTGCAATTTTCTTCCATTTCACAATTGAAAAAACTCAACTATAGCAGGTTTAGCATTCTGAGTTCTTTCCACCTCATTATTCAAAGTGAAATTACTACAATTAGAATTGGCTATGGTAACATATGGCAATTGTTGTTAATGTTTATGGAGTTTCTTTGTTCAAATGCATCTTATTTAGTATTAGTGAGGCAGCAATAACAGCACAAATCTCGTAACAACATTCTTAAACTTGACTTATTTCACATTTTGAAACAAATTTAATAACCTTTCTGATATCTATGGCTGATATCCCCGTTACAATATGTGAAGTATGTGATGTGCCAAATGGGGTATGCTGAACTTTGAACTTAAGACCGATCACTATCTTTTGTGAAATGTGTCTTATATTTCATTACTAAACAATAAAAAAGGAACATAAAGAATGATTCATCCTGGAGCCAAACTACAGTCACAGATTACCCCTCCCTACATAAGCAAAGAGAGCTATCATGTCCGCCTTCGCTCCAATCTCATGAGAATATACATCTTTTCTGAAAATGCCAATCCTGGCTGAAATATGTAAGGCCAGCTCTGATTGTAAAGTTGTGACGTTTCCCCAAGGGAATGGATTAGTTGCCTCATAAAAGACTGCATAACATCTTCTTTCCATAGAAGGCATATGCGTGCCAGTCGGATCACATCCCAAATTGAGTATTATACCTTGAAGTTTCAATAGCTTGAACTACTTTTGTTGTTGGAGGTCTGTGCTACTTCTAATATATATTGCCTATGCTGCTAGAAAGTCTGTTGAGTATCCTGGGCTTCTATTTCAGGTTTCTATTTCAGGTTGAAGCAATTTGATATATTCCATGCGAAGAAATTACAAGCACGACGCAACTGAAGTATCGCAATGATAATTGATAAAAATTCAATAGTCCATCGGAAGAATGGTAGACAATGCAGCTCCCCATTTTAATCTGCAGCATGATAGGCATCATTAATTAAAATCATGAGCATGGTAAGGAGGGTAATGGACAATTAGACCACTTGCATTGTCATTCTCTACAGAAATGGAATGAGAATACTTCTACAGATAATTTGTCGCTCAAATCAACAAAGAAAGTATAATTTCATTATTCATGCTTCAGAAAATTTTGCATCAGCTGAGAGAGTGGACTTGTATGGCATACAGCAATTAACGGGCAGACATACTTGAAAAAGATAATAACCATAATAATTCGAATTTCCTGTAGCTAGGCCTTATCCTTTTCTGATGAGAATAGTCTTCATTAAACGTGTTAGATTTGTTCTAGATTAATAAGTTTTCATGAAACATTAGTCACGAACTGCTGAGCAGTTCGTGGTATTTTAAATATTATAATGAATATGTATTTTAAATATTATAATGAATATGTATTTTAAATATCACGAACTGCGCAATGTAACTAAATACCACGAACTGCGCAATGTAGGAGCAAGGATCCACATTGTTTGACCGTGTGGTGTGATTAGTTTGCATCAAGGAAAGAGGAATTACCGGAGTAGGCCGTTGAATATGCTGTTAGTATCTACTCCATTTGTGGAGTCGTTGTTTGCTTGAACGCAGCCTGCACTTGGAAGAGTTCATGTGAGTCACTCATATGAAGATATCAGCCCTGTTCATCTGAGGATGGAACAAAAGTTTTCAATGCTGCCTTACACAG
>JASDQU010103403.1:74751-101791 GCA_032191745.1 Picea mariana | reverse complement strand
CTTCAAAGTCTTGAGACCCCAAAATCCTACCACGTGGCTCCGATCTTCAGGCCTTTTGACTTATCTAAGATACTACACCCAAGCCTCCGAAGTTCCAAAACCCCAGACTCCCGAAGGGTCCACACTTACACATGGTGGTGCATTAAATGCAGAGGAAGGGATAGGTAGGTCCGAATCTTTCACTTGTTAACCCCAACGTTCTAGTTTCCCAACTTTCCTGAAGTCTTGAACTCTTAGTGTCCCGAATACTCCACCTGCTATTAGGCCAAGCGAGTATGTGCTAGGGGTGTTTGAAACGTGACAAGAGGTAGGGAGGGCTGTTGGATTACTAAGAGGGGGGGGTGAATAAGTAATAGTGTAATAATAATCTTTTTTCTCCAAATAATCCAAGTGTTATATCAATGTAGAATTATTATCCAATAATGAGCAATACGAAATGAACAATCACACACACACACACACACACACACAACACACTGGTGTTTTACGTGGAAACCCAAATTGGGAGAAAACCACATAATGATTTATATTTTATGTTTTGAATAATTACATTCATTGGAAGCACCAACTTCCTTTATTTTCCAGCTGCAACTAGAAGGATGATTCAACCCCCTAGTTTCTCAGGCTACAACCTGAGGGAATATCCAACTACCCAATTCTTTAGCTACAACAAGAAGGAGGCTACAACCCCCTATGTTCTTTGGCTACAACTGGAAGGTGGATACAACCACATGTCCTTGCCCCATCCAACTTCCCTAAAGCAGAAGTAGAATGATGGAACCAATGTCACACTATCACTGTGAGATATACCACTGTAAACATGTACCAATAAACATGAACCATGCATCAAGCATGAATCAATCTGTACCTCAACATGTACCAATAAAAATGAACCATGCATCAACCTGTACCTCAACCTATACTATAAACAAGTACATCAACCATGCACCAACCTGTACCAAACAATCTGTAATAAACCTGTACGATAAACAAGTGCATCAACCATGCACCAACCTGTACCAAACAATCTGTAATCAACCTCTACCATAAACAAGTGAAACCAACCATGTACCAAGTATGTACCAATCATGTGTCAAGTACTCATCAACTATGACTCATCAATATGTACCAACATCATCAACTATACACCTCATGTATGTGCCAACTCATCAACTACTTATCTCAACCATGTACCCAACTTGTACCTCAACCAAAAGACCTCATCAATTTCATCATCCAAATATGATTTGTAACTATCTAATAGACCTGGTGTATATGATCACATACCTGCAAACCTTCCTTAACTTTAACAACAAGAGACTAGCATTTTTATCAAATGTTTCTTTAGTCTCACAAGACTAGTTTTGGATTAGTCAACAACCCTAACTTGAAATAATCATAACTTTGTACCTGTAATGAATAAAGATATGAAAATGATACACAATGTTCTTCAATGTATTTTATTCAATTCCTCCAAGTGTCACTACTTATAACCTCTCAGAAAAGGAGTTATGTCAAAAATGACACACCTTGCTGAATTATGGCTTATTCTAGAGAGCGACCTTGTAGAGCGTGCCCCGCACAGAATATTTGTTGAATTGATATGAAACTATTACAAAGAATACCAAAGACTGTATTCTAACCAATACATTTTGTATTATTTAATTTGGATCTGTTATGAATAAGTTATGACGTTTTTACCCAAAACACATGTTTTTGACTAGTTTAAGGACTAGCCAAAAACCCTATTTTCCACGGAGTGTAAATCCAAAAATACAACGAACCACATGCTTATTTTTTTACCACATATACTTGGCTATGTTTCCTCAATGGAATAGAAATTTCATGGTCTGAATCATTATATAAAAAAAATTATTGTGAAAATGGTGAGATGACCTGAAAAAAACATACCTTAGAAAGCATCATCAAAAGAATTTATCCTTCTTTGAATTCCAACCTTCTTTTCTTCACTTTTATCAGAAATTAGGCTTAGATATCCTTTTGTTACCTCAGACACCTATAGGTATTCAATATGCTCAAGTGTGTCTTAAATTAGAGAGCCTTGCCTCTTATTTATACTCTCCAAGTAGCTTCTTTAAAAACATCTTCTAGGTCACTTTGCCCACTTTCCTTATTTTAGGGTTAACCCACTTCTAATTTCTCCATTAAATTTATTATTGAATTAATTTATTTTGTATTCACTTTGAATTATATTACACTCATCACTTCACTTTATTATTTACCTTTTAAAATCTTCTTAAACCACTTTGACTACTTTGACCTTTTGGGGCTTCTAGATGACATATGAGGGTCCTCCAACTTCGTAAAGCCATAACTCTCAAACCGTGAGGAGTTATGTGATGTTCCACATACAAACATAAATGGAATGACACCTGCTATCCATATAGAATAATATTACCTGAAAATACATCAAAAATCATACCATTATCCATCAAACAAACTTGGGTCCATTACCCAAACCTGGGTTCTCCAACTTCTCATGGCCATAACTCTCTAACCGTGAGAAGTTATGTGACGTTACACATACCACTAGAAATGGAATAACAATAACTATCCATATAGGATAGTTTCACTGAAAAATTCACTAGATTTCATCTCATTATTCCACAAATAAGCATGGGTTCTCTAACCATACTTCTAGGATAACTCAATCTGCAAAACATCTTCCCGTGAGGGATTTCACCATAAGGGGACCACTTTGGAGTTCATCCATTTCTACTTATTATCAGCCATGACAAGACAATAATGATTAATCTTTACATAAAACAATCTTGGGTCCATTACCCATCCTTTGTGCTACGGGGATTTCTTAAAGGGTTGACATCAATTACAACCAACCTTAATCAACAATCTCCCCCTTTGGAATTGATGGAAACACTCTGATGAAATACTGAAATCATATCACTCATGCTCCCCCTGGAACCATGCCTCTGTCCTCTGACTCTATCCTCTGCATCTGATAAATCTCTCCCCCTTTGTCATCAATGGCAAAGGTATCTTTCCAATCGGGGTTGCTTCCCCTCACTGAACTGTCCTCTTATGGTGCTTCCTCGTGCAAATCTAAGACATATAAGATAAGCATTAAAAAAAAATTCATTTTGGAGTAGAAATAACTCCAAGTCTTTGGCGAAGATATTCAAAGGATTCCTATGGAAGTGGTTTTGTAAAGATGTCTGCCACTTGTTCTTTTGTGCCCACATACTCAACTCTGATGTTCTTTTCTGCAACCTGTTCCCGTAGAAAGTGATACTTTATTAAAATGTGCTTCGTCTTGGAGTGCATCACTGGGTTCTTCGAGATACTAATGGCACTTGTATTATCAAAATATATTGGAATGGGCTCATCATACTCAACCTGTATATCTTCCAGAGTTTGTTTCATCCAAAGAACCTGTGTACAACATGATGCTGCTACAATATACTCTACCTCGGCTATAGATAAAGATACTGATGATTGTTTCTTACTTAACCATGATACTAAACACTCACCCAAGTAGAATGCTGCTCCACTGGTGCTTCGTCGGTCATCAATACAACCTACCCAATCTGCATCTGTGTAGACAATAAGTGATAGATCCTTTCCTTTTGGATATCATAATCCAAACTCTTATGTTCGTTTGAGATATCTGAAAATCCTCTTCACTGCTAACACATGTGACTCCTTTGGTGCTGCTTGAAATTGTGCCACCTGTCCAACTGCCTACATTACATCTAGTCTAGATGCTGTCACATATAGTAGGTTGCCAATCATTGACCTATATTGCCTCTGATCTGTAGACTTCGAATCATCATCTTTTCTCAACTTGCAACTGGTTTGCATGGGAGTGATAACTGGTTTGCAATATTCCATTCCGAACCTCTTTAGCATTTATCTAATATACTTGGTTTGAGAAATAAAGATTCCTTGGTTGATTTGACGTATCTAAAGTCCCAAAAAGAAGGATAGTTCTCCAAGTAACAACATTTCAATTTCATTCTGCATATATTTTGCAAATTTCTGGCTTAACCTGTCATCATCACTACCAAAAATAATATCATCAACATAAACTTCAATTAATAAAATATTACCTTCACTTACCTTGATGTAGAGGTTGTTGTCTACACTTCCTTTTCTGAACCCTGCCTACTGTAGATACTTATCCAGTCTAGAGTACCATGCTCTAGGAGCCTGTTTTAGACCATACAAGGCCTTCTTTAATTTACACACATAATCTGCATTCTCTGACAACTGAAATCCTGCTGGTTGTTCCATTTAAACTTCTTCTTCAAGTTTCCCATTCAGAAAAGATGATTTTACGTCCATCTGATACACTTTAATATTTTTGGAGCATGCATAAGATAAAAGCAATCAGATTGCTTCCATTCTGGCAACTAGAGAAAATGTTTCTTCAAAGTCGATTCCTTCAACCTGTGCATATCCTTTACATACCAATCTAGCTTTGTTCCTTGTAACATGTCCATCTTCATTCAATTTATTCTTGTATACCCACTTTGTGTCGATCACATTCTCATCTTTTGGTCTTGGAACCAATTCCCAAGTGTCATTTTTCTCTATTTGATCCAATTCTTCATCCATGGCCTTATTCCAAAATTCATCCTTGTTGTCTTATTCAAAACAGTTTGGTTCAATTGTAGATAAGAGTGCTGTATGTGTTTGTTCTGGTGAACATATTTTTCTTCTAGTCTCAACTCCTGCATCTTTGTTTCCAATACTCTGATCTAAAGGATGATTCTTTTGTACTTGTTTTATAGGTGTCTTTGGAGATACTTGCTGAACTTTCTCTTCTGTTTCTATCAAATTCTTTTCATCTTCCTCTTCTACTTCATCTTCTTCTTATTATTCTTCTTCGAAAAGTTGTTCCATTGATTTGTTTTCTTCTTCCTTTGATTATGGTCTGCCTGTTTCATCAATTGTTACGTTGATGATTTCAAAAACTTTGTTCAATCTTAGATTGTAACACTTGTATGATTTCTTTGTACTTGAGTAACCAACAAGTACTCCTTTATCCACACGAGAGTCAAACTTTCCCATTCTGCCATCTTTTCTTTTGATGTAGCATTTTCTTCCAAAAACTTTGAAGTGCTTCACATTTGTTGGTCTTCCTTTCCATAGCTCGTAGGGAGTTTTATCAGTGTTTTTTATGAGCATTACTCTGTTTTGAATGTGAATTGTTGTATGCACTGCCTGTGTCCAAAATATAATTGTCAATTTGGAATCCATTATCATTGTTCGAGCCATTTCCTGCACTATCCTGTTCTTTCTTTCAATAACTCCATTCTTTTGAGGTGTCCTAGCAATGAATAATTAATTTTTTATTCCATGACTATTGCAGTATTCCATAAATTCCTTTGAAGTGAACTCTCTTCCATTATCAAATCTTAAGCATTTGATTCTTGAATCCATCTCATTTTCAACCATTTCCTTGTAGATCTTGAAGTTTTCAAAATCTTCTGACTTGTTCTTGAGAAAGAAAACTGCAATCATTCTTGTATAATCATCAACTAATAACATCAAGTATCTCTCACCTTTTAATCCCTTTGTTGTAGTTGGTCCAACTAGATCAGTATGCACAATTTCCAGTGGTCTTGTTGTTGAATATTCCTTTGATTTGAACCTGGTCTTTGTTTTCTTTCCTTGTTGACAATGCTTGCATAAAGTGTTGGTTGGTTTCATGATGTGGGGCATTTCTTTGACTGCTTCTCTTTTGCTAACTTTGACAAGGTTATCAAAATGCATGTGCCCCATTCTTCTATGCCATAGCCAACTTTCATCTTCCTTTCCTAGACAACACTTTTCATTTCCAATTTCACTTAACACATATATGTTGTTTGAAGTTCTTGCAACTGTACCGACCAATTTCCTTGAACCTTCTCTTCTTATCTCACACTTTTGTGAATCGAAAGTAACTTTATGACCTTGGTCATACATTTGACTCACACTTAGAAGATTATGTTTCATATCTTCTACCAGTAGAACATTTTGTGACTTTTTATTCTTGTTCCCAATTCGGACTGTGCCTTCTCCAATGATTTTGGCTGAATTATCATTTTTGAAGGAGACTGATCCATTTCTTTCCTTTCGCAATGTAAGACATTTGTCTCTATCACTTGTCAGGTGTTTTGAACACCCACTGTCAACATACCAACCATGTTTATTCTTCTTAGCTTGTAGAGCAATTGTGCATTCTTCATTGCTATATTGATCTTGCTTTCTTATCCATGTCGTTTTCTGACGTTCTTGTCTGTGACTGTTGTTATTCTGTTGAGCTTCTTTAGGAGGGACTGACATTTTGCAAATTTTGGCCACGTGTCCAAAATTGTTACATTTGTAACATTCCACTTCAGTGCTCAAAGATTCAAACCTGTTGTAACTTCTTCTTTGTGTTTCACTAGGTCTTCTTGAGTAACCCCTTTCTGTATGACTCTCAAAGTTGTTATTGTTCCTATTGTTAGCTCTGCAATTCATAGCTTTATGTCCAAAATTATTACATGCATAACATAGACCAAAAAATATAGTTTGATACTTGGGAGTTGAAGATATTCTGAAAGAATGTGATCTTATGAATCATTCTTCTTCTTAAGGCCTATCTGTCTGTTGTTGATTATGAAATCTGAATCTTCTCGGTGGGGGAGTGTCCCTGTAATCTTCCTATCCCCTTTGATTGTTTATGCATAGATTTTTGGATTTGTTTCTTGCTCTGTTGTTTTGGATCTTGATCCCTTTTCTGTCTGATTGTATCCAAGTCCAGACTTGTCAAGATGAGATTTTTGACTGCTGATAATGTCGTCCAAAACTTTTGAGCTATTCTGTATATTTTTCTTTTGAATATCCTTTCTTAGTGTGACATTCTCTACTTCCAAGTTTCCAATGATCTTGTCCTTTTCTTCTAGTTGTTCTTTGAGTGCTTCTTCAATTCTTTTATCTTCTTCTATTTGAACCTTCAATCTTGTGATCATTTGTTCTAGTTCTCGAGTGTCCTTTTTCTTGTCTAGTTCTTCTTGTAGTTTCTTTTTTTTCTTCTTTTCTCCTCCGATAACTTCTATGGCACACATTAATTCTTTTCAATATTCAATTTCTACCTCTTCAATTTCATCTTCGACTTCTTCATATCCTTCTTCAGCTTCTTCATATTCTTCTTCAGAGTCTTCTTTGTCATAATCTTTTACTTCCATGAATAGAACTCTTCCCGTCTCACTGTCACTGATTTCATCTTCATCTGATGATGATATGTCTTCTTTGATACATAATCTTTTCTTGAAATCTTTCTTTGTACTTCTTTTGCCTTATATGTGTGTTTACCTTTTGAGTAACCTTCATCATTTCTCTTTTTCTTATGAGGACATTTGTTAGCAAAATGACCAATACCATAACAATTAAAACAAATTAAAGGAAGCTTACTTCTATACCATTGGTTTCCTTTTTTTAGTCTTTTGACGAAGTTGGCCACTTCTTCATCATCTTCCGAGACGTCACTGCTGTGGCTATATTATTCTTGTTCCATTTTATTTTGCTTTGATCTTTTGGATGCTTTGAAGGCTACTTCTTTCACATCTAGATTTTCCTGTTCAGTTCTCATTTCATATGCTGTGAATATTCCATGCAGTTCGTCCATTCTTATTGAGTTCAGATCCGATCTTTCTTCTAGTGCTGATATCTTAGGGTTGAATATCATACGAAGAGATCTTAGTACCTTTTTAACAATTACATATTCTTCAATTTCTTCTCCCAATCCTAAGATTGCATTCACTGTTTCGTCAACTCTTAAGAAGTAGGCTGCAATATTCTCATCTTTTTTCATTTTTAGTTGTTCGAACTAACCTCTGTAAGTTTCAAGTTTTGATGCTTTGACTTTTGTATCTCTTTCATAAATATTTCGAAGCTTGTCCCAAATCTCTTTGGTGGATTTACAATGTGCAACTTTGGTGAATACTGTTTCACTGAGACCATTCAAAAGTGCATTTGTAGCTTTGGAATTATTCTAACCAAGTTTCACTACTTTGTCATTTGTTGGTGGAACTGTTGGTACTGTGTATCCATCTACAATTGATTGCCAAATTTCAAACCCCTGTGCTTGTATATATGTCTTCATCCTTATTCTCCAAAAAACATAATTTTGTCCATCAAAGTGTGGTATTCCATTTTTATATGAGTTGGTACTCTCCATTATCTACCTTTCAGTGGTTAAAGTGATTTCTGAAGGAACCTTCTCTGATACCAATTGTTGGATTATTGAGAGGGGGGGGTGAATCAGTAATAGCGTAATAGTAATCCATTTTCTCCAAATAATACAACTGTTATATCAATGTAGAATTATTATCCAATAATGGGCAATAAGAAATGAACAATCACACACATACATAGTACACCAGTGTTTTACGTGGAAACCCAAATTGAGAGAAAACCACATAATGCTTTATCTTATATGTCTTGAATAATTACATTCATTGGAAGCACCAATTTCCTTTGTTTTCGAGATGCAACTAGAAGGAGGCTTCAACCCCCTAGTTTCTTAGGCTAAAACCTGAGGGAAGCTCCAAATCCCCAATTCTTTGGCTACAACCAAAAGGAGGCTACAACCCCATATGTTCTTTGGCTACAACTAGAAGGAGGCTACAACCCCCTATGTTCTTTGGCTACAACCGGAAGGTGGCTACAACCACCTGTCCTTGCCTCGTCCAACCGACCTGAAGTAGACGTAGAATGATGGAACCAATGCCACATTATCATTGTGAGATATACCACTGTAAACATGTACCAATAAGCCTAAACCATGCATCAACCATGCATCAACCTGTACCTCAACCTGTAATCAACCTGTATCATAAACAAGTGCATCAACCATGCACCAACCATGCACCAACCTATACCAAACAATCTGTAATCAACTTGTACCATAAAAACATGCAACCAACCATGTACCAAGTATGTACCGATCATGTGTCAATTACTCATCAACTATGAATCATCAATATGTATCAACATCATCAACTATACACCTCATGTATGTGCCAACTCATCAACTACTTATCTCAACCATGTACCCATCTTGTACCTCAACCAAAAGGCCTAAAAAATTTCATCATCCAAATATGATTTGTAACTTTGTAATATACCTGGTGTATATGATCACATACCTTCAAACCTTCCTTAACTTTAACAACAAGAGACTAGCATTTTTATCAAACGTTTCTTTAGTCTCACAAGACTAGTTTTGGATTAGTCAATAAACCTAACTTGAAATAATCATAACTTTGTACTTGTAATGAATGAAGATATGAAACTGATACAAAATGTTCTTTAGTGTATTTTGTGCAATTCCTCCAGGTTTCACTACTTGGAACCTATCATAAAAGAGGTTATGGAAAAAAAGGCACACCTTGCTGAATTCTGGCTTATTCTAGAGAGCGACCTTGTAGAGAGTTCCTTGCATGAAATGTTTGTTGAATTGATTGGAAATTGTTACAAATATTACTATATACTAACCAATACATTTTTTCTTACTAAATTTGGATTTGTTATGAATAAGTTATGACGTTTTTACCCGAAACAACTATTTTTGACTAGTTTCAGGACTGACCACAAACCCTATTTTCCACGAAGTGTAACTCCAAAAATAAAATGACCCACAAGCTGAATTGTTTACCACAAATACTTGGCTATGTTTCCCTTGCGATCAGTGTTATCGTCAGCATAGTCAGAATCAGTAAACCCGATGAGACATAATGTAGAGTTTGTTGCATAATAAATCCCAAAGGTGATAGTTCCCTATACATATCGAAGGATACGCTTTGCAGCCTTCCAATGTAGCTCATGCGTCTCCTACATGAACCTAGAAACTACACCAACTACATAGGAGAGGTCTGGTCTAGAGTGTGTGAGATACAACAAGCTCCCCACTAGATTTCTATATAATGTGTTGTCAACCAATGGAGTGTCCCTTCCATCTTCAAGTTTGAACCCTAATAGGAAAGGAGTCGGAGAAAACTTTCAGTCTATCACGTGAAATCTCTCAAGGAGATATCGAGCATACTTGGCCTGAGACAGTTTGATGCCTGATGCATCCTGACTGATCAATGGAATAGAAATTTCATGGTCTGAGTCATTCTAGAAAAAACATTATTGTGAAAATGGTGATATGACCTGAAAAAAACATACCTTAGAAAACATCATCAAAAGAATTTATCCTTCCTTGAATTCTGGCCTTATTTTCTTCACTTTCCTCAGAAATTCGGCTTATATATCCTTTGGTTACCTCATACACCTATATATATTCAATATTCTCAAGTGTGTCTTAAATGAGAGAACCTTTCCTCTTATTTATACTCTCCAAGTAGCTTCTTTAAAAACATCTCCTAGGTCACTTTGCCCACTTTCCTTATTTTAGGGTTAACCCACTTCTAATTTCTCCATTAAATTTATTATGGAATTAATTTATTTTGTATTCACTTTGAATTCTAGTACACTCATCACTTCACTTTATTATTTACCTTTTAAAATCTTCTTAAACCACTTTGACTACTTTGACCTTTTGGGGCTTCTAGATGACATATAAGGGTCCTCCAACTTTGTAAGGCCATAACTCTCAAACCATGAGGAGTTATGTGACGTTCCACATACCGCCAGAAATGGAATGACATGTAATATCCATATAGAATAGTATTACATGAAAATATATCAAAACTCATGCCATTATCTATCAAACAAACTTGGGTCCATTACCCAAATCTGGGTTCTCCAACTTCTCATGGCCATAACTCTCTAACTGTGAGGAGTTATGTGATGTTTCACATACCACCAGAAATGGCATGACAAGCACTATCCATATAGGATAGTTTCACTAACAAATTCATTGTCTTTCATCTCATTATTCTACAAAAAATCATGGGTTCTCTAACCATACTTCTAGGATAACTCAATCTGCAAAGCGTCTTCCCGTGAGGGCTTTCACCATAAGGGGACCACTTTGGAGTTCATCCATTTCTACTTATTGTCAACCATGACAAGAAAATAATGAGTCATATTTACATCAAACAATCTTGGGTCCATTACCCAAACTTTGTGCTACGAGGCTTTCTTAAAGGGTTGACATCAATGACAACCAACCTTAATCAACAAGGACATGTGGCCATGTGTCATATTCTAAGTGGCATATAAGGTATGTAAAATATGCGATTGAAGGTGACATGTGGCATGCCGAATATGGGTCCATGTCACCCTAGGTGACATCAGTGTGCCACGTCACTCCGGACGGACAACCTCCGGGAGCCTCTAGACTATCCTACCTAAGAAATCTCCCAAGCTATGAAGTCTGAACTCCTGCCAACAACCTCTCAATGCCCCTTATATTCCATGGTTGATATGGTTCCATGTGGATCCATATATCTACGAACTTTGTTGCTTCGTGACTTCAAACTTCAGGGATTTGGATGTCTAGTTTCTTTTTTACTTTCAGAGTGGTCAACGTCGGGTTGACCATGGTCTAGATGCAACAGTCAGGAGGGGTACCGAAGCATCCTCGAATCGATGGTTTGTGTTACTTCACGACTTCATTTTTTGGGGGTTCTACCCATTTAACACTCCCT
Source organism: Picea mariana (assembly GCA_032191745.1). NCBI lineage: Eukaryota > Viridiplantae > Streptophyta > Pinopsida > Pinales > Pinaceae > Picea > Picea mariana. The sequence goes on along the minus strand of JASDQU010103403.1, from coordinate 90,188 downwards.
TTCTCCTAGAGTGTTCTACGGTGGACTGACTGCAACTTAGATGCAACAGCCAGGAAAGATCCCGATCCACCCTCAGATCTATAGTTCTCATCACTTCATGAGTTTGACGTTCGGGGGTTTTACCCGCTTAACACTCCCTTTCTCCTGGAGTGGTCAATGCAAGATTGACCATGACGTATATCCAATGGTCATGGAATATCTTAAAGAACCCTTAGATCTATGACTCTTGTCACTTCATGACCGGGAAGTGAATCAGGGTTTAACGATGGGACAGATCCCTCGGCCAGGGTTGAGGGAACCGCCAGATGTCGGTCAACCTCACCGATAATCACAACAACAGGTTTACTTCGGTTGGTTTTTAAGGTTGTAAGATCATAGCATCCCGGAGCTCCGAACTCTCGGAGTTCTAAAGCCAAAATAACTTAGCTTCTTTCAGACCTAGTGAAGGGTTCCAAGTTCATGGTCACGTGGAACTTATCGAGCTCTAGAGGCTACACTCATAGTTCTTAGCCAAGATTTGGTTAAGGCCATGGGCATGAGCCCATGGTCTCTTGGGTGATTGGTTTGAAGGGAATGGTAATTTTTGAGGGATCAACGAGACTGAAACATTCCAACGAAGTCCACCCCGACTCTTACCTTGTAAGACCAATCCTTGGGAAAATTCCCTTAAGGACTTTTTGACTAGTACATGAACTGTAAACTTATTCTTAAATTCATTTGAAGACCCATGTCTAATAGTTATCCTACTACTAAGCAGAGGAAAACATAAACCATGCAAATACAAGGGCTCATAGAAAAACAATAATCATTTCTAATGATTAATCAAACAATGTAAATTTTAGTCATAGCCATAGAATTTCAACCATCATTTCCATTCTAGTATATAGAGTATAAGAATACTTATCAAGAAGCCATATCATGAAGCAACAACTGAGAGGGGTGCTTGTTTCCACCAAACTATAGGAACAACAACTCCTGAACAAATTTACTTCTGGCCACCCCCTAGCTACATCATGATTCCTTGAGAGAGACTCTTCCTTCTTGTTCAATGACAATTAGGGACGAAGGCCACTCTCCTCCTTCCACATGAACTTGGAAATTGGTTTTATTTTCGTCAAGAAAGGGGGCCTGGAACGAGTGCTTCCTTAGTCACTCATCTTCCTGCAGCCCTGTTTATCATCTTGGATTGAAAATGCATCCAACAACTTCTTGTACCCAGAGAAAGCTTGTTGTTCAGTCCTCCCAAGAACTCCAAGAGATGCACTTGCTCTTCTCTCTTATAAAATGGTCTATCGACTCATCTTCTTCACAATCCCCTCTACCCACAAATTCCCTTCTTTTTTTTCCTTCCTTAGCAATATTGTGTGGGTCCAAATCCCCAGTTCATGGTCAGGTCATGGAGTCTTTCATATGGGTACTCTTCCCATCTCCTCATTAACTCTTGAGGAGGGTTCCAAAAATACCAAGCTAACTGGTAATTTATTTCTGGGTCTAAGTAATTTAAACCCAGTAAGGTACTGGTTTGGTGGGGGTCATCTCAACCATTGTTGGTTCCCCTCACCATCTCTCTCATAACATCAAGATATACCTTGGCAAACCCCTTCAACATTTTTGCAACACTATTCATTTTATTTAATAACAAAAATACACACATTACCTATTATAACAAAAGGTTCATTAATCCCAACATCCACACATATTCAGTCTAACCATAGTCTTTGGACAAGTTATAGTTATATTTACAAGTTGGGGGAGACATGGGTATTACTAATTACATCTGGTGCACATGCGAAGGAGTAGCAATGAGCTCGAGAGGAGCCTTGAGAGGCATATATACTCTTTGGAATCCAAGAAATTTCAACTTGCAAAGCTGGCATGCCATGACCCATTGGATTCAAACAAATCTGCTTCACCATCCCACTGGTAAGACCTTTTCTATTTTTAATGTGTACATGCCTTCCATCTACCCTTAAAAAATGGATTGCTGGAACTCTCTTCAATATTTATGTGATCATTTTGACCACGAAGATCTCATCTTTGTGGGAGATTTCAACACCATTCTTGACCCTAAAGAAAACAAAGGTGGCTCTCTAGTCAGTGATCCCTCAAGAGAAAACTTCAATGATCTTTCAATATCATGGACATTAAACCCACCACTGGACATTTTACTTGGTTGAATGGACGTGTGGGACCGGGCCACATTGCTGCCTGCCTAGATCGCTTCCTTCTCAACACCTCTTTCCTTGATGACTCCATGTCCCCTTCCTCTCATATCCTCCCTTGGTCTGGCTCGGATCATTGTCCCATCTCCCTTTGTCTCCCCCCTCAGAAAACTTCAGCCCCATCCCCTTCAGATTCAATCCTCTGTGGATATCTAATCCTTCCTTCTTTGAGACTATCTCCTCTGCATGGAACTGTTGGATAAAGAGCTCTCCAAAATTCATTTGGGAATAGAAACTCAAAAGAACAAAGAACTTCCTTAAAGAATGGGATAAATCCATAAAATAAAAATATTTAGATAACAAAAATAAGAAAATCAGGGTGATGGAAGAAACTAGAAGAAAAATAGAAAAATAAGTTATCACCCACTCTCTCCTCATTTAGGAACATCAAGATTTCATACATTATAAAAAAATTCTGCACATAGAGGAAGAGCAATAGAGGGTCAATCAAGAAGTCTATGGCTCAAAGCAGGGGATCGAAACACCAAATATTTTCAAAGACAAGCCAAAGCCAGAATCTAGAGAAACAAAGTGTCTAAGATCACCAGAGAGGATGGGACCAAAACAACTGATTTCTGCCAAATCCAGGAGGAATAAAAAAGACACTTTGAGAACCTTCTAATAGAGGAAGGGAATGGAAACCTCAACCTTCAAGAAGACCTGCTAAAAAACATTCGGAAACTTATTTAACAAGAAGATAACATCAAGTTGAATCAAGAAGTCATGAAAAAACAACTCCAAGAGGACCTTTTTCAATTGCATTCAAGAAAATCCCCTGGACCTGATAGTTTCAATGCCCACCTTCTTTCAAAAGTGTTGACATATAATCAAGACAAACCTCTTGTGAATGATAAAGTATGTCCAGAAATCTACAAAAATTGGTGGCAACACAAACACCACTTTCCTAGATATCATCCCAAAGGATTCAAACCCCTCCTCCTTCTCCAAATTCAGACCCATTTCCCTTTGTAATGTCTCCTACAAAATTATCCCTAAAATCCTATCCAACCATCTCAAACCTCTTCTCCATAAGCTCATTTCCCCCAACCAAAGTGGTTTTGTTGAGAAAAGGAAAATGATTGATAACATCAATTTGGTACATGAAGCAATTCATTCAAGCAGGCAATGAGGGGATCAAGGTATGATCATTAAAATGGACATGGAAAATTATTTTGATAGGGTCAGACATAGATTCATTTTTTTTTGTGTTAACAAGGTTTGGCTTCAGACCAAAAATACTCTCATGGATCTCTACTTGTACCTCAAATCCCTCGATTGCCTCCCTGATAAATGGTAGGCCTATTGAGTTCTTCAAGAGCTCTCGGGGATTCTGTTATGGATTCCCTTTATCCCCCCTCCTCTACATCTTACTGGAATAAGCCATGGGAAGGCAAATTGAAAGATATCTCCTCAGCAAAGAAATCGTTGGTATAAAAATAACGCATGGTGCGAAAAGAATAAACCACTCACAATTTGCTGATGATACCCTCCTAATTGGTGGGGCCTCTATCACTATAGCTAAAAGATTAAAAAATAATCTAGACAATTTCACCCATGCCTTAAGGGGACTCATCAATAATTCCAAATCCCAAATCTATACTTGGAACTCCTCTCCAAGAGCAACCCAAACCATCGCCAATATTTTTCGTTTCCCCCTCATTGAAAAATGGAAAACTTTCAAATAACTTGGCATTCCCATCTGCCTCAATTCCCTCCCTAGTTCCACTTGGAACCAAATTCGGGATAAAATCAATATCAAGTTTAATCAATGGGTCTCCTTTTGGCTCAATTCGGCAGGTCAATTTGTTCTTCTAAAATATGTGCTCTCTGCTCTCCCTATATTTGAATTCAGTACCCTTCTTGCTCCTCAAAGCATAAAAAACTCCATCTCTTGACATTTGAGATGCTTTCTCTAGGAAGGGGAAAGAATTATACTAAAAAAATACATCTTGTTAATTGGAATACAATGTAAAATCCTAAATTTAACGAAGGACTGGGCATCAAAGATCCAAATCTCTGCAACTTGGCTCTTGGGTAAATTTTTTTATGGAGGCTAATCACTGGAAATTCAGAATGGTGGAAAACAGTTCTACTAAAAAAATACTTAGTAGGGGACATACTCAGGTGCTTAGATCCTCAACAATGCACTAGGATATTATCTCCCATTTGGAATCGTCTCTCATCCTCCATCCCTCTTGTTCAAATTCAACTCACCTGGATACCAGGAAATGGGAAAAGGATTCTGATCGGGCCAGATAACATTATGGGGAACCCACCAACCTGGAAAAATATTTGACTTCAACCTCTTCTCACTTGGTTAAATTCACAAGGAATTAAATTTATCTTTGATATCTTTGATTGGAACAATGAATCAGGGAGATGCATTGGATGGAAACTCGAGAATATCCCAGTAAATTTCCAGGAAGAGGCCCAATTTTTAAAACTCCTCTTCCATGGTTGCGCTCCCATTCACATTCTCTTTAAAGATAGAATAGGTTGGGGAAAGGGAGATTATTCTGTCAAGCATGGGTACAACTTCCTTTTAGCTTAGGTGGGTCTACCTCCTCCAGAGAAGATCTGGAAAAACATTTTGAATACAAACAATCATCCTAAGACAAAATTCTTTAGTTGGCTCGTTTCTCATGACAAGCTCCTCATTGGGGAAAATATTCTCAAAAGAAATTTAAGCAACTCTTTCATATGCGAACTGTGCTACAATGCCCTGGAAACCTCTCAACACCTCTTCCTTCAATGCCCCTATTCAAAATTAGTTTGGAAGGCTTCCCTCCAGAATATACATCACAAAATTCGATGGCATTCTCACCCTAAAAATCTGTTCAATCGTTGGCAAGCTTCCTATAGAGGCTCTATCCTTAAAAATCCCTTTTTAAACTCTCTTTTCAAATACCTCCCTAAGTATATATGTTGGAAAATATGGCTTTCCTGCAATTGAGCTATCTTCTCCAACCTCCACCCTCCCCTTGAACTTGTAGCCAATAAATCCTTGGCCCTCCTCGTAGAGTTCTTCATCTCTAAGTCCAAACCTCTCAATCCCCTCTCCTTTACTGATTAGGAAACCTCATGGTTAAACTCTTTCTTCCCCTCTGTTCCCCTCACCCCTTCTATCCCTCCCTGTCCACCCAGAAATTCCTGGCAGCTTCATTCTGAGCTCAAGTTATTCCATTGGTGCAGCAAGCAATCAAGACACTCTCTCTACTTTGATGGCACTTCTAAAGGAAACCCCACGGTGGCAGGATTATGAGGGGTTATTCTTTTCCCACGAGGAAACAAAGTCCTTTATTTTCATTATAGTTTGGGAATAACTTCAAATAATCAAGTGGAAGCTTACACTCTTTTACATGGTCTCCTTCTTGCCAAAAAAATGAACATCCACTCACTCTTAGTCATCAAAGACTCCAAACTAATCATCAAACATGCACGGAAAGGAACTCACCCAACCGATATCTATCTTAATTCCATATCCCATCGTATCTACTTAGTCTCCGAATCCTTCCATAATCTAATATACTTCCATGTTTTTCTACACAATAAAAAGGACGTTGATGAGAAAGCAAATATAGCCATATATAAGAAGATGGGTACGCTGTTTGTAAATAATTGACTCTCTCTCATCCCTATCCCTTGATGCAGATGTTGAATTTTCTTCTTCTCCCCATCCTTGCCCAATGTTATGGGGCCACCTCACTCATCCATCTTGACATCTTACCTTCTATCCTCCTGCCGCGTGCCTCCCCTTTGCATCACCTCAACACTTCATTAGCTCGTGCAACCCTCCCCTCATTCTTAACTCCCCCTGGGTGTGAAATTCCTCTCACTTTCTTGCTCCCCCGCGTCCTTCATATTTTCACTCTGTATCTGGACTTGGATCCCTCTTTGCTTATTTGATCTGACAACACCTTGGTGTTATAGCAAGATTTGCCTCACCGTTTCTATCTTTCACAGAGGGCCTTTTTCTGTTTCCCTATGGAGGCTTATCATCCCTTTTTGATGAATCCAGAGATAAAATTAACATTTTTCCACATATACGCACCCTATCATCTATGCAACAAGTGTATACACAGGCTTCTCCACTACAACTCGTGTACATCGAGATTTGTGCCAGAAAATACAAAATGGATTTGGGTTTCCATTTCACGACAAGAGATCTCTGATCCTTGGCCTTCCATATACTAGAAACATTCCAAATCAACCCTTCAGTTGCATTTTGAAGGCTATTAGAGCACAATTCTGAGCTATGGAAAAGAGGAGAAAGCATTCAACTTTGAGAGCAAAGTTACTCTGGAGAAATTGCTTCATATTGAGTCTGCATCCCTTTGTCCCTCAAGTGTGAACACAATGTTCAACCCTCAAGCTCTTTCCTTATTGTTGAGAGAACCTCATTATCTCTCTCATTTGAGCCTTTGGTGGAGGAGTGAAGTGGTGGAGGTCCAGTTGGAAGGAACTTGGTTCCTTGGTTTCGAACCGTGCCAACATAGAAGTATGTAATGTTGTCACTTATGCTGATCAATTATTAATAGAAATAATCTTTTCCCATCCTATTGGTATCGTGCAAATATTTGATTATTATCCATGGGCATGTTTGTAATGTTTATTAATGGATTATGTTATCTTATGTGCTAATCCATTTTATATTATCACTATATACTTGCTCTATTTGTTTATTAAGGACTTCTTGCAGGTATAAAGATTTGGGTCGAAGTGCTCAACGGTGGAACATCATCAAACATTGGATCGAGGTAGGCCACTATCTTATCTTGCACATTAGTTTATATAACATATGATGGAATTGAGTTGATTTATGTAGTCATACATGTCTGTTGTGGTTTACCCTTGGCCATAGAGAGTTTTTCCCTCGTAACAGAAATGGCGACTCCACTGGGGATAGATCTTTGATGCAGGAGCATCGCCAACAACAAGCGAGTGTGGGGCAAGCACCAACGCATTTTGGCACATGATGAATTGTTTGAAATGTTTTGAATTTTGATATGCCAAACGTAAATGAAACAATTAAGAAAGGGCATACTTGTAGATTGTAGTCAGACCTTGAGCATCCCGCTCTCGTCTGAAGGACTAAGAGGTATTTATGCTAGTTAATGTAAGTAGGTAGCTTTGAATTCTTAGATTAGACAGTTTTAGGAGTCGGAGGGAAAATGGATATAGGCACCCTCACTTGTATCATTGTAACATTAGCAACATAATCAATCAAGAGAGCATAGAGAAGAAGAAACAGAGAGCTGTGTAGAGTAAAAACCCATGTACAAAAGTTCTGGATTAATACAAAGATCTTTAATTCAGACTCATGGTGTCCAATTGCTCTCTGTGTTGTACATGCTGATTGATATATGCTTGTTTACTCTCTGTTATGCATTTTATTTGATACGTGAAAGTATGATTTCATATTTAATGTCTGAAATCTAAAGAGAAGGAGAGTAAGGAATGAGTTTCAATTGTTTCTCTGTCTGAGCAAGAGTTTTCCTGCAAGGAGTGCAGTGTAATTGTCTGCAAGGTGTGCATTGACAGAATTCAGAGTTCATCTCTGCAAGCTCAAGAGGGATAACATTGTTCTCATTCTCGAAGAAGTGCAAGTTAAGCACAGGAGCCGTGCAAGGTGTGCGCAGGCCGAGTAGATTCTCAGAGTTTGCAGCCTAAGGAAACTATTGAAAGACTGTTGTCGCAGAGAGTGCACAGAGTCGAAGAGGTTCAAATACTTGGAGTGTATTTAAAGAAGTGCCACAAACAGTGCGCGCAGGAATTTTCCCCAAAGGACTCGAGGATTTTTCAATCAAGCTCAGGAGGGATAGGATCTTCGAAGCTGTCGAAGAAAAGTTCAAGAGAGCTAGTGCCTTGAAGTATTGGAAGAAGGCGCAACAAAGTTGGTTTTCTAGTGGACCAGTTTCGTGAAGGCATACTTGCTCATTTTGCAGGAGTGTTAAGGAGGAATTGAACGGTCAGAATTCTCCGTGGAGAATTCATGAGGTTCCGAGAACTGTCAGATCATGTAGAGGAGTAAGGGAGTTATGGTTTAAAGTCTTGGCATCAAGATTCAAAAGGTTGCAAAAGGTGAAGTCGCGACACCGTGAAAGAATCCGAGCCACTCGTTAGAAGGAGGACACGTGTCGCGAGATCACCCATATCGGGGATTCAGACATCGGAGATTAGAGAAGGAAGTCTCTTGACTTCGCGAGTGGTGAAACTGCAAAGAGAATCAAGACCATTCATCTGAGAGTGGACAGGTGGCATACTCGCTGACACGGAGGTCAGACCTTCATTGACCAATTCGGGGTTTCGTGGGTTGAAGAGTCGAAAGTTTAGCATCAGGATTCGCGAAGTCACAAAGTCTGAAACTCCAAAAGGCAGGAAGTTCCTTGTGGGACCCGCGTTGACGACGTGTCAGAATTTTGGCATTTCGGCATATCGGTGGATAAGAGGTCGAGACTTTTGTCTCGAAAGTCCCGAAGTTACGAGTAGCGAAGTCATGAGAGAATCACAGCTTTCCATCTGAGGAGGATAGGTGGCAGAGATCGAAGGATCTCGCAAACTCGAAGGTTCACCAGGTGAGAGCCCAAAAACTTGAGTGCTCCAAGTCGCGAGTGGAAAAATCATGAGGAGCGAGGATAACCATTGGATCCAAAGAACGGGAGGACCATTGGATCAGGAACCCCATCGCATTTCACACATTTGGGGGTTCAGAGGTTGAAAGGAGTCCCTTTCGACATCAGAAGTCACGAAGTGTCGAGAGCCGAGGCACGAGTGTGGACATGTGGTGAAACCACAAGGTGGGGCGTGTGAGTGGCAGGTGAACACACATCACCTGGAGGAAGGAGTCAGTATTCTGTTGACTTATCGCGTCTCAGGAATTCATGAGACAAGAGTACGTGAGCTCAATAGTGAAACTCACGAAGTGCCAAGTAGTGCCAGGAGTTAGCATGAAGCTTAGCTGGTGGTCATGCGTAGAGGGCGCTGACAAAAGAAGAGCTATATCCATTTCATGATATCGGGTATCGCGATATTGGAGAGGAAGAGTCAGGAGTCATGACTCATGAACTCGCGAGATTGCGAGCTGCGAAAAGGACCTATGGATCGATAAATTGCATATTCCAGCAAGAAATCGAAAGGAGCCGCTTCGGCTCAAGGGGATAGAGAACGATCCTGTGAGCATATCTCGGTTCGAGGGCTGATAGGTCTGCGTCAGTGTGGTATCATAGCTTGACTCTGTTTGTATATTTTAGATAGGGAAAGCAAGAAAGGAAAATTTCAGCCATGCCGCCGAGAAGAAGAGACAAACAAACGCCCGATCCGCCAGAGGAAAGGGAAATTCCAAGAGGAAGGGGTAAGCAGGTGCCAAATCCAGCCATGGAAAGAGAGATGCGTGACATACATGCCAGACTCGAGGACATGGAGACAACACAGAGGCGCACAATTGGTGTTGGAGATTTCAGTGATTATGAAAGTGAAAATGAAGCTGGACATGAAGGAGAAGAAGTCACAGCAGAGGATACAACAAATGAACACCTGATTAGGGCTGTTGGAAGAATGGGTGCTAAGGAAAAAATGGATATTCCAGTATATGAAGGAAACATGGATGCTGAAGAGTTTCTAGAATGGATTAGATCTCTGGACACATATTTTGACTATGAAGATGTTGAGGAAGACAAAAAGGTCAAACATGCTATCACGAGACTTAAAGGACATGTAGCATTGTGGTGGGATGAGCTACAGGCTGACAGACGCTGCAAAGGCAAGCAAAAAATCAAGAGTTGGGATAGGATGATCGCGAAGATGAAGGAGAAATTAATTCCCAGGGATTACCAAATTACTCTGTTTCAAAGAATGCAAAATTTGAGACAGAAGCTGATGTCAGTAAAGGAGTACACTGAAGAATTCTACAGGCTGAACATCAGGGCATGTCATCGCGAAAGTGATGATGAAAAGGTTGCCAGGTATATGAATGGTCTGCAATACGACATTCAGGATGAGATGAGCATGATGACCATCTGAACGGTGGAAGATGCTTATCAGATGGCTCTAAAAGCTGAAGAGAAGCTGATCCGAAAAAAAGGTCAAAGAGGCTGAGGCAGAAGTCATCCCAGAGGCAAATCAGTTGCCCCGGATAGAAATCAGAAACCCAAGGAAGACTGGAAAAAACCTCAGACTCAAATTGAGAGAGGTGGAAGTTCACAGAGAGGGTAGCATACCAAACAGAGAGGTCAGTACGCTGATGGAAACATTTTTCCTCGTACTAGAGGTAGAGGAAAAGGAAGAGGTGGAGTGGTGAAATGCTTCACATGTGGAAATAATGGACACAAATCTTATGAATGTCTAGATAAGAAGAAATAAGGTGGTGAGACTTACATTGCCGAAGCACAAAGGTGGAATGTTGAGGCAGAGGATGCTAAAGGTGGAAGATCGCTGATGATGCGAAAAGTTCTCTTAACACCAAAGAAGGAGGTGGAGAGTTCGGTGCAAAGGAACAAACTTTTTCGGACTTCTTTCAAGACCAAGGACGGGGTATGCAAAGTCATCGTGGACAGTGGTAGCATAGATAATCTCATTTCTATAGAGATGGTAGAAAAGCTGGAGCTGGAGACGATTGAACATCCAAGCCCATACAGAGTTTCGTGGCTAGAAAAAGGACATTAGGTAAATGTCACTAAACAATGTTTAGTTGAATTTAAAATAGGAGGGTATAAAGATGAAATACTCTGTGATGTTATTCCCATGGATGTTTGTCATCTATTGCTGGGTAGACCATGGCAATATGACAAAAATGTGATTCATGATGGGAGGAAGATCACATACACCCTAGAGAAGAATGGGAGAACTCACATGTTGCTTCCAATCAAAGATAAGGAGGTGAAACCTGAAGTAAGAAACACTGTACTTCTCATGAGTGGGAAGGAACTTCTTACATAGGTTAAGAAGAAGGAGGAACCACAATTCATCGTGATCAGGAAGCMTAAAATTRTTTTAACCAATACAAGGGTAGATGATTTACCGGAAGAGGTTCATAAATTGTTGGAAGAGTTTGCTGACATAGTAGTGGACGAACTACCTCGTTCGTTGCCACTGATCAGAAGTGTGAGTCATCATATTGATCTCATACCTGGAGCTAGTTTACCAAATAAAGAAGTGTACAGATTGACGCCACAAGAGAATGAAGAGGTCAAGAGATAGGTCTAGGATTTAATAGATAAAGGATTGGTTAGAAAAAGCTTGAGTCGATGTGCTGTTCCGACAGTGCTCAGTCCAAAGAAAGACGGAGGCTGGAGGATGTGTACTGACTCAAGAGAAATTAACAAGATTACCATCAGGTATAGATTTCCATTGCCAAGGATGGATGATTTGATGGATTGCTTGAGTGGAGCCAAATTTTTTTCGAAGATTGATTTGAAAAGTGGATATCACCAGATTCGTATGAGAGAAGGTGATGAATGGAAGACAACATTCAAGACTAATGAAGGGTTGTATGAATGGCTTGTTATGCCATTTGGCTTAACAAATGCATCGAGCACTTTCATGAGATTCATGAATGATGTCTTGAAGGATTTCATCGGAAAATTTGTCATTGTGTATCTTGATGACAAACTGATATTCAGTAAAACAGAGGCAGAGCATCTGAAACATTTGGCTATAGTGATGAAGAGACTACAGTAAGAGAAGCTGATAATAAACATGAAGAAATCCTCATTCATGAAGACATAGCTCATTTATTTGGGTTTTGTTATTTCTGCAGATAAGTTGAGGATGGATCCAGATAAGGTAGAGGTAATTAAGAATTAGCCATCACCGAAGAGTATATTTGAGGTGAGAAGTTTTCATGGATTGGCTAGTTTCTACCGGAAGTTCATTAGGAATTTTAGTGGAATTACTGCACCAATGATGGACACAGTGAAGAAGAGACACAAGTCTTTTCACTGGATAGAAGAGGCTGAGAAAAGCTTCAATTTGTTGAAAAGGAAAATCACGGAACAACCAATTTTGGTGTTGCCGAATTTTAAAAAGACATTTCAAGTAAAGTGTGATGCAAGTGCATTTGTAATAGGGGCATTCTTGAGCCAAGAAGACAGGCTGATAGCATACTTCAGCAAAAAGATGAATGAAGCGAAAGTGAAATACTCCACGTATGACAAGGAATTCTATGCTATTATTCATGCATTGAAGAAATGGAGGCATTACTTAATACCTAAGGAGTTTTTCTTATACAGTGACAATCATGCCTTGCAATTTGTGACTCAACAGGAGAAGTTGAATCAAAGACATGCAAAATGGGTTGAATACATGCAGAACTTTATATCTGTAACTAAGCATATTTATGGAACTGCTAACAAAGTTGCTGATGCTTTGAGTAGGAAATGTTTGATGTTGCAGGAGTTTAGAGTCAAAACATTGGGTTTTGATGATCTCAGGGACATGTACAGAAATGATCCAGATTTTAAGGAGGTGTATGAAGCAGCCAAGAATCCAATTCTTAGGGACATAAGTCAATGGACAAAATACATGATCCAAGAAGGATTACTGTTTAAGGGTAATCAACTTTGTATTCCAAAATGCTCCATGAGGGAGAATTTGCTGAAGGAGAAACACAGTGGAGGATTGCCCGGGCATTTTGGTCATGACAAGATGTTCTTAAAGTTAAACGAGTCATATTTTTGGCCAGGAATGAGAGCAGATGTCAAAAGATTCATGGAGAGATGTAGAATTTTTCAGCATTCAAAAGGAAAAAGACAGAATGCAGGCTTTTATGAACCGTTACCCATACCAGAGAGGCCATGGGATGTAGTAAGCATGGACTTCATATTGGGGCTGCTGAGAACATAAAGAGGGTTTGACTCAATATTTGTAGTGGTAGACATATTTTCTAAGATGGCACACTTCATACCATGTTAGAAAACAAGTGACGCAACTCACATTGCGAATCTATTTTTCAAAGAAGTCATTCGACTTCATGGCTCACCAAGGAGCATAGTTTCGGATCGAGACACCAAGTTCGTGGGACACTTCTGGAGGACCTTATGGAAAAATATGGGAACAAACTTGTCGTTCAGTTCATCTTATCATCCTTAGATGGATGGACAGATAGAAGTTGTGAACAAAAGTTTGGGAGACTTGCTGAGGAGCATGGTGACAGAACACCACAGTCAGTGGGACAATATTCTGCCACAGGTAGAATTTTCTTACAATGATTCAATCAACAGAAGCATGGGGAAGATTTTTTTCGAAATTGTTTATGGGACATAGCCAAGAGGAGTATCTAAACTGAAGGATTCAAAACAKAATGCAACTAGAAGTGCTAGTGCAGAAGATTTCACAGAAGCGATGAAGGARCTTCACAGCCAGGTGAAGGAGCGATTGCAGAACTCGAGCCAAGAGTATAAGCACAGAGCAGATCAACATAGGAGAGAACTTCAATTTGAGGTTGGTGATTTGATTCTGGCACATMTAAGAAAAGAAAGGTTCCTGAAGGGGACATATAACAAACTAAAGATGAAGAAGATCGGACCATGTAAGGTCTTGAAGAAATTTGGGGCAAATGCTTATGAGATTGAATTACCCGATGGGATCGGAATTTCTCTGATATTCAACATCTCAGATTTGTACCCTTACAAAGCTGAGGAAACCAAAGMAAGTAGTGAACAACTAGAGGTTCAGTGGAGTAAACAGATTCCAGTTGCAGAAAATCCACAGATGGAAAGCATACTGGACAAAAGAGTTAGAAAAAGGACTAGGCGAAAGGAATATTTTGAATACTTGGTCAAGTGGAAGGGACAACCAGTTGAAGATGCCAGCTGGGAAGATGAAGCAGAGATACAAAAGCATGGATAGACCATGCGAGAGCTCATGGATAGGAGCCCATGAAATTTTTTAAGTGAGGGAGTATGATGCAGGAGCATCGCCAACAACAAGCGAGCGTGGGGCAAGTGCAAACGCATTTTGGCACATGATGAATTGTTTGAAATGTTTTGAAGTTCGATACACCAAACGTAAATGAAACAATTAAGAAAGGGCATACTTTTAGATTGTAATCAGACCTTGAGCGTCCCGCTCTTGTCTGAAGGACTAAGAGGCATTTATGTTAGTTAATGTAAGTAGGTAGCTTTGAATTCTTAGTTTAGACAGTTTTAGGAGCCGGAGGGAAAACGGATATAGGCACCCTCACTTGTATCATTGTAACATTAGAAACATAATCAATCATGAGAGCATAGAGAAGAAGAAACAGAGAGCTGTGTAGAGTGAAAACCCATGTACAGAAGTTCTGGATTAATACAAAGATCTTTAATTCAGACTCATGGTGTCCAATTGCTCTCTGTGTTGTACATGCTGACTGATATATGCTTGTTTACTCTCTGTTATGCATTTTCTTTGATGCGTGAATGTATGATTTCATATTTAATGTCTAAAATCTAAAGAGAAGGAGAGTAAGGAATGAGTTTCAATTGTTTCTCTGTCTGAGCAAGAGTTTTCCTGCAAGGAGTGCAGTGAAATTGTCCGCAAGGTGTGCATTGACAGAAGTCAGAGTTTGTCTCTGCAAGCTTAGGAGGGATAACATTGTTCTCATTCTCGAAGAAGTGCAAGTTAAGCACAGGAGCCATGCAAGGTGTGTGTAGGCCGAGTAGATTCTCAGAGTTTGCAGCCTAAGAAAACTATTGAAAGGCTGTTGTCACAGGGAGTGCATAGAGTTGAAGCGGTTCAAATACTTGGAGTGTATTTGAAGAAGTGCCGCAAAGAGTGCGCGAAGGAGTTTTCCCCAAAGGACTTGAGGATTTTTCAATCAAGCTCAGGAGGGATAGGATCTTTGAAGCTGTAAAAGAAAAGCTCAAGAGAGCTAGTGCCTTAAAGTATTGGAAGAAGGCGCAACAATGTTGGTTTGCTGGTGGACCAGTTTCGTGAAGGAATACTTTCTCATTTCACAAGAGTGTTAAGGAGGAATTGAACAGTTGGAATTTTTCGTGGATAATAAACGAGGTTCCGAGAACCATCGGATTGTGTAGAGGAGTAAGGGAGTTATGGTTTAAAGTCTTGGAATCAAGATTCGTGAGGTTGCGAAAGGCGAAGTCACGACACCAAGAAAGAATCTGAGCCACCCATTAGAAGTAGGACACGTGTCACGAGATTAGAAGGAGGACACGTGTCGCGAGATGTCGGGGATTCAGACATCGGAGGTCAGAGAAGGAAGTCTCTTGACTTCGCGAGTGG
>JASDQU010103403.1:57793-74731 GCA_032191745.1 Picea mariana | reverse complement strand
AGAGTTTGCAGCCTAAGAAAACTATTGAAAGGCTGTTGTCACAGGGAGTGCATAGAGTTGAAGCGGTTCAAATACTTGGAGTGTATTTGAAGAAGTGCCGCAAAGAGTGCGCGAAGGAGTTTTCCCCAAAGGACTTGAGGATTTTTCAATCAAGCTCAGGAGGGATAGGATCTTTGAAGCTGTAAAAGAAAAGCTCAAGAGAGCTAGTGCCTTAAAGTATTGGAAGAAGGCGCAACAATGTTGGTTTGCTGGTGGACCAGTTTCGTGAAGGAATACTTTCTCATTTCACAAGAGTGTTAAGGAGGAATTGAACAGTTGGAATTTTTCGTGGATAATAAACGAGGTTCCGAGAACCATCGGATTGTGTAGAGGAGTAAGGGAGTTATGGTTTAAAGTCTTGGAATCAAGATTCGTGAGGTTGCGAAAGGCGAAGTCACGACACCAAGAAAGAATCTGAGCCACCCATTAGAAGTAGGACACGTGTCACGAGATTAGAAGGAGGACACGTGTCGCGAGATGTCGGGGATTCAGACATCGGAGGTCAGAGAAGGAAGTCTCTTGACTTCGCGAGTGGCAAAACTGCAAAGAGAATCAGGACCTCCATCTGAGAGTGGACAAGTGGCATACTCGCATCATGATTCGCGAAGTCATGAAGTTCGAAAGTCCAAAAGGTGGGAAGTTCCTTGTGGGACCCGTGTTGACGACGTGTCAGAATTTCATCATTTCAGCATATCGGTGGATAAGAGGTCGATACTTTTGTCTTGAAAGTCTTGAAGTCACGAGTAGCGAAGTCACGAGAGAATCACAGCTGTCCATCTGAGGAGGATAGGTGGTAGAGATCAAAGGATCTCGCGAACTTGAAGGTTCGCCAGGTGAGAGCCGAAAAACTTGAGAGATCCAAGTCACGAGTGGAAAAATCATGAGGAGCGAGGATAACCATTGGATCCAGAGAATAGGAGGACTGTTGGATCAGGAACCCCATCGCATTTCGCGCATTCAGGCGTTCAGAGGTTGAAAAGAGTCCCTTTCGACATCAGAAGTCGCGAAGTGCTGAGAGCTAAGGCACAAGTGTGGACATGTGGCAGAACCACAAGGTGGGGCACATGATTGGTAGGTGAACACGCATCGCCTGGAGGAAGAAGTCAATATTCTGTTGACTTCTCGCGACTCCGGAATTCGTGAGACAAGAGTACATGAGCTCGACAGTGAAACTCACGAAGTGTCGAGTAGCGCCAGTAGCTAGCGTGAAGCTTAGCTGGTGGTCACGCATAGAGGGCGTTAAAGAAAGAAGAGCTATACCCATTTCATGATCTCGGGTATCGTGAGATTGGAGAGGAAGAGTCGGGAGTCACGACTTGCGAAATCACGAGATTGCGAGCTATGAAAATGACCTATGGATCGATAAATTGCATATTCCAGCAAGAAATCGAAAGAAGCCACTTCGGCTCAAGGGGATAGAGAACGATCTTGTGAGTGGATCTTGGTCTGAGGGCCGATAGGTCTGTGTCAATATTCCTTCTAAGGGTTCAAGTATTTTTCTTCTTACATTGCTCTTTTTCCTTTGTGTTTCTTGTCATATCATTTCTTGACAGAGTCTGTTCAGTCTGAGCCTGAGTTTCCAGCCTTTTTCTCTTGCCTGGCCTTGTTTTAGAGCATGTATGATGTTTTTTGCTTTACATTCATGTACACATGCACTCCGCCTCTCTGCAAGATGCGTATATACGCTCTGTTCTCCTGAACAGTCACGTATACCACTTTGCCTGACTTGTTTTCTTGGTTTGGTGATTGCTAGGTGAGAGTTGATATGTGATGAGCCTTCTTGGGTCTTTGTAGCGCCTTTTGAGCTTCTCTAAGTTGACAAGAAGCTTGTTGGGATTTGAATTTATGGGCATCATCTTTATCATTATTTTTCACTTTTGATTTGTCCTTGAACCTTGGGTTGTTTGCTTGGCTGCTTGATTTTCTACTTGAGTCATTTTTCTTATACCTAGTATAATTCTTTATATCAGGTTGCTTCTCAGTCCATGCATTTTCTCTTTGATATATTGAAAATACAAAAATATAGGCATTTTTCATTGGTTAACATTTTGTCTTTGAACCTTTATCATTATTTTAGTACATGTAGCGAAAGATTGGATTTTATTTATGAATTGCAGAGTTGAAATAAAAAAATTTGACTGTTTTTATTAGCATATCATTCATTGAAAAGATAAAGATATACTTTGCATTATATTCATATTTATCTCCTTGAAGAGTCATAATATCATGAGTTTCACTTCCGTACCCTTTTGAGTAATCACGACCAATAAAATTTACGCTTTAAACTAAAATTGATTAGACACGATTTTATTTTTTAGGGTGCACAAACTAGTCTAGTATTTAGTGCCTTGGAATAGGATTTTGTGAGTAAAATTCTCCAAGGCAATTAAATAAACATATGTGTTTGAGACAGGGCGTTGAGAAATCCATTGTATAATTGGTAATACCAAGAGGATTCGTTCACACCAGAGTTAATCACGAGGTCGCACAAAGTTAATTGAAGGGATAACCCCTGGATACTCACCTAGCGTTAGAGATATTTATGTGGATTTATTTGTATTTGGGGATCTTGCTAGTGCCCATACCTCTGTGAGAGGTGGTACTTTCAAGGTTTCAGGCTTTGCTACCCTTCCCATATGGTGATCCAAACTTACGACTGCTCACCTATGCATCAGTTATACAGTGGTTTATTAGTTGCTTGACTTAGGTATCTCATAGGTTACTTGTAGGGGTTATGTTGCTTGTATCCTGGGTCAATTAGAGGTCGGAAAACACACAACCTTTATGGAGGATTACCTCTCTGGGGGGGTCTGACCGACTGGTTTTTAAGCCCATGAGGGCCTCTATAACTGATTCTGTTACCTCCAAACTTTAGTAGGGAGTCTCAGGCCCCTCTTGGACGAGGCATACCTTCTTTAGCGAGGGAGGCCACTCAACCACTTTAGCCCATTTGCATGCATATTGTCTCATGGATACTAGTTCAACTTTTCGTGTTATTCTCTTTGACTACTAGTTGACCTTAGGAGTGTTTGTTGGGTTTCACCATCATGGATAGTGGATTTTATTTTTCCCTCTCATTTGTTGCTACCTAACCCATGATGCCTACTCATTTCATGGGGACATATCCTTCCGCACTTTACAATAATATGCATAATTACAACACTCAGTGCGCGTCTTGGGTCACTGGTAATTTTTCTGTTGATATGACTTCACCTGTGCAATCCTCTCCCTGGTCCATGTATATGAATCCTAGCATGGGACCTGGGGGAATTATGGCTCCGATGCCTACTTCTTCTTTTGATATGAGTTGTGTCCCCATGGGAGGTTCGAACCTTCCTCCTTTTGAATCCCATGGTAGCTATGTTCTTCTAGGAGCCAGTGCCCAGATGGGTTCCTTTCCCATTTATCATGCACCACCCATGCATCAGTCATTCTCCATGTCAGTTCCTTCGAACATTTTTCCCATGACGGGCCCTCCAATGCCTCCGGGTATTTCATATGGGGAAAATCAATTTTACAGTTTGGGTTACCCTCTCTATGGGACCTCCTCGCAAGGGGGAAACATATATCCTCACTCGAATAATTCTTCTCCTACCTTGGTCTCTTCACAGACCTCGGTGAGGATACCCATCCAGAGTTCTTCAGACCATTTTAACATGAGCTATCACCCTTCTGGGCAGGGACAGGGAGTACACCAGGATCCTTCCCGGTTTGCAATGTTTCAAAATCAATATTTCCTCATACCATGGAATCAAATGCCATAATCTATAGCTATCCCAGTCACTGTCAGTCACACTAGTGCTCTATCACCAACCTCTACCAGCCATGTTGGAGATGGGTTGACTTTTTCTACAAATTATGCCGACAACCCACTCCCAACCTCTACCAATTATGTTGAGGGCACCACCTTTTTCACTCCGAATCATAGCTGTGTCACATCTCTAACCTCTATTCATCATTCAAAAGATGACTCTCTTTCCCCTACTAGTTACATCGAGAAGCCGAGACATCTCAGACATAAGCCTAAATTTCTTTGCAGGACTTGTGAAGAAAATCACCTTACTCGCTTATGTCCAGTGATTTCCGAGATACCAGAAGCGTGGGGATTACCCAAGATCCTTTCAAATTCTGAGGCATCCCTTGTTTATCCTCACACCATGCCTCCCTTGATCACCTCGGTGATCCCACCACCATGATCCCCTCCTAATATCGCCTCCTTTTTCGAAGGTGAAACCTCTCTTGCCCCCGTTACTATGCATCCTCTTCAACCTATAACTGAAGAAGTGGCCACACTAGTGAAATCTCTGGTCAACCCTACTCTGCTTGAAGAGATTAATGTGCCTCTTAGTCATGTCATCAACATTCCTCATCCCACTCCTTCTAAATGAGAGAGATTTATTCTTCCCCTGAATTTTCTCCCTCCAAGTCCTGACAAGGTTCCCTTTGATTGGGACGACCTGATGGGACATCCCATACCCCTATCTATGTCTTTTCCATTAAGAGACATTATTTGAACTATCATGGAGACTATATCCTCAGTTAGCACCTTCTCATCCTCGACTTGGAGAGATTTGGTTTTTCCCAAGCTTTTGTCAGCTATCCGTGAGATACTGACTTTCCGTAGGAGACTGGAACGAGAGCCTTGGCCTCCCCCCTTAAATGTTGATTAGGACTCTCGAAAAACGAGTCTCAGTTAATCTCTTTTCCGACTCGTATAAAAATTGAAAATATTGCTGAGTGATTTGTCCCTTTCACACTCGTTAAATTGGATTTGAAAGGTCATGAGTCTTAGTTAAGCTCTTTTCTGAATCATTATAAAAAATAGAAAAGATCCCCGAGTGAAATTGTCTTTTTCACACTCGTAAATTGGATTTGAAAAGACATCTATTTGGCACAAGTTTACCCCTTTTTTACACCAAGTAGACTAAAAGACATAAAAAATGATGTTTTTTGGCATTAAGTTGTGATTGCATCTCATGCCCTTGCTTGCAGTATTGAGCCTTTAGCTGGTTCTCGATTTGCGTTATAAACATTTGCCTAAGCAGTTCTGCATCGTCAACCAAGCAAAGTCTTGCTTATATCCTTTGCAATTTGACACCCTATACCTTGGAGGAAACATCACCTCGAGTGTCCATATATCGCATGCATTCCCCTGCATTAAGCATAGGTACGTTCCATTATTGGAACTAATTTTGCTTACTTGTGACACTTGTTTCCTCCTCTGTATCATAGCATTGATTTGTTACAAAAAAACAAAAAAAATCAGGCGGGAAGGGAGTACTATATTGTAATAAGAAGCAGTCGTGTCACCTTTGAACAGAGCACAAAATTACTGAGTCCTTGTTTCATCATAATTTTGGGTTTAGCATGGCCTTAGGAAGCTGATCTCATTACAGAGTTTTCTGTACCGACTGGTTACTTTTCCAGTCCCTATAGAGAGCATTATTGATGCCTCCTGCATCCAATTGTCACATCATTGAGTCTATGCTGTCAGAGTCTACCATATGTCTCATGCTCTTGTTCAAAGGAATTCTATCAACCTGCATCGACCACTCCTCATAAATATTGACTTTGCATGTCAACCATACCCTCAGTTTGTCTCAGAATCACATGATACTATAGTATTCGCATGCACCCTGGCCCTACTTTCATCATTGGTAGGTCACCTTGAACCCAACAATCGACATTTCATCATTGGTCGTTGACTGGGTGGTTTCCCTTGTGTTCGACAACAAGACATATATTCACACTTTGGGATTCATGCAGTGTCTTGGATGCCATTAGACTTATTGGTGGTTTCCTATCCTTTGCCAAAAATTTTTCATCATTGGCTTCTATTCAGAGGGTCTTTTTCGTATACCGCTTGCACTTGGTACACGTAAAATATGCACATGGTCGTTGGTTCGTGAACATGTTCTTCGTCCGATCTAAACCAAATCATGAAGATCTTTCTTTGTTCCTTGTGCTAAATGATGAGAGATGCCTTAATGCTCTCCTTTCAACGGGTCTCTTTCCATCGAATTCAACTCATTTACTCTGGATATGAGACCTAGATTTTTATGAGTACCTTGAGGCTTGCAGTCATTAGTGGTAGGATATCTCGCCATTGACATATGGGAATACATCAATGTCTTATGATCAATGTATTTCTCAAGTGTTCGACATTGACTCCTTTATTCACACTTGTAGAAATGTACTCGATGCCTTGATACCTACTTTCATTATTGGTAGGCTATCTCACATTTGTTAACGGTATACCTCAATGACAAGTAATCAAACGATGTCTCATCATGTTCGACCTGAACTCCTTTATTCATATGATACAGACTTGCACCTTGGTGGATAGTGTAGAAGACTTGAAGACATCACTATGTGGCCATAGCTTTCCTGAGCTGTTGCTTCACTTTCATTGGACCAACACCTATTTGACTTTAGTGATCATGGGAGATCAGATTATACTCCTTGGTATACATATATCTTCAGATTGGTTTTGAGACTGGTTTCACTGGGCCTTGTTCGTGACTATGATAGCTTTTGGCATATAACTGCATTCGTATTTTCCTACTCATGGCCATGAGCACTTGATTGGTATATTTTCCACATGGATCTGCATTGTATTCTTGGCAGCCATGTATGCAAAGTCAGTACATAATGTAATGAAAAATTTAGTTCATCCAAATGGTTCTCTACCACTCCACTCCTGGGTTATTTATAATGTATTTCGGCCATCGTAGATACTCCTCTGACCTCACACATTAGGGGTCATCTGTTATAGCAAGATTTGCCTCACTATTGCTATCTTGCATAGAGGGCCTTTTTCCATTTCCCTCTACAGGCTTATCATCCCTTTTTGATGAATCCAGAGCTAAAATTAACATTTTTCCACATATACACGCCCTATCAGCTATGCAACAAGCGTATACGCAGGCTGCTCCACTATAGCCCGCGTACATCGAGATTTGTGCTAGAAAATACAAAATGGATTTAGGTTTCCATTTCACGACAAGAGATCTCTAATCCTTGGCCTTCCATATACTGAAAACGTTCTGACTCGGCCCTTCAGTTTCATTTTGAAGTCTATAAGAGCATAATTCTGAGCTATGGAAAAGAGGAGAATGTTGGATCATGTTGTCATTGATGCCAATGGTTTGCATGTTGTCATTGATGCAAATGGTTTGATTGTTTGATGTCATTGATTGATGTCAAGTGATTGATTAATTGATGCTTGATGAACGATGTATATGTATTGTCCTTGATGATAATGATAGATTTCAAGTGGAAACCAATCGATGAAGATGGATCGATGAGTTGTTATTGATATGATGAAGATGGATCAATGAGTTGTCATTGATACATGATGCATAGTTGATGTATATGTTGTAGTGGTGAATTGATGCAAAGATAAATCATTATTGTCTTATCATGGTTGATAAGGTGCACAAATGGATGAACTCCAAAGTGGTCCCCTTATGGTGAAATCCCTCACGGGAAGACGCTTTATGGATTGAATTATACTAGAAGAATGGTTGGAGGACACATGCTTGTTTGTGGATTAATGAGATGAATATCAATGAAGTTGTTGGTGAAACTATCCTAGATGGATAGTGCTTGTCATGCCATTTCCGGTGGTATGTGGAACGTCACATAAATCCTCACGGTTTGAGAGTTATGGCCTTACGAAGATGAAGGACCCCCATATGAAGGCTTGAAGCCCACAAGGTCAAAGAACTCAAAGTGACCTAAAAGAAGAAATCATTATTTAAATGATAAATTCAAGTGAAAAGTCAAGGTGGATTATTTAAATAATAAAGTAAGGTGACAAAATCAAGAAGGAATATTTAAATGATAAAGTATTGGAGAACTTTCTATTCATGGAAAGTGGTTAACCCTAAAATAAGGAATATAGGTTAAGTGAACTAGAAACGGGTTAAGTAACCTAAAAATGGGGCAAGTGACCTAGAGAATGAAAGTATAAATAAGATGGCTATGGTCTCTTGTAGATCATCCCTTTTTTGGATCAATGGAGAGCTTCTTGTGAATATCTTTTGGAGTATTGATGGAGAGCTTCTTGTGAGAGAATCTTATTGGTATGGATGTCTTGAGCATGATTGAAGATCTATTTTGAGGAAGAGAGCGAGAGGAGGATCTCATGGATGCATCAAAGTTTTGGCAATGTTGGAGATCTTGATGATAAAATTCTCAGATTCACAGAAAATCCTATTTTCTGATGCACATGTGGGTTGTCTCTGTATAGGGTGCGTGTACATTGAAGGTATACGCGGGCTGGCTATGTATAGGGTGAGTGTACATGTGGTTTGACTGTGTACATGGAGCATACAGTGGATAAAATCACAGAGATTTGTGTTTGAGCTAGTGCCAAGCTCTTGGATGATGAGGCAGGTTTCAGATCTGCATTCTATGGCCTCCGATCTATCACTAAGACACTGGTATGGTTACATTATTGTCTTTATGGATTCTATTGTTTGATGTGTTGTGAATGCTTAGGGAATTCTTGGTATGGATTCTATGATGTGGTTCAGTTTGGTTGATTTGGTTGATGGAGTGAGCAGTACTCTTTTGATTCAGTGGTGACATGATTGCTATGGTATACTAGTTATCTATACATGATTGAGATAGCATTCATATTGATTTGTTGTGGAGCACAAGCAAGCTATTGGAGAGCTTGGATGTGTTGTGACTAGCTGTGGGTTAGTTTGGACAGTGGAAGAAAGAAGAGAAAGTGATTGCAGGTTGTAGAGGATCTAAGCATGTGAAGCAAAGCAAAACCCTAATTGCTTAGAAGCATATGCTTGTTGCATTATACACTGGTCGTGTGCACATGCAGGTTGCAGTGAGCCAGGGCATGTACACACATGGGTTGCACTACTAACAGGTCGCGTACCTGTTCATAGATTGATAACTGTTGAGGATTGTTACCTCATCTCATTTGGTGCTGAGGGTGTAAGCTGAGTCTTTCATTATAGAGTTAGTGCTCTTGTAGAGTTGTACTCTATTCAGTTGTTGCTGATAAACCCTCAGATTATTGTCCATAATAAAAAGAAAAATTGTACATACATCTTGTGTTCTTTGTGTTCCTTGTGGTGATGACTTATTGATGATATATTGCTGATATATGTTCTCATCTAACTGGTTATAAATGACATCAATGGATAATAAGTAAATGTTAAATGTTAGCTAAGGAGTTGTTGTAAAGAGGGAAGTTTTGGGGAAAAGAGCCCCACACTCATTCACCCCCCCCCTCTAAGTGTGGTAGGTGTGTCCAACAATTGGTATTAGAGTGGGCCTTCACTACAAGCCTTAACAAGCTTGAAGGAGATCCATAGACACACAAATGTATGATGAAGTTCCAATCCTTGATGAGGAAAACTATTCTACTCGGAGAATAGAGATGAGATTATACTTGAAGGAAATGGGAGCAAATATTTGGAAGGAAACCATTGGTGGATCAGTTCCATTGAAGAACAAGTCAAAGTTGCAGCTCAAAGGGAAGAAAAGAAGAATAATGCATTGGCCCTCAATACCATTATTAGTGGACTCACAAGCCCTATCAAAGAGAGCATGGGACAATGCACTTCGGCCAAGGATCTATGGCTAAAGCTAGAGGAAACATATCAAAGTAAGAAGGAGAAGAAAGATATTGAAGACCACTCCATCAAAATCACTAAAGGCAAAGAATCTCCAAAAACTCTTGAATGTATTATTTCTAAATGTGATTTTGAAAAAATTTCAAGTGAAGATAAAGAA
This sequence comes from Picea mariana, assembly GCA_032191745.1. Classification (NCBI taxonomy): domain Eukaryota; kingdom Viridiplantae; phylum Streptophyta; class Pinopsida; order Pinales; family Pinaceae; genus Picea; species Picea mariana. Next base: position 64,927 of record JASDQU010103403.1, on the reverse strand, counting down.
TCAAGTGATGATAGCACAAAGGTAGATCTTCAAGACATTTCAAATGAAGGAAAAACATTATGTGTTGGTATTGGCAAAAAGGAAGAGAGTGAAGATATTTCAAATGAAGGTAAAGAACCCTCAAACACCCTTGATTGCAATGATGATGATGAATTTTTATCTACAAGTGAAGAAGAATATGTAGAAATAGTTTGTGTAAAGTTTGATGGAAATTATCCCATGAAAAGAATCGAAGGAAATCTATTAAAACATCAAAAGGAAATTGAAGATGATTTATATAGATATAGAAGTGATCATTATTATATATACTATAACTATCTTCGGATAACACTAAGAAGTTTCTTAGGAGAAGTCTAAGGAAAATCTTGAAGTTAAAAGAAATGATCAAGGAACAAGAAGAGAGCAATAAGACTCAACTAGAAGAAAAGGAAGAAGAGATCACAAGACTAAAAAATGGAAAAAAAGATATGAATGTAGATGATGAGATTAGAAAAAGTTTTGAAACTATTGTCCATCTCAAGACCCAAATTGAAGAAGCCAAAAGAATAGAGGAACTATTGAAGAATCAAATAAATGAAAAGGAAGAGTCGTGTTGTAAGTTAGAAGCTGAAATTGTTGACCTTAGAAAGAAGGTGGAAAAGTCAAACAAATTATTGAATAGCTCACGAATCTTGGATGAGATCTTGGAAAGTCAAAGACCATCATGTGATAAATCAGGTCTTGGATACAAAGGAGAAGATACACATGTTGAAGTAAGCACCTCAAAGAAGCATGAGGTAAGTCCATCAAAGAAGGAAGACAATGTTGCAAAACAACCATCTACACAAGGCAAATAAAATCTCAAAATAACTAAGCAAGGAAGACATCAAGAAGCTATTCTTGGGACACCAAAGCAAAGGTATGAAAGTATTTTTCATGGGAATTGTTATTCATGTAATGGATATGGTCACAAATCTTTTGAATGTAGATATTATGAAAGGAGACATTATGGAAGATTTTATAACACCAAAAGGTGTTGGAGATGTGATCAAGTGGGACACATTGCTGTTCACTGTAACTCTATGAGATGATACAGTTTTAGTGGATTTGGCCACAAATCCCAGGAGTGCTGGAACAAAAGAAGAAATTCCATGATGAGGACTTCACATAACATGGATATAAGAAGGAATGAAGTAAGAAAGGGAGACATATTTGAAAAGATGGATGCTCAGAGCTCAAGTTCTGAGGAGAAGGGTCATCTACAGAAGTGGGTGAAGAAGACAGAGCATCCATATCATAATGAAAGACTGAAGGGAATTCCAAAAGTGTCATCTACTGAAGCATACGCAGGTGAAAATGGTGATAGCCGCGTGCATACACTTGCTAACCTTGAATAGGTTGCGCACATATGCGATCTGTTGTGCAGCAGGCTGCATATATGTTGTAAAGCCTTGGGAAAAAGGCAATGCACATGGCTTGGAGTTTGATGTGATGGTATAGCTCTGTGATGTAGGGTGGGTATGACATTGTTTATTGCAGGTTTTCATGGTTCTATGTTAGATCATGCAAGGTTATGATATAAAATAAATCTTGGGTGCATGGCACTAACCCATGAGTATGGTTTGATGCTAATCTGTTGGAGTACATGGCTGGTACATATTTTTGTTTCATTGATATATCTTATGATGTATTATTGGAAGCATATGTTGGTTATCATGGTGCATGCATTTTGCATGTGGTTGGGCTACATATTGAGACATGTAGTTGGTGAGTTGAGTTGATAATTATGTTGTACATCATTGGGGGGTCATAGCTTATTGATACATGGTTGATATACTTGCTTGGAGAAAGTGATGATGCATGATGATACATTCATAGATGGTATTTACTTGGCATATTGGTAGATGCACATGTTGGCATGTTGATAGAGGATGATATATTTTGGTACATTGCATGATTTTGATGTACATGGTTGATGTACATGGGTGTTGTGCATGGTGGGCACATTTTGATACATGATGTACTTGGTTGATATTTTTTTCATGATTCTCTATTTCATTGTTGACATATATCTTGCTTCATGATGGTTGGTACGACATAAGTTTGATGCATGAACAGGTCCAAGGATCTTTATATGTTGATCTTGTAGAGAAGATAGGGGGAGACATACCCATATGGGAAGTCATTCTTCTTCCAATAATTCTAGGAGGAGATATTTATCAGATGCATAACTAGAAAACAACCCTATATTTTAAGAAAGAGCATCAAGGCATGATTCCAGGGGAGTGATGATCATAGAGGGAGCACGAGAAATGTATTTTCAACATTACATCGGATTGATATACTGTGTTCAAAAGGGGAGAGATTATTCAGCAGCAACAAGATAGGAGGAGCAGCCCCAAGAGGAGAATGACCCTTTTCCATTGATTTCAAAGGGGGAGAGATAGTCACATTGATGTGATTATTGATTGGGAGAGATATTCACATTGGCTATTGCTGATATGATTGATGTTTACTAATAGGGAGAGATAGTCATATTGATATGATTGATGACTATTGATGTAGAACATGCATTATCTACATATTTGACATCAATAATTGGTAATTGGCATTGACATCAATGTTGGTATTGCCATCAATGCCAAAGGGGGAGATTGTTGGATCATGTTGTCATTGATGCCAATGGTTTGCATGTTGTCATTGATGAAAATGGTTTGATTGATTGATGTCAAGTGATTGATTAATTGATGCTTGATGAACGATGTATATGTATTGTCCTTGATGAGAGTGATAGATGTCAAGTGGAAACCAATCGATGAAGATGGATCAATGAGTTGTCATTGATACCTGATGCATAGTTGATCTATATGATGTAGTGGTGAATTGATGCAAATATGAATCATTATTTTCTTATCATGGTTTATAAGGTGCACAAATGGATGAACTCCAAAGTGGTCCCTTTATGGTGAAAGCCCTCATGAGAAGATGCTTTACAGATTTAGTTATCCTATAAGAATGGTTGGAGGACCCATGCTTGTTTGTGGATTAATGAGATGAAGATCAATGAAGTTGTTGGTGAAACTATCCTATATGGATAATGCTTGTCATGCCATTTCTGGTGGTATGTGGAACGTCACATAACTCCTCACGGTTTGAGAGTTATGGCCTTATGAAGATGAAGGACCCCCATATGAAGGCTTGAAGCCCATGTTGTGCTGCTTATATGTTTAGTATAATGCACTCATTAATTATCAATCCAGGATTCGTAATCAACAGAGTTACAAGACACCAGTAAGAAAGTTAATTTCTAATGTCACGAGTATAGAACTAGCTGGATTATGCATGCTGGAAACAAATCAAAATAGCAAACTGCAATGCACTTTGGTTGTCTTTCACAGAGAGGCTATCTAATCCATTATGGCACATGAAAGTATGATATGGATTTGGTTTGACAGATCAACTCTGCTATCTGACCCAGAAAACTAACTATGCAATCCACACTTCTGAAAGGGAAATCACACATCAATCATCAAGACATAGCATGGGTAGTTCAATAGTCAATATACTGAGTATGTTGTGGTTCACAATGTGTTGTTGTGGACTTCACTAGTTCTCCTTCAAATATGTCTGACTACTGCTGCCAACATTCATGTCTATGAAACAAAATCAAATTCATAAAAATAGAGCATATGAAAAAACAGGGGTGAGTAAAAATCTCTAAGCAATCATATAATGGAAATCCTAGTCTAAGCTATACTGCTATCATCTAACAGAGTTAAATCTTCAACTAATTTAACATTTACACTATTGAAAACAAATGCTAATGCTAATCTACGAAGATGCTGACCTTTTTTGGGTGGTGGGCCCTTGCCACTTCAACAGGTCAGCTACTGAAGTCTACAGTAAACTTGTCTTCAAACCACACATTACTCTCACTCAAATCTCAAAACATAACATCAAACTTTTGTTAACAACTCAACTCATATTCAATCATAGACAATCAACACATGGAGATAAATGAAGTTCTTCTATTAGTCTTCACTCAGAATATGTTCTGCAATATCACACGTTGCTTCACAAGTTGGTAATATGCTAACTCTCCTACACTTCCACCATCCTTGCCATGGCTATTTAATAGTCTTAGTTGTGAAACACAAGGAGGTGATGTGATTTGCAAATCAGTCAAATGTTTAAATTTAATTATTCGGTTACATCTTTTAGCTTCATCCTCATGACACAAAGTGCATGAAGATGAGGCAATCAACAAACTATTCTAACATAGCCTTGCTAAAGCAAATAAACATCCACCAATTGTCTTGGGCAATCTGCAGATAAACTTGGTACATTCGGCTCTTTATATTGGTACCAGATTATGACAGGTAAATGGTATCAGATCACAACAGTGTGCAATTGGTGGTACTGGATCACGATAGTCCATGGCCGTTGGTACCGCATCACAACAGATGAGATTTAGTACCAGATGCATTTGGTACCATATTTAGACAGTGGCAGTCTTGGTGCACAAGTACCGGATAGCTGAGATGGTACATGAAGGTTGGATTTATCTAGAGTTCAAATATTATACATGGAAAATTAAAGCATTAGTACATGAAATATTTAATTCCTTAGCTCAATAAACCACAAAATGCATGAATTAACCATACTTTACCTTATGACCTTACCATTGGCTAATGGCAGCATTCTTGTCATTCATCCTTTTAGGTAAGCCAAAAAGGTATAGATGAAGAGTATAATAGGGTAATGGGGATGTCAATTTTGGGTCTCAACATTCCCCCATGCCAAAATCATTGCATGTCCTCATGCAACTGAAAACAAAACCAAAAATTTTCAAAACTTGAGACTGTGTTCTTTACTTTGGTGGATCAATGATGTTGATGGTTGAGGCCTCTTCTTTCAGCTCCCTTTTGATGACCCTAACGTATTGTAGGGGTCGTAGTACCTTCTTGAGATTGTTAGAAGTCTCTTCATGGTCATCTTGAAGTTGTTGGCTGGTTGCTTTCAATTGCTCATTTTCCTTTTTGATATACCTGTCCAATAGTTGGCATTCCTTCACTTCTTGTTTGAGTTCCTAATTTTGTTTTTGCAGTTCCCCAATATTTTTCTTCATTTGTTCTTTTGTTAAGGCCTTTGTTGATTCCATCGTTACTGGTTGGATGTGTTCCCTTTCCTTGACTTCCTCCCTCATCCCACATAAAGTAATAGTGGCTTGTTCCTTGGTCAAACTAGGGATGTCATCTTGGACTGATAAATCTTCAGAAGGGGAGGTAAGATCGATTGGATCTTCTTGTGTATGAGGACTGACGATTGTTTTTCCCTTCTTTTCCATGCTCCTCATGGTTCTTTTACAAGGAGGTACTGGATCAGGGGTGCTCACAGGCTTCCTTTTTTTCTTTTCTAATTGTGAAATGGTGACAGGGGATTGTGCCATAGACTGTTTACTTTTAGTTTCTGAGCTATGCTTCCCTTTCTTCATCATTTTTTTCTGATGGCCCTTTTTCTCAACTTCCACTATTGAAGTCTCCTCTACTAATTTGTTTTTACCTTTTGATTCAGAGCTTTTAAAATTTTTATTGACTGTGGAAGAGGGCCCTTCTTTTTCATGTTGGCTCACTGCCCTAGATGATGGTGGATTTTCTGTATCCTTCTTGCCCTTTTTCTTTTGAGGTTCCTTATTTTTCTTTGGAGCATGCTGGGTTTCCTCCACAGGTTTGTTTTCTATGGGAAGGTGTTGAGTGATAAGGGTTTTCCAACTAATTCTCTGTTTCCTAAGTTCATGTAAAACTAGTATTTTAATGAGACCTTGATGGTAAATGCTAGTCTTCTCAGTTTTGGATATGGATTTAACACCTCTTACCATTTTGTTCAAACTCATCCATAGAAAATATGGGAAATCAATTTCAGGGCCTCCTTCAAAATGTAATAGAAGCCTAAGATGATATATGAAGGTCACATCATACCTTCCCTCACAAGTGACGAATCGTTGAAGACTAGTAATCATTGGATGATACTCTTCCTTGATATAGTTCCTAGGGATCCCCTTTTTCTAGTCAGGGTGCTGATGGTCTTCTTTCAAGAATTGTTGGCATAGTTCCTTGTTGATTCCTACACCTTTGAAGTATGTGGCTCCTCTGTTAGGTAATCCTGTGACCTCCCTTAAGGTTGCTTCATTGATTGTTAGTTGTAGATTTCCTATATGTGCAATCTCTCCATCGTAACCCTGAATAAATTCGTGAGATATCTTCTKCCAACCTGTGAATTTTTCCAGAAATGGCATCCATCCCGATCTAGCATATTTTTCTTGAGATAATTGGAACTCCCCAGTTTCCCTATAAATTTGGAACACTAGTTCGTGTCTACTAATGACCATCATTATAAGTTGTGAGAAAAGGATCGGGCTGTAGCAYAAGGGTTTAGTCAATTGATKAGGGTAAGGGTTTGGTACTGGAGAGGAGTAGGCTCTGGACTAGATAAAGCTCGCAACAAGGGGAATATGGTGATGGTGTTGATAATGTGAATGGTAATTTTAAGTAAGGATGCCACAAGGAAAATTTATGACCAGGTGAGGCTTATCTGGATGGCTTCGCCACCCAGATAAGCCATTTCATTTCTACCCATTACTGTAATGATGAGGACAAGACACTGGGTGTCAAAGCATCATTTTGGGATAAGTGATTGGACTTTCGGGTGGTGAATTTGATGTTGGATCATGGTTCATGACATAAGATAGGCTCATGAATTGCTTAAGGACGAAATATATTCATGGCTTATCATTACTAGACATGCTTCATATTTTGATGTGATTTTTCCCTTAACCATATTCAAGCACTATGAGAGGATTGATTAAGTTTAGGCATGTGGGTATGAGGGATAGGTGAATGGTTTTAATACTAAGGTCATAAGATCTAGTATATATTTTCATACTTATTGTAGTTTTATGAGCATAGGAAAATAAATACCATGTTACCTTTGCTTTTACCTTTGTATGATCAATACCCATAGCATGTGCGACTGCTTGTAAATTGTCAGAATTCATCCTTTTAAACTGAAGTTTCTTGAAAACTTGGTACGGGAATATCTTGTACTTCTTTTATTCCATGCTTATCTTCTTTTGTATTTGGTTATGCAGGGTGATCA
>JASDQU010103403.1:23844-37854 GCA_032191745.1 Picea mariana | reverse complement strand
CATGCTGCTCTTTATCAGTTTTCAGTGCATGTCCCCGATGAAGTTCGAGTATAGCAAGTTGGGTCTTGAGCTTGTCTCTCTTGAGGAAAATATCTCTATAACACCCAATACACCCTCCATGGGGGAATAAAAGAAAAATGATGGAGAGGAAGATTCTATTAATATGTTGCTTGAGTAAGCTCTCACACGAGAAAGGGATGAAATGATGGAGAATTTTTCCCACATCCTTCAGCGCTTGTTGATAATAGAAGGCATGTCTTCATCAAGTGACCACTTTTGGAGAACCTCTCCTTTAAAGGCACAAGTCAATTTTTATATTCCCGTATTTGAAGGTCAGATAGATGTGGATGCCCTAGAAAAATGGTTAAATCTGCTAGAAAGTTATTTCCCTATTCACAATTTTTCTGACAGGGAAAATATCACCTTCGCACTCCTTAAGGCTCTCCCCCATGTCAAAAATTGGTGGGAAACTTACTAGGGGAAAATTTCCATAGAGGATTCTAGAATATATGGGGCCAAGCCCACAGGTCCAAACACATCATTGCACACCAAGTGTAAAATTCCCTCTGTTCTCATTGCACGAAAGGGGAATCTTAAACGATTCTACTTCTCGTATAAGAAACATTCACACAAATCAAAATCTAGAGATCAATTTTCCATACCTTCAACCATACCTTTACCGTGTAGTATGTGAATCTCCTTCTCTCTGATATGTCCCAGCCTTTGATGCCACATCATATTCTTTGCTCCGGAGATTGTAGGAGTTTTTTCTTCTTCAACTCCAATCTCAGGAATAATGGAACTATTACACCCATCACTAATTGTGATTCTTTGTAGCTTATACTGAGTTCCAATTTTAACTCCCTTCAACAACACCATTGCTCCTCGAACCATCCTACAAGTTTCTTTCTCAAACACTGTTTTTACCCATGCATTGTCCATTTTGCTTACATAAATAAAATTTCTATCCAATCCTAGCATGTGCAGAACACCAATAAGTTTTTTAATCATTCCATCCATGAGATTCAAATTGAAATTTCCTCATCCTCCGATTTTGGTTGTCGAGTCATCACCTCCATCATACCTTTCATATTCACAGAACCACTCCCTATGAGGATTCATATGAAAGGATGCATCTGAGTGGACCAACCATTCCTCATGATTTGCATGTGTGTTTGAAGAATCCAAGTACACATCCCCTCCTTCATCAATGAAGGTTTTTTCTTCAGTATAAGGTGCATCATAATATCCCTTTCCTCTCTCAACAATTTTGGATCTACATTGCTTCTTGTAGAGCCCTTCTTTTCCACATCTCCAACATACCTTTACAAATTTTCCGAGGGATTTAGATATTCCCTTAGACTTAGATCTCCCACTTGAGGACTTAGATCTTTTTCTTTCTTGGGAGCACCCTCTTGTGAATAATGCATCTTTGCTTTGGATTTCCATATTTTTCATCCTCATCTCCTTTGACAACAAGGATGATACCACATCATCAAAAGTTAAGGTAGTTGAATTACAAATTATGGCCACAACCAAACTATCCCATAAGTCTAGTAAAGATAACAATAAACTAATACACTCATGTTCATCAGAAATATTAATATCAATAGATAATAACTAACTTACGATAGTGTTGAAGGCGTTTAGATTCTATGTCACTGAGTCTCCATATTTCATGCTCAGGTTATGAAACTTCTTTAGATGGAACAATTTCCCGAAGGTGCAGTACCTGGGTCCACAAATCCATTGATGTTTTTCCACCAACACATCTTCCATCTCGAGCTTCCACAACTCAAAAATTTTCCCATTAAATTTCTTGATCTCTATTTTCAAACTGCTTGCCATTTCTTTTCACTTGAAGAATTGGTACCGCAGATCTCCCATTGTAACAAGGTTTATCATAGTCCCAAGCCAAACCCTTAGCTGCAAAGGCATCCCCCTGAAGCCAATGATAGCTCTGATACCAAATGTAGATTTTAACCTTGTATAATTAATTACCACAAACAAATTTTTAATAATAATAAAAAATATATAGTGGTACACACACATTACACAAAGATTTTACCTTGGAAACCCAAACCAAGAAAACCAACAACCTATTTAGAGCCGCACTTGTAATATTTTATTCATCATATTATTCATTGTTTACAATAAAATACACACACACACACACACAGGATCTCGCGACATCCAGACCCCTATTCCATTGAATTAGATTAGTCAACAACACACATTACACAAAGATTTTACCTTGGAAACCCAAACCGAGAAAATCAACAACCTATTTAGAGCCGCACCTCTAATATGTTATTCATCGTCTTCTTCATTGTTTACAATAAAATACACACACACACGCACAGAGGATCCGGGGACACCCAAACCCCTAATCCATTGACCCATATTATTCAACAATTGAAATTAGAAAACCATATGCCTAAACACCACAAAAAAAAAGATGTAAAAAACCCCCAAAAGGGGGACCCCCCTGGATCCCATATAAGTGTAGAGTACATGGGACCAATCTTGAAAAAAAATAATACATACCCAAACAAAAGGAAGAAGATGGAGTACTTGTCAATATTCATGGAACAAGGCATCACAAAATCAATCTTCAACAAGCTATTATCATAGACCAACAACCACTACGAATTGGAGAAGTTACAACAACAATACATATAATCAAAGGAAAGAAAATTATGAAACAAATAGCCACCAAGGATTAATACTAAAAATAATTGATTTTGGATGGATGGATCATCATCAATGGAATGAATAAAGCGGGAACATAAGAAAATCATATTACTTGGTTTCATCACACATGAAGCCTTTAATTGCAAATATTTGAGGACAAGGCTTTTGAAGGAGGGTTGTTGGCACAGGGGTAGACCCAGGGTTCAACACTTTAACAACGCACCAAAAAAACCCTAACTACCGGCCGTTTCGACAACACCTACGAGGCAGATGCAGTCTCACCCGAGGTAGAGGCAGGGGGGTTACATGACTCAAGTGTCTGTAACCAAGCTAGGACACATATCTGTGATTATAACACCTCGCAGAGTACTTAGGGACAACACATCGTAATTCATTAGCTTTATTCACATCGCATATCACACCCTAAGTACAGATCGACGCAATAACAATGAAAAAATATACATCACACTTAGCAACATAAGTCAGATCTAACACATTCAACATAGGCGAAGCACTAAGCATTCATATATCTATCTATCATTCATAACATTCAATGCACTAAGAAAATCTACAACATAAACATTATAGCACAAAACAAACCATCAACACAATATTTACGTGGTTCACCCCAGTGTGGGGCTACGTCCACCAACGACTTCTTATTATTTATTAGTATTCTTCAATCTCTTACATTTGTCTTCTCCTGTGAACTAAGACATAGAGCCAAGCTTCGCAATGGATAGGTGGTCTACAAACTATGCACCAGATCCCCCTTCCCAAAAATAAGGTCAAGGCATAGAGCCAAATCCTCTATCAATCATAGAGCCTTACATACATGTTATGTTGCACAAAGCAACTCAGAACTACTTGCCTCTTGTAGTTAGCCATTGACTTATCACATAACTAATACACCGCTTACGTCTACATTACATTCCTTCTTATTTACTTTTACATTTACAAAAAGGCCTAAACATGGGTAAACCCATGGGCTGACATCCCATAACCCATTACATAAAACCTAATGAACCCTGTGCTGGGTCCACACGCCCGCAAAATAAGTGAGATCCCATGATCTCAGCTCTGCCTAGCCACTCCATCTTCGACTGCTGGGTCGAAGTCCCAAAAGTKGCCAATCCCAACCAATGTTTCCTCAAAACTTGGTCGAGGGCCAGAAAGCCCCCAACACTCACCTGTGACTCATCCCCAGTCACTCAAATCTGGGCAATGCTTCTTCAAAGGAATCGAGCTTGGCTAGAGCTGCCTCGACTTGTTTCTTCACCCGAGCTTCCTACTCAATGAACTCTTATATCATTTTCTCTGTAACAAGCCCTTCCAGGCATTTTTCCACTGTTGCAACCACTTGGTCTAGGTGTGAACCTTGTCCTTCAATCTCTTCAAACACTGCACAGGCTTCCTCCTGCACCAGTTTTAGCCTTTGTGTGACCTCCATGACTCTGCCCTGGATGGCAGTAATTTGCTGCTGGGCCACATGCTATTCTTGTGATCTCTTCATTATTTTGACCGTAGTGAGTGACTTCATCTACACTTGTACTATCAGTGCCTACTGTTGCGCCTTCTGTAGTTGTGCTTCCAACTTCCTAATCTCTGGGTCTTCTGTGAGGTGTTCGTAGGTCTGCGCATTTCTGTCGCTTAGCTTCTTGCATTATGAGGAGAGGATTATGATCCTCTCCACTACGCTCTTAGCGACTTCCTCCCCCTTATCGTGCACTTTCTATGGAGTTCTTGGTACTGCTTGAAGCTCTAACTCTGTTACCCTCACTTGAAGCTGTTGAATGGCCTCAACGAGCTTCGTCACTTCAACTACCTCATGTTCCTCCTGTGCCGAGCCTAGCACAGAGTGAAGTGATTTTCTCACCACTTCCTTGATTGCAGTCTTCTCTATGAGAAACTGGTCCTTTTCCCTCTGTATCTTTGCCTTGTCTTCCTCGAGCATCGCATAGAACTCATCCTTCTCATTTTCATAAGCGGTCACGCAATACTGCGCAACTCGCAGTTGCTTCAAGATATCCTCTTTCTCTTTCTTCAGGGATTCTATAGCCTGCTCCTTTTCTTCTTGGACTCACTTAAGTCGAGGCTCTATTACATCCACAAGTCATCGAAGTTGGGCTAGTGCATTCCCCAACTCTACAGTCTCCGAGAAGGAAGGTGCAGTAGATACTGCGTGGATCAATTAAATGGCTCACAAAATTTCCTACAGTTCCTTCTCAACTCTTACATACATCTCTTCCTGCTTCACACCATATCCATGTAATGGGTCCTCAGACACATCTTCCATCGCTCCAAGGACTAGGCTTATATCATCTTTTGTGAGGGTGGCCTCCATATGGGGCTTACTAGCATGGGTCTTCTTTCTTGCTGAGGGTTTCTGTGGAGAAAGCTTCCTCTTGTTTTATGTTTTAGCCTCAATAGGGGGATCCTTCAATGGTGTAAATTCACCCTCTCCTTGTTTTTCTCCTTCTTCCCATCCTCCTTCTTTATCTAATTCATCTCCTCTTCCTCTTGCGGGTGAGTTAGGCCAAATTTCCTTCGAGGTGCTATCCTCCTCATCGGTCTCTATGTCTTGGACCTCATTCTTTTTCTTCTTCTTCTTCATGCTGGTCTGTCCAACATGATCGACCCAGGTGACCAAGGTACTTTCGATGATGTTAGGGTCGGAGAGTTCTGCATCATTGACTGGTACAAGGAACTCTACCGACCATTCCTTTGTGATCTCATCCATATCTTCATCGGTCAGCTTATAGTAGGACTGTAACTACTCCTTGCTTTCTTCTTTACACACAATGATATAAATGAAATGTTGATCTGAATGGAACTTAGCTAATGGTCTGTACTAGTGAAATGTTCACGGAGCCATGCATGGGAATGAATCAATAGAAACCTTCAGTTGTTGATAATAGGGGCAAAACATTGTGTTCAACTGCCACTGCTTTGACATGTCATTCATGTACCATAGAGTGGAGAAATTCCAATGGCTCCAAAGGTTCAATCTCCGGGAAGGAAACTCTTTCTGGCATTTTCCAGGCGACAAATGCAATCAACACCAACAACCAACTGAAATGGAGGTCGTATCCTTGATCCTGCGCTTCGCGACAGTCCTTCTCGAGCTCATTGATGAGGTAGCTCGTCCAATTCATTTACATCCCCTCCACGCATTTTCCTGTGAGGTCTACCACAAACTCGGTGACCTGCGTGGGGCGGTTCTTTCTGAAGATCTTGCCAACTATAAGTTGGCATGCTAGGTGTACTGTGACATCCTGGATAGAGGCTACCTTGTAGCCTTACTTTCCCTTCTCAACTTTGTCGTATTCCTCCTTAATGCGCTATGCCATGGAGTGATCTGAAGTCTTCCCTCAGTAGAACTGTTGAGGTTTGGGTCCCTGCATGCTCAGTCCTGTGATCAAGTGGATTAGCGTCGGATCCATCGTAATGCGCTTGTCGAGCCATAGGTATCCTCCATGATAGCACGACAAGAGGAGTTTAACGCAAGTGTTAGCCTCCTGATGTCAACCGAAGTTAGGGATCTTCATGACGTTCAGTATCATGGACTGTGTGAGCTCCTTAATCCATGAATGGGAGACTATGCGAGGCTTTTTCCTATTCATCTTCATCAAATATCTATGAGGCGTGAGCATCGCGTAGTTATTTCTATCACCAAGGTTGAAATCACTGTTCTTCAAGGATGGAATATGTCCCAACTGGATTCCTTCTACGCGTATCCCCTTCAGAGTGTACGCGATGATCAATTTATACTCTAAATCTCGTGGAATACTGTCGTGATTAACCACGCCAGCCAAACGAGGGATGTAATCGGGTAAGATCGACGGGATCTACTTCACATTAGCCAGATCATTGTGATGCTTACTTTGCTTCTCAGTAGTAGGTTTAGTTCGGCTTGAACGTCATCCAGTCAAGGGGTAAGCCAATAGTCCCCCTGGTCGACGATGCTTGTACTCCCTTAGACATAGCTTTATCAACCATAAACTTATTCAGAACTTCTTCAATGGATTTCTCTAGCTCGGTGTGCTTGGTCAACATTCTCATTGTTGACAAATAAGTTGGGTTAACCAACATATGGTGAGGTCTAGGTAGCTCGACACACAATCAATTCTCTGTTAGCTCAGATAATCACGGGTGGAAAAAAGTGGTCTCGGCGCAACGTCCTATGGCTTAAATAAGCAAGTGTTGTAATGGATTCCTCCAATGGACAAGAATGCCTCAATCAATATGAATATGTCCGTTATGGAAGGGTATCAATGTCTAATGGCGATCTATCCACCCATAATTACGTTTCCTAGCCATTCAGAGCATCATTCTAATGGTCGGGGCACCTCCAGTGGTCATATAGCTTCGTCGGGGTGAAGTCCCATTCTATGTGGTTCTGTTGTTTTGACGAGGTTCAGAGCCTGCAAGCCTACCTTCTATGAAGTCTTCTCTGGAACTTCCTGTAGTTTTTCTAACTTGGCTTTTTTCTTACTGAGCTTCCTTGCCTTGTGATGTGAGTCTCTGGATTCCTCTTTCCATTCTTATTCTTATCTTCTCTTAGCATAGTAGCTTCACGCTACTGATGACCTTTCAAAGGCTTCAAAGGTAATACCTCTTTTCTTATCACTTTCTGGGTGGATATACTTTCTTCTTGCAAGGATAATTCCTTCACACCTTCTTGCGCGCTTTCAACTTTGACATCTAATTCTCTTTCGTTTTGCTGCTTCGATTCAACTTCTCGCTCTTCTATCAGTCAATCTATTCTTCTAGCTATGAAATCCCTTAGTTCTTGATTTTTATTTTCTGTATCTTCTTCCTCTTCTTTCCTTCTGATCCAATCTTTCTCGATCCAACTCGTTCCTAACAAAAGAGGAAAAGGGGTGTTGTTCTCAACAAACCTAATAACTTCAAATTCTTCTTGAGTTGATGTTCCATGGATGATAACAAGTACCTTAGTAACTCCTCCACATAGGGTCATCATATTTCCTCTGAACAAGCCTATCCTTCCCAGTGAAGGTACCACAGTAGGCTTTCCCAAAATTTCCCAAGTTCTTTCTGCCAAAATATTCATTGGTGTCTCTTCATCCAAGACACAGTCTATGTTGAAGTCTCTTATTCTTGTACTTATGCATTGTTTTTCTTTCAAGATATCTGATAAACTGACATCCTTGTGATCATCCACTACTTCTTTTAACTGTACTAACATAGTGTGAGATTTCTCTGATTCTTTCTCTTTCTGATTCTGTAACATGCTCTTATTCTCTTGACTCATATTCATTTTTTCTACTTTAGCAATCATCCTTGGGAAATCCTCAACTTCATGACCAACGATTTCACAACAAAGACAAGTAGGACCTGGACTAGGGCATTCCTTAGCAATATGTCCTAGTCTTCTGTAATTATAACATAGTGTAATTCCTCTCTTTCTCTTAAGTGTTCTCCAACCTCTCCTGTACTGTGCACTGGGATCACAGTGTTGGACCTCCAATCTGTAAAAATTCTTTCTAGGTTCCTACATCCACTTATTAGTCCAAAAATCATTTCTATGCATAGGAATAACATATCTTTCTCCATTTCTATCAGTATTATTCAGATCAACTCTTTCTTCTAACTGTACCCTAGCTTTCAGACTAGGAGAGAATCTATCAAACATACCTAGATTCATACTTTTGAAACAAAAAATTCCACTTATCTTACTCTTATCAAATCATAAAGCTTTACCTCTTTCAAGATCTTACCTCTTTTCTTTAGATCAGATTTCTTTCTTAGCACAGAGCTTCGCAAGTCAAGTAGAATAGTGCACACTGCAACAAATGATCTACGCACACATATTTTCTTTTCTTTCAATTCCCAACAATCATAGTTCTAGGTCCCGACAACGAAACCATTTGTTGGCATAGGGGCAGACCCAAGGTTCAATGCTTCAACAATGCACCAAAAAAACCCTAACTACCTCCCCTTTCGGAAACACCTGTGAAGTAGATGCAGTCTCACCCGAGGTAGAGACGGGGGGGGGGGTTACAGTACTTAAGTGTCTGTAACCAAGCTGGGACACAGATATGTGATTATAACACCTCACAGAGTACTTAGGGAAAACACATTGTAATTCATTATCTTTATTCACATCGCATATGACACCCTAAGTACAGATTAATGCAGTAACAATGAAAAAATATACATCACACTTAGCAACATAAGTCAGATCTAACACATTCAACATAGACGAAGCACTAAGCATTCATAGATCTATCTATCATTCAAAACATTCAATGCACTAAGAAAATCCACAACATAAACATTATAGAACAAATCAAACCATCAACACAAGATTTACGTAGTTCACCCTAGTGTGGGGCTACGTCCACCAATGAATTCTTCTTATTTATTAGTCTTCTTAAATCTCTTACATTTTTCTTCTCCTGTGCACTAAGCCAAAGAGCCTAGCTTCACACTAGACATGTGGTCTGCACATTGCGCACCAGATCCACCTTCCCCAAAATAAGGTCAAGGCACAGAGCCAACTCCTCTTTCAAGCACAGAGCCTTACATATATGTTCTGTTCCACAAAGAAACTCATAACTACTTGCCTCTTTCACTTAGCCACTGACATAGCACATAGCTACTTACACCACTTACTTCTACATTACATTCCTTCTTATTTATACTTTTACATTTACAAAAAGGCCTAAACATGGGTAAACCCATGGGCCGACATCCCATAACCCATTACATAAACCCTAATGAACCTCGTGCTGGGTCCACAAGCTCACAAAATAAGTGAGATCATGCATGTTGATGATTGAAAACGTCAACGTAAATTTCACCGCAAAGTGTTCCTAAAGCCTATTATTATATAAGACTAAAAAATGCTAGTAGGTGGGACCCCCTTGAACTTTTGAAGATCAAGACTCGTGTTATTCTACACTACTTTTGTGGTTGACGATATCTTGTTTTATTGAATAATGGATCAGGCATTTTATACAGGGTTCCCTTGTTGTTTCAAGATCAAGTTATACCAATTTTTTTCAGGGTATCATGTTGATTGTTCTTGGATTTAGGACTTGTGACACCTGCAACAAGCACATGTTAGTAATAGAAATTAAAAAAAAAGCTAAAAGGAAGAAACTTTCCTATGCTAACCAACCATACTATTTGCATTAAATAAGATTGTGGCAAGCCCAATCTAACATAGGATAGCCATACGAGTGATTAAAAGTTGTATATGGTTGATATCCCTTCTGCATAATGGAGATTGTAATACAGACAACGCTCTTGGAAATTAAAGTTTGTTGTTGCAAGGTGGATGATTTGTTGATTAATAGTTGGTGCACACTAAGAATTGATTGAAATCAGAGTAAGTAAGTGATGTGCATTTATTGCACGTCACCTTTACCCTTACCAATGGAAGCCACCATGGTCAGGCTATCTTCCAAACATTTCAGCTGTGGTTATGTTTTGACTTCTCAGTAGAAAGAAACCTCTTGGAAAAGGCATGCTTAAGGCATTTGATTACATGTATGTTCTTTTTTTGTCCCTTCATGAATATACTCTGGTTATGAAATGGATTTTGGCTCAAGTGTATTAGATGTGCTCTCCTTAAGTGTTGCAACTATGTAATGGTGATTGTAAATGAGACATTGATGATTCTCTTATAAATGAGGTTGAATTCGTAAGAGTAATGGGTGTTAGCAGTCAACAGAAACCTCTGTTATCCCTGTTAAAAGACCCTATTGGTCTTGCTAAGTTATTTTCATGTTTTCTCATTGATGTAGTTAATCTGCGTTTTCTTTTATGTGGTTTGTGGCTAAAACATCACCATGCATCGTATACACAAGAAATGGATTGTTTTCACCACTAGGGATCATGAACTGGGTTTTTTTTCCCCATTCTTAATTGGTCTATCATTAACGAATTGTGGTGGTGGTTTGATCAAAAGGCACGAGGGTTATACCCTGCATGCGCTAAATCAAATTTTCCATATCAAGGTTGGCTCCACTTTTTTCTGTGGTGGATACTAAGCAAAACCTTATTCCCCCCAATTTAAAGTTCCAYAGATAAAATTGTTGTGTCGGTCCAGTTGCAATGGGTTATTGTGGGTTAGAAATATGGTCAATTACTTTGAATATGGATTTGCCCAGTCAGTCGTATGGTAGTCATTTTGTTTTGGCATATAGTTACTGCCTCCCTGATGATAATGTTAAGTCCTACATTTCATTCTCACTTTCGGATTACACAGTCACCCTCCTTATATCAAAAACTTAGTATTGTTAATGAAGAAGGTCTCTGCTCCTATTCGATTTGATGTGTAAATACACATAGCTACTGCAGTCTGTTCGGTTGTTTGATTTAATATCAGAGTGGTGAATTGTTGATTGATGTGCAACCATTGGTAATTACACTTATGGAGATTTGAATGATGGTTAGCATTGGTTATGAATGATGGGTGTTGCCCACACATATCACATCCTGTAAATAAGGTTTTGCAAAAGTAAATTATTGGCATGATAACTATGGTATTCTTTTGGAACGATTGATTATTGGACTGGATGTATCTATGGCATATTTTGTTTGTTGTGTGATTATTGGAATGTCACCCTATGGGTTTTGTCAGTTGCACACCACGTGTAGTATGGATGACATGTTTCCATACTTAGTGAACCCACTGAGTTTTAAGTGTGTTATTTATTGCAGCTGGCTACTGTTGATGAAAATCGTGTTGGGTAGGTATCTCAATTTTTGAGTCACCTTGGATTGATTTTTTACAAGGGCATAACTACATCTCCTAGGAAAACTTCTCCTGCATAGCTTGTGTCTAATTGATGGCTGTTGATTGTATCATGAGTTGTCATTTTTCAGGCGTGTAATTTTGGTCTCTTACTATGTAGATATATGAGAATGAATTTCGTTGCAAATTCTTTGTTGGATCTATTTCAGAAATAGTGACTTCGTTGATTTGGAAGCATGACTGTGGAGTATAGTCGTGGACTAAAGAAATGACTGAGTAGTGATTGATTTTGATAGTTACAGACTGGAAATGGTGATTTTTCGTAGTTTGTTATAAAATGCATGTTGTGAGAACAATGCTCCCTACAAATCGTATGGGAAAACTTACTGTTTTGCAGTAACATGGTGTTAAAGTTTGATTAATGAAAAATAAACTCGTTATATGTATAAGAATCGTTATTTAATCAAGTGATTGTTGATGGAATGGTACATCTAGTCTTACTGCAGAATGTTTTATGGATCACTTGATTAATTTCATGAGCAATAATCGTTTTCTTCCCCTTCCATGATCTCACTTTCCGCTACTTACAAACCCTTCACGTATCCCATATCCCTTTTTCACTCCCTGTTATGATATTAATTACAACCAAGGGTTTCTTGTGTTGAGATAAATGAAAGTGGCAGTGTTTTGGGTGGATTGCAGTTATGTTTGATTGACTTGTTTTGTAGTTGATTGTTGTTACCATTAAGAAATAACCATGTTTTTCCCCTCCATTATATCAAGTTTTCACTCAATAGAATCCCCTCGCATATCCCAAAACCCCGTTTCACCCCCTGCTCATTGATTAACAGAAAAACAATTTGTATGGATTAGATTGCATAAGTTTAATATAATTCTGAGCCAAAATCTATTTCATATTTGTAAGAGTTGTCATGTATGGTTATTTAAAAGAAAATTTTGCTAATAAATCATGCATGAAGGGACGTGTCATTCAAGTAAAAGGATAAAAACAAAGGCCTATCACACTTCTATAAAAAAGAAGAACTAAAGGAAAACAGTATCAACAAGGGAAAATATGATTTTGAGTTTTATTCTATCTATTATCTTATGACAATTGACGTCAGGGATCTTGGACAACATGTTTATTTTGGATATATGATTACTATTTTTGAAATGGCTTCAAATTTCATAAGCTTAAAATACCAAAAGTGAATATGTCGAGGGGAGACACAAGGAGGTTCATTTTGATTAACTAATGGTTATGTTATGACTATTAAGATTGTTATAAACAAGAGGAAGTCACAAGGGGTGCCACCTACTAGATATTATTATTATTTATGACCCTTATTATAATTTTTACTCTTTCCCTAACTAAAGTTAGTTGATTCTTTTAATTAACTTAACTAATGAATTGGTTCAACTTCTTCAACCAATTCTAATTTTTTAAAAGAAAAAAGGAAAGGGAGGAATAGAGGAGGATAGAAGCAAAAAGCATGCTAAGGTTTTCTCTTTGATTTTTTGTTGAGATAGTTCAGTTTTCATTCATTCCTATATTCATCATAGCCTAATTCTCTTTTGTGATAACATGGTCTTATTATAGACAACAATATTTAGGGCTGAATCAAATCATTCAAACACTTGTTCTTTATATGTGTTGATCTATCTTTGATAGTCTGTGTAGACTTGTCTGTTTATGAATTAATTTTCATGACTTATAAAGGCTATTGAGTAGAGTCGAGTGAGAAACAATCTGTGGCAAGATGATCCAGTTTTTAGAGTTTAGTTTTGGTTTTCTTTCAGAGGTCCTTTTGTATGTTCCATCGGGGATTTCTAAGTTTGACTTTGGTCCAAGATTTTTGTGTGAAGTTTTGTAAAGACATGACTCTTTGGTGAATTGGAATGAAATAAATTATTGCTTTATGTCTCATATATCTTGAGTATCATCTTGGTGTCTTTAGTTCTGTTCTTACATTTATTTCAACAACTGATATGTTCAGAAAAATACATAAAAAGTGATTTTCCAACAAGCTTTTGTTGATAAAAGTCTATCCTAAGAACTTGTAATTAATACTTGTGAGTTAGGATATATATTTTTGGTTGGCTATAAGCATAGGGTGATATTCCCATCTGCTGATTAAGGTTGGTTGTCATTGATGTCAACCCTTGAAGAAATCCTTGTAGCACAAAGGCTTGGGTAATGGACCCAATATTGTTTGATGTAAATATGAATCATTATTGTTTTTTCATGGTTGATAAGAAGTAAATATGGATGAACTACAAAGTGGTCCCCTTATGGTGAAAGCCCTCATGGGAAGACGCTTTGTGGAGTAAGAGAACCCATGATTAATTGTGGAATAATGAGATGAAGGAAAGTGATTTTGTCAAGGAAAATATCCTAGATGGATAGTTCTTGTCATTTCATTTCTGGTGGTATGTGGAACGTCACATAATTCCTCACGGTTAGAGAGTTATGGCCATGAGAAGTTGGAGACCCCAGGTTTGGGTAATCGACCCAAGTTTGTTTGATGGGTAACAATATGAGTTATGATATATTTTCAGATAATACTATTCTATATGGATAGTACATG
>JASDQU010103402.1:485873-510608 GCA_032191745.1 Picea mariana | reverse complement strand
GCCAAATATGCAAGGATGAGACATGCGATGTGATTATAGCATGACACAACAAGACTCCTTCCATGTGAAGTTTTAAAAGAAGACTCTAGAGTATTCATTTTTTGTAATTAGTCCAGTTGGTTCAGAAAAGGGTTAAAATTATACCAAAAGGACGTCTCTTCAAAACCATTTTAACAAATGTGATAGAGACAAGATCACTTGGCCATATTTTCAATTTTAAGGAGTCTGAAAAGATCTTAACTATGGACTCATATCCTTTTTTCGAAATTTAGTCCCCTTTGCCCAAAAAAGTATAAAACATAACTTAGGAGAACTCTCCTAGTGAGACATATCTCCCGAGCCATACCTTTTTCCTTGATAATCTATTGGCCGTGTTAGCGATTGTTTTTGTATTAGGCACAAAAGTACCTAGGTCTGCAGAATGACCGGGAAACACCCAAGCGCAGTAACAGAAGGATCTCCTTTCCGGTTACAAGTCAAACAAGCGAGCAAGGTTTTGCTGTCGACAGCCGAGATCCATCCACGAAGTAGATCAATGGTCATCGGGGTCTCGGGGCTATCAAGCTACCCGACATATAACACCAAAGAAAGTCCCTGTATTTCAAGGCTGAATCTGGGTCATCCAGTCCAGTGACGTGTGGCGCAAGATCTGGTCGCATCAACGTTTCAGCGTTTGAGTGTTCATGGGGTGAGATTTTCGTGTTGTTCGAAACCTTGAACCCCGAAATGTCGATAGTGCCCAGGACCGGGCCTGTGGTTTTGGCATATGGTTGTAAAGGGGCAGGTCTGGAGGAGGGGTGCTTATGTTTAGGGAAAAGTCACAACCACTCATCCCGAAGGACGTGTGGTGCAAAGTCTGGCCGCGTCGACGTTTCGACATCCGAGAATTCGTGGGGTGAAGGTTTCACGTCTTTGAAAATCGTGAAACCCCGAAACCCGATAACGCCAAAAAGCGCCATGGGAATAGGCACGTGACCACAGTCTGTGGTCAATTGGAAAAAGAGAAGAGCTGCGTAAAGAAGGCCGAAGCACCGAATTTAGTACAGAGAGGATCGTCGCAGCCTCCAAGCGTCATCGGATCCGATCTCCGTATTGTTTCTCATCTGGAGTAAATGATGACAAGAGCGGGTGGTTGAAACCTCCTGTCATTCATTAAGTAAGGGGAATAGAGGGTCTGGTGAGCCGCTTGCTCGCAGGTATCGATTTCCTCAAAGAAGCCATGTCGAAGTCTTCAGCTCGACAGAGAAGTCTGCACATGCTATCCGAGCACTTCATGGCTCAGCTACCCTCCTTACAGGAGCCATGCGTAGTTAAGGTGGCATTTAAAGAAAGATATCAGTACGAGTTTGAGTGAAGGGGCACCAAGCATTAGGTGACTGGGCACGCCTCTAGGAGGTGAATTTTTCTGAGTATATAAACTCAGTCTTTGTATTTTGTAAGGATCGATGGTTGAGCAGAGCTCCCTACTGTAATGTTTTAGCAGCTATTCTAGCTTTCAGCTTATGCATCTATATATGAGATTTCTTGTTTTATGACAGAAAGTTCTTCTTACTCCGTCTAATTTTCATCTTATGCTAAGAGGGTTCGTAAACGACTGACTCGCGCAAATTGTCACAGCTCTGTTATGATAAAGGATTTATTATTACATAATTGTGTCCTATGGCTTTGCGTTTGAATGCAAGCCGATCTTGTGTTTAAATGCCTTCTTCTACAGTCTGTTAGAAACCTGTTGTTTATAACAGACCCCCTGCTTTTCTCTTGTATAAGTCTTCCGCCTGTTCACCCTTTACTACAGCTCACTGTCTGAAATTTACGTAAGACCTCACTTGCTCATGCATACCTGGCCTGGTTTTAGAGTTGCAACACTATTGTTTTGAGTTTCCCTCCATTCGATCACCCATCTATGAACAACCGTGACATAAAACTGATGGGCGTCGGGCTCTGCTCCTACTAGCAATCCAGGAGTGACTTCTGTCGCCAACATTTCTGACACTGCTGTCGGGGATGAAGTTGAAGATTTTCCCTGGGCAGAACGACATTGAGCCTCTGATTTTGAAGGTGCATCAGACATCAGAGCCCTTAAATATTGCTACTGTGCACCTGGCGACTCCACTGTGGCGACTCCATTGTTTCCACATCACTGTTTCAGCTGTGACTACTGTTAGCACACTTGAAAGCTGACCCTAAGGAGCTTTCTCAAGAATGTTTCAGCAGCTGCTTTCTCAGTCTGAGAAGCTTCCTGGGGTAACGACAACATTAAGATCTGGCCTTTGATGGTGAAGAAGGACCAGGCATATTTGAAGCTGTGCATCTTTCACCTGGCGACTCCGTGATTCGAGGATCGATTGGCGACTCCACTGTTTCGATATGGAGAAAATTATGTCTCAAAGGTTTGCTTTCTGTGACTTTTCCTAGATGGTTGGGTTTCCTAATGCACTTCCTGATAGAGACCAATGGGAAGATTTCCTCCCTGAATTTCATGCAACAAGTTGGGAGGAACCAGCTGAGCATTTACTAGACTTCCATGAGGCTATTCACCGACACAATATCACGCATGAGGATGTTTGGATTAATCTCTTCAGGTATTCATTGAAGGGAGCTGCTTATGAATGGTGTCGGTCTCTTCCCGCTGCAAGCATCTGCTCTTTAACAGGTTTTCATACAACTTTCAACTCATTTTGTAAAGACTACTATCCAGCTGATTGCTTGTTTGAAAACTGTTGTGAGGAGTTTTCTTCGCTTCATGAAGCCTCTGTTGGCCCTGAAGACCATGCCCATGATAAAGCCTTTACTGTGGAGGAAAGCATTTTCCATTGAAAAATAGAGGTGTTGAATGATATTAATTGTGTTAGCCCTGGAACGGAAGCATCTGACATTATTTCAGATGCACCTGCTCTTTTAGATGTTCATAACGATCAACATGCCTCTTGTGAAAATTATGAGTTTATAGAGCAGATGTGGTCTATAGTAGATGGCTTACCGGGGCATCGGGTGGAAGCAGATGTTCCTAGAAGCTCTGCTCATGATGACAAAGACCCTCTCTTTTTAAAAGAGGGGTTAGTTGTGGAAGAGGTTTCTTCTCTTTTCCCCCAGGGGGTTTCTCACAATATATTTTTACCTGGGATTAAAGAGAAAAGGATTATGTATGAGCAACCAGAAGCAGCAGGTCTCGTTGTCCCTGAAACGGAAATTTTTGACGGGATCACTGTTATGGAGGAGGATCATCTCAATGAAGGACCTTCATAGATAATCTTCAAGTCCCCAAAACGAGATAATCCAAAACCAGGGATAATAACCCTTTTTCGCAATTTTAGTCCCTTGGGCCCAAAAAAGGGTTAAACTTACACCTGAGAATAATCTCATGGGAAACCAAAGCTTCTAGGGCATATCTTTATTTGTAAATTAACCATTTGGACCGAAAAATAGGTAAACTACCATTAGACAGATGTGCCTTCAAATTTTAGTTTGACGACCGTGAAGGGAAACAAGATCACTCGATAATATTTTCAATTTTAGAGAGTCTGAAAGGGGCTTAAATAAGACTCCAGGGGGGCTTCTTTTCTTAAGTAATCTGAACGAGATTGAAAGGAATAAAAAAATTCTCATTAGATGTTTCTTCCAAAGATAACAATTCATGCTCTTAGGGAGTCCCTCGGGTATAGGCCAAAAAAATATGAGGAAGAGTGAGGTTTCAACACAGAGTCATGGCGAGACTAGAAGGACTCCCAAGCTTATGGAAAACTCACAGCATGGACACCAAAATCAAAAAAAGGATCTACCTAGGTAATCCATGTAGAGGGAGGATCTACCACCCAATTACGACACTTCTAAAGCATCATAGAAGGTTATGTGTCACACTTCGGTGGGAACGATCCTATGGAAAAGAGGAAAAAGTCAACAAAATGCAAGATGCAAGGTGATGAGAACCTAACCTATATGGAAGTGTCGAAAAAACTACTTTACCACGGGATGATGTGAGTGTAACCCATCTCGTAAAAACACCAAACCAAAATAAAAATTTCATAAGAATGACCCAAAAATCACCCAAAAAGAAACCCAAGCACCCACCAAGCCAAGAATAGGGAAAAGGAGGACCAAACTTGGGGGAAAAAGAGCCAAAAAAGTCTATCAATATGGGTAGACAACTCTTTTTAACCATTGCAAATTGGAAAATAACCAAAAAGACAAAAAACCCTCTTCCTTAAAATGTGGATTCAAAGAGCTAAGGTGGACAAAAAGTTTTCAAACCTGAACCAAGTAAGTAAAAATGGCCTCTCTCATCATTTCAATTCATCCTTTATTTTTTATTTAATTGTTTATAGGGTGCCTTCCCTAGGAAAAATGTTGGGTCCATGTGTATGCATGCTATCCACCCTCAGCACACATATATAGATGGGAAAAGTAAAACTTAGCATGCGTATTTACATGAAAATCTTATAGAAAACTTGCTCACATCTCTTTAAGTATTTCAAAAGAAATGAAACAAGGGACTAACCTAAAAACATGTCTATGCAACAGGATGTATGTTCATTGGTGATACAGAGAACATGAGAAGTTAGATATCTTGGTCGAGGAGGATCCAGGGGCCATCACCATGCTAAAACAGTGTGGTATGTGGAAGTTCTTTCAGTGTACATTCCTGAGGGCACAACCCAAGTTACTGAATCATTTGATAGATTATTGACACATGGATGTAGACACCTTCATTTTAGAGGGCCAATCAATGATTTTGACTACCGAGGCTATATACTTTTTGACTATCCTCTCCACGAGGGGTGAACCAATTAACTTGAGTATTTTCCTCCAAGATGACACAACATAAAGGATTATATTGGCATGTACTGCAAGGCTGGTACTGAGAAAGTAGGATCTCAGGTGCCAATTCATAAGATCACAAGCCTCAACCTGTGGATAGTACTTTACATGATTGGGCAGATCATGGTATCTGCAACACTTTATCAAGATTCACGTGCACATATGCATTGTGCGGCTTAATTTCTATAGGCCACTTTATTTCACTAGAGCACCATGATGCTCACATGTATGAAAAAGAAATTGACCAACTGTTGAAGAGGAACAAACAAGAACTTTGGGTTTGGGACCATGTTGTGTGCTTTCATTTTCGAGAGAGTGTCAAGACTTAGCCTGCAAGAGAAAGTACAAGGCCATGTTTCCTCCTTTCTAGCATTATGCAGGTATGCAAATTTTTTTCCTCGATAGGGTGCATGGAAAGTGTAGGAGGCCTTTGACGATAAATTCTTTGGTTGGTGGTTCTGTCAAATTCATGTGATTGAAGACTACCCCTATGCAGGGATCAATTTATTGAGGAATCATGATATGTATATGGCCCCTAGCAAGGAGGATGGATAGATAGGTACACATTACTTCATTTTTTAAAGTTATTTCATTTTTAGTTTTTTAAATATTATCCATTTTTATGGTAACGTCAAAGTACTAACTTAGTAATCTGTTATATAGAGACGTGGGACTAGTAAAACTAACTGACTTTGCCAGGACTAGGCGTTGTCCTTGAGAGGATTTCAGACCAACAAAAACAAGAGGACCAATAGTCGTGGGAGGGCCACCAGCCAGAGAGAGTATATATACATCTTTTTTCCTTATGGATAAAACATTTTGTACAAATGTATTTACATATGCATGTATGTGTTTTTTTTTCTTTTATGTGTGTTCAATATGCCAATCTAATGCATGCTTAGCCAACATATCAATTAGTTGATTAGATATCCTAGAAACATGAATATAAGTAATATAATCAAAATAGAGTTCTAAGAGACGTACCCTAAGGAATCATTGATAAAGGGTGGAATCATAGACACACTATACTCCATTTAATTGGTACACAACTAGTTGAACATATATATAAACCAGGGGGTGAGAAATACTATGTCACAATGCATCATGTAGTAATTCTATTACAACACTATACTCAAAAACATTATTGGATTTTTATCCTAGAGAAATACCTCCAGAAGAAATCAACTGACCAAAGGGCATGAAGATCACCTAGGCTTTGGAGGCAAGTCTCTGAGTGTGTCGGCTAGCACCATCCACAAACCGAACATAGACCTCAGATTCACTTGACATCTTCCACAGTAAAAAGAAACACAATAAACTACACGTCCATAGGAAAAAAAGATAAAAATGTTTAAATAAAACTATACATTATATACAAGAAGTCATGCCCATGTGATGAACCTAAGTGTAGTACTTCTTATGGTAGAGCCCATTTTTAAGCTCAGATAAAGAATTACTCTTGAAATCAACCAGTTGATAGACACCCTTTTCTAAAACTTTCTTAACAATGAATAGTTCAAACCACATGGGTTTGAACTTTCCTGCCTCCAAGGGGTCTTTATCTTGGTCATAGACCAAGACAAGATCGCCTTCAGAGAAAAATCTAAGGTGGATGGACTGATTATATTGACACTTGGCAGATGAGACTCTCTTTAAGTGGAGTAATGTCGGCTAGTAATTACACTGCCAACATAAGAGAGATAATTTGGTACTCTATGGGAAATACTGCCTCCAGCCTGTAAACGAGTTGGAAAGGAGAAAAACTGGTATTAGTCTTCAATGAGGTTCGATAAACCCAAAGTGTCGAGTACAACATCAAATTCCAATTCGACTTGGCTGAATTGATCCTCCATTAGAGAATAGTCTTGAGAGACTTATTAAGATCTTCCACTTCACCATTTTCATGTGGGTAGTAAGGTGATTAATTTTCTTTCTTAAACCCCATTTTTTATGTTAGCTTGGTCATCATATTGTTCTGGAAGTGATTGCCATGGTATGTGACAATATCCTTTAGAATACTGAACCTGGCTACAATCTAGTTAAAAATGAAAAGTGCATTTGTTTCTCCATCATTACTAAATGTCACCATGGCCCCAAACCACTTAGTGAAGTATTGTACCACCACAATGATATAACAATTCCCCCTAGACAAATCTGGGTGACATGTATTCTACCATTTCATCGCACCCCTATAAGATTGCGTTGAAATAAACACAACTAAATGGAGTCATCCTTTAATGAGTTGGATGAGAACCATAAATTAAATGTCGTAACATGATCACCTAGATCTTCGATAGGATTTCCTTCAAACTTAGGGACGTCCGAGGAAAACTTAGTCGGCATGGGGGGCTAATGCGAATCATGAAAGATAGGATCATTCAACATTATCAAAAATTTTGGAAAATGAAGAGTTTCCAGGAAAGTTAGTCTATCTTGTGGTGGATTCAAAGGAAAAGAGGGGCCTTTATTTTGAATGGCACCAGGTTTCAAGGAAAATGTTTCGTACTAGCCATGGTTTTGGTAGAAACCATGGTGTCCCTAGCTAGCAAAAGGAATTTGTTCTTGATTCTACATCATCGAAATATTGATGTAGACCCCCACCCACACCTGGGGTCCATTGACCTCCCGATATAAGGATATTCAAATTCCAGGAGCTAGATCAGCTCACAAAGTCCCACTATAACTTCTAGTTTTGGTTCCACGAGCCTTTTCCTTGAAATTAGGGCCAAAATGGCTCTCTCATAAGTTCATGTAGGTTAATCGCTACCTCCATGTGACCTTGGGCTCAAAACCAGGGGATTATTCTCTTTACTCCTCTGAGTTCAGGACTTTGAGGCTTCCACAATTCAGGATCCTCAACAAACAATCTCCACTATCCTCCCGAACCACGAATTCACGAAGTGTCGAATTATTGACGAGATCAACGGTCTATAAACTATGCTTCAATCAATGGCTGACCAAGCTTCAACATTCTGGGCTTCGACCGTTCTTCCCTCTCCAACACTTTACACATCCGGAGTGTCGAACTAACAAATGTAATATCCACCCTCCATGTGTCCACTGTGAATTGAGGACCAAGAATGAATTCGGCCCCTGGGCCTTCGAGAGTCCTTAACCTTAAACAAACCAAGTCTCAAACCTCTCGGAGTATCAAGCCTCCATATTTCAGGATACGATGACACCTATCCCTTCTCATAAATGATGAGGATTTTCTCCATGACTCCGACCCTTCGGGAGTCCAGGTATCTTCATTCTCATGCTCTCCATATCCTCCAGAGTAGTATTTCTCTCGAACACGATATCTCTCACCACGTTTCTACCACTTTGGATGGCTTAGATGAGTTTGGGCCTTTGAGGCTCTGGGAAATCTCTCTCCATGCTACACACTTCTCTCCGGAGTGCTCGTCTCACAGAGTTTTGGATCAGTTGACATGCATTGCATGAATGGACTGTCGAAATCCTTTTTTCTTTCCTATGACTTTGAGAATATCACACCCCTTTTGTAGTTGTGCTCTGCTTCCTCCTAGATAACATGTCTTCCAGACCTCCTTTGATATTCTGCCGCGTGGCCAAAGCACCAACAGTCTAGATGCACTCTATTGACACGATGCTTCACGAGTTATATACTCTTGGTGTCTTACATCTTTGTTCCTCCAGAGTACTACACCTCTAGACCGCGACTTATCTACCACCACGTGTACTCTACGCCAATGGTGATGATGTGCTTCGGCCTTTGGAGCTTTGGTAACTTCCTCTCCTCTGTGAAATGATGTTCCAAGTCTTTTGGACTATAGATACCCCGAACCACCCTGATCCACTGACATGTTGCTTCACCAATCAACAAACTCTATTTAATTCTGGCCTCAAGACTTTGACAGTCCCCAATCCTTTGTGTTTCAAAAGGACTTCCACTGTTATACTCCACACAACTCTCCCGGATCTGACAATTTTTGGATCACCTACCAACTCTCGAATGGATCTCATTTGTTCATCTCCCACCTTCAATAATCCTTTCTTCCTTAGAGATTTCGAATTCGAATTCTTTTGAGCTTTAAGGTTCAAAGGGTTTTGACCCCGACGCCCTCCTGGCACTACTCCTTCACTCAAATCCTGGAAAAATTCCTCTTTCCTTAGATAAGTCTCGACACCTTTTAAGTAGTGTCATCCCTATGCACTCCTTGCATGGTCTTTTAACATAGAACGATATGCTCGAAGGGGTATATGTGTGCACCCCTTGAAACACCTTTTCAATACTTCCTCTATATCTCCTAAGCTTCAGATTCTTAACAATGACTCCTCTTTGATGGTTTTCAAAGGGGTCTATCCCTTTATGATATTCTTATGCATAGGACAACTCCTTGGTCCTTGTCTACATTCTAAGAAATACTAACTCTCATGAGCTTCAAATTTGAAATAAGTTCTCCCTTCTTACGCAAGCCTTGTGCGTTTCCTCACAGTCTGAGACTTAGACTTTTCTCGGCCTTTTGCACTCTTTGGAAAGACTCTGTGCAAAATCATATTATTTCTCCTAAGCTTTGAAATTGCTCAAAATTTCTAAGGGTATCGACACTTCTATCCCTTTGATAGGTGCTCACACCATCCTAGCTCTTTCGTGTTGTTTTCCCCCATAGCCTTTACCAACACTTCAACAGGGTGTTGGCCTTGTGCATTCCATGCACAACTTCACTCCTTGAGCCCTGAATTATGATAATTCGCTCACGCACTCCTTACGCTCTCTGTGGAGACTTGCACTCGACTCTTGTCTGAGTATTAACCTTATGATGTGCCCACTTAAAACCTTTTCAAAGAACTTGAACTAGATTTCTCACACACTCCTTGGATTTTCTCAATGAATTTTTGTAGATTCCTTAGAGTATTCAGTAACTCTAGTAAATCTTCTCCTCCAAATATCTATTAGAGTGTTCATTAACTCTGATGAGCCTTTCCCTGACTCTATTCCTTTTGATATTCAAAATAGTTCTAGTGTGCCCACCTGACACACTCTTTCTGAACTCTCAATATATTCCAAGTGGACTCCTTGCATTGGCTTCACAGAGTTTTCAATACTCTGGTGTGCACTCCTTGCATTGGCTTCACATAGTTTTTAATACTCTGGTGTGCACTCATTGCATAAGCCTAAGAGCCCAGAACTTACTCAAAACCTCACCAATATAGAGAATTCCATATAGTCGTGAAAAGGGAATATGTATGCATGTAATAGCATATCATAAACACAGAGTAAACACATTCAAAGAGATGAAAAACAAAAATTAACATGCACAAGAAATCATATCCAGGAAAAAATGCTTTTGTATTATCTCTAAATGTCTGTACAAATTTTCACAAAGACTAGACTGGAACAGAGTCTCAATAATTCCTCTCCTCTGTTGAGCTCCTCCTCAAGTCCTAACTTTTCCTAATACTAATGAATTTTCTATTACAAGAGATTTTTATGAAAGAGGGGTTCCTCGAGCCTTCCTCCACTCACCTAACCTCATAAATTGCATTGAATTACATTCAATGTCCATCTAGTATGAATTATATCTAGATCCATATGCCTATCATTCATTAAAGGAGACATCACACCTTAAAATTACTCAACCTATCAAGAACATGGGCTCTACCTTCCCCGAGCCTCCAAACATTTACTTCACATTCAATTATATTAAAACTTTAAATCTGGGGAAAAATGAGAGGGTTGGCGCCTCTCTTTCCTTGGAATTCATTTCTCCTTGTGCATTGATGATTTTTCTCCCTGGAGCGTTGTTGATTTGGAGAGATGTTACTGCATCATACTCTCGTGCTGACAAAATCATGAGATCTTGCTCATGGCTCCCTTGTTGCTGCTGTTGAGATCCTCCTGGATTCCAAGTCTCAATTTGGAGTTGTCCATATGCTCCACTTCCATGTTGTTGTTGTTGTTTCTTCCCTTTTGCTATAGGTACTCCTTTGTTCATCTTCCCTTTGTTTTTGGTGGTCTATTGTGATATCTCCAACATCAACTTCCTCATCTTCTCGATCTGCTCATTTATCTGGTTCACGTGATGGTTCATCCTTTATAGCCCGCTCTACGGCTGCATCTCCTTCTCATAACAAATCTCAATTTGAAGATCAATCTGATCTCCCATAATGACCTCATCTCCCGTGGCATCAAATTTCCACTCCACTGCAGTTTCAAAATATATAGCCTCATCACTGAGCTGTTGCCTATCTTTCCCCTATGACAATTCAATTTCTGTCATCTCTACTTGTTCTTTCACTGGCACAAGCTCAGTTTCATCCAATTGCTCTTCCTGCTGGAATTATCCCTCTCTATTCATGACCACATCCCTTTGGAAGTCTTCTTCTATGATTAGATTGCCTAACCAATCCTCCAGCAACTTCAATTCTTTATCCCACTAAGTGAGCATCATATATGAATGCTCCTCTTATTTTATCTCCTGAGAAGATGTCAATTTTTTCCCCTTCTCCTCCATGAAAGTCATTGTTGATTGTCCTTTTGCATATGCACTCTAAACACGTGCTATTTCCTCAACTGGGTTGCTTGGAATGAATATACTAATTCCCCCAATGATCAAGATGTATCTTTGATCCTCCTCCTCTTTCAATGTTCCTATCTCATCCGAACTAACCTTCGAGTTCCTGAGAATTTTAGATAGTATCACTTCATCTGTGCCCACCTGGAAACTTGAAACTCTTGTCCTACCCTCCTGACAGTCTGTGAGATCCCTCACTAATCTCTTCTCATTTCCCTCATGGAAATATGAACTTCCACCTATACCCTCCTGGCATTCTACGATATCTCCAACTGATCTCATCTCATTTCCCACCTAGAAATTTGGAAGTTTATCTCTGACCTTATGGAAGTCTATGAGATATTTGCTTGATCTTTCCTACTCATCACCGATGTTTCTTCCAACTTCTAGCTCAAAAACGCAAATCGTCTTCTCTGGGGCATTGAAGTCTTAAGCATGCCTCATCCACCTCCTCAACTCATGTCACTGCCTCCTGACAACCAACTACTGGACATGCCACTTAGCTCTCTGCTTCATGGGCCACTGATACCTCTAGCCTTCTTGGGTTTCCCGTTTCATATTCAGCATCATCCTGTTGATCTCTGCTCTTATCTCCTTGAGATCTTTGTCTATCTGTGTTTTGTTTAGCTATTGGCGGTATTATCCTTGATTTATCCTCTATCCTTCAGTAACCATTCTCCTCTTCACCTTCATAACTCCTGACTACCTGTTGTCTACTCTACAACTCAAAGCATCACCAAATTCCTCCTACAACCCTCCTGATTGTATCCTGCCAGTTGCACACTGGAAAATAGATCTTCACAGAGCATCACACTCTATCTTCTCCTTCTCCTTTTCCTATTGCCTACAGATATAATCATGCTCTAATACCATTTGACGGTATCGAAGAAAACTTTTCTCCTTCCTGCTATCTGAAAATAAAATCAAGCTCTCATACCATTTGATGTAGACCCCCACCCTCACCTAGGGTCCACTGACCTCCCGGTCTAACGATATTCAAACTCCAGGAGATGGACCAACTCACAAGGTCCCACTAGACCTTGTGGTTTTGGTTTCACATGTTTTTTCCTTCAAATTCGGGCCAAAATGAGTCTCTCATAGGATCATGCAGGTTAAGTTCTACATCCATGTGACCTTGGGATCAAAATCTGGGGCGTATTCTCTTTATTCCAGCCAGTTCAGAAATTCATGGATTCCACACTTCGAAAGCCTCAACAAACAATCCCCATGATGCTCCCGAACCACAAATTCATGATGTGTTGAATCCTCGACCGGATCGGCGGTCTATAAACCCTGGTTCAATGAACGACTGACCAGGATTTGACAGTCTAGGCTTCGGTCATTTTTCCTGCTCCAACACCTTACACTTCTAGAGTGTCAAACCAATAAAGGTAATATCCTCCCTCCATGTGTCCACTATGAGTTGACGACCAAGAGTGGGTCAGACTTGGGCCTTCGGGAGTCCTCAACCTTAAACAAATAATGTCTTAAACATCCTAGATTATAAAACCTATAGATTTCAAGATCTGTTGACACCTGTCCCACTCATAGACGACGAGTATTTTCTCTGTGACTCTGTCCCTTAAGGAGTCTAGGTACCTTCACGCTCACACACTCCAGTTCCTGTAGAGCAGTCTTCCTCTGGAACAAAGGATATATTTCCACGTATCTACTAGTTTGGATGGATCAGATGAGTTCTAGCCTTCAGGCCTCTGGGAAATCTCGCTCCATGCTACACACTTCTCTCTAGAGTGCTCGACCCCTGGAGTTTTGGATCAGTTGACATGTGTCCTATGAATGGATGGTCCAGATCTTCTTCTCTTTCCCATGACTTCGGGAATCTCACACCCCTTTTGTAGCTGTGATCTTCTTCCACCCAGATAATTTCAGACCTCCTCCGATCTTCTGTCACATGGCCAAAGTGCCAACAATATAGATGCACTCCATTGATGCGGTCCTTCAGGAGTTATGGATTCTTGGGGTATTTCACCTCTATTCCTTTGGAGTACTACACCTCGGGACTATGCCTTGTCTACAACCATGTGTACTCTATGCCAACGATGATGATGTGCTCTGGCCTTCAGAGCTTCAAGAACTTCCTGTCCTCTGCTAAATGATGTTCCAGGTCTTCCAGACTATTGATACCTCGAACCACCCTGATCCACTAACACGTCACTTCACCAATGAACGAACCTAATTTAATTTGGGCCTTGGGACTTTGGAAATCCGCTCTCCTTTGCACTTCAAAACTCCTGAATGTGCAAGTCTGAAGAAATTCCATTGTTATACTCTGTGAAAATCTCCCATATATGATGGTTGTCATATCATCTACCAACTCTCGAAGGGATCTCATCCATTCATCTCCCGCCTTTGATAATCCTTTCTTCCTTATAGATTTCGAACGCGAATTCTTCTGATCTTTAATGTGCAAAGTGTTTTGACCCCAATTCCTTCATGGTGGTTGTCCTTCACTAAACTCCTAGAAAAATTCATATTGCCTTAGATAGGTCACAACACCTTCTAAGTATTATTGTCCCTATGCACTCCTTTCAGAGTATTTTAATAGATCTCGATATACTCAAAGGGGTATATGTGTGAACACCTTGAAAAACCCCTCACATACTTCCTCTATCTCTCCCAATCTTCATATTTTTACCAATGACTCCCCTCTAATGGTTTTCAAAGGGGTATATCCCTTTATGTTTTTCTTCTTCACAGGCCAAATCCTTGGTCCCTTTCTGAATTATGAGAAACACTAAATCTCCTGAGATTCAAACTTGAAAAAAAATCTCCCTTATTGTGTACGCCTTGCGTGCTTCCTCATAGTTCCAGACTTGGAATATTCTCGTCCTTCTGCACTCTTTGCAGAGACTCTTTGTGAAATGGTACTATTTCTCTTGAGCTTCGAAATTGCTCAAAATTTATAAGGGTCTCAGCCCTTCTATCCCTTTGATAGGTGCTCGCGCCCTCCTGACTCTTTCATGTTGTCTCCCCCCATATCCTTTACCAACACTTCAATAGGGTGTTGGTCTTGTCTATTCATTGAAAAACTTCACACCTTGAGCCCCGAATTATGATAATTCACTCGTGCACTCCTTGCGCTCTCTGTCCATACTTGCACTCGACTCTCCTCTAAGTCTTAACCTTATGATGTGCCCTCTTAGAGAAAAATGACAAGAAATCATATGCAAGAAAAAATACTTTTGTATTATCTCTAAATGTTTGTACAGATGATTACAAATACTAGACTACTACAGAATCTCAACACTTCCTCTCCTCTCTTGATATCTATCATTCTCATCAACTCTTAACTCTTCCTAATACTAATGAATTTTCAATTACAAGATATTCTTAGAAAAGAGAGGCTCCTCGAGATTTTCTCCACTCACCGAACCTCACAAATTACATTGAATTGCATTCAATGGCCATCTAGTCCAAATCTAATCTAAAGTTATCTTCCTTTCAACCATTTAAGGAGAAATTACACCTAAAAATTACTCATCTTGTCAGGCACATGGGATCAGCCTTCCCTAAGCCTCCAAACATTTACTTTACATTTAATTATATTAGAACTTTAAATTTGGGGGAAAATGAGAGGGTTTATGCCTCTCTTTCCTTGGAATTCGTTTCTCCTTATGCATTGATGTGTTGTCTCGCTGTTGCACTGTTGAGTTAGAGAGATTCTCTTGCATGAAAAATTCCTATAGTTGGATGACATACCTTGTGTAGGGATATCTACCTACATGGTATTTTAAGGACCTTCGTTGGGGATGCCCCTGACCAACACTCCTAGCATATGTACTGAACCCTACATGGGGTTCCATTGAGTGTGGGAGGGGTTTCCTCTGGTCAGCATCCCTTGCAAAGGAAACGAGCCCTACAAGAGATTTCCAAGACCTTGTGAGGAGTAAAATCCTTTCATCACTCCCTATGAAGGAACGAATCTTTGCATAGGGTTTGGCTGACCAAATATGGGGTTGGCCCCTAACGAGAAAGCATACGATGAGAGAGAATTGTTTCAAAATGTACCGAACAAAGAAAAAGGCATAGATCCTATCATATTCATATAGGACTGAGGCCCATGACTCCCTCCACTTAATCAACTAGAGATGGTGTTAAGCCCAGATGGCTACTGGAAAGAACCTCCGAGCGATGGGGACGAAGGAGGGATACGACCCCCACCGTAAGGGATAGCATTAAATGGGGCAGTGGTGCCTGTGAAAGATCCTTGTAAGGGAGAACTAGAAATCCCTACCCCTAAACCAATAGTCTGTTGAGTAGAGTATATTAAGGTAGAATTATATTTGAAACTCGACATCCCATATGAAAAGAGAGCCTCATACATGTTTTGAATAGAGGGAACAATGATCATAGTCGTCAAGGGGACTATGCCACTACCCAAACTTGTGGGTGTTTGGATAGTCATAGTCCTAATAGGTGGAGGTGGCACAAAACCCCCTCCCATGATAGTCAAGATGGGAGTATGAGGACTTCTAGAAGAGGTAGCACTAGTCGCTTCCATCATTGCTCGTCCAAGAAAATGATGCTCATGTGAAGTCACCTCAAGAGGGACTATCTGAATAAGAAGCGAAACTGACAAATTAATGATCAGAGGGTTTTTGGGACTGAATCCTTCAACTTTGAGGTTAGAAACGGTGGACCCCTTTAGTGAAGGAAAGTATTCTCTGGGAGCCATCTTGGGTACAATTTCATGTGACCCAGTCACTTCAAATGAACCCTCTTGATCTATCCTTCACCTCAGCGGTGGTAGAGGTGTCTCCAAAGTAATCGTTGGCAAGCCATGAATGCTACGCAAACGAAGGAGTTTTCGATCTTCCACTTTGTGAAATGATCAACCAACACTCTAAGGTTAAGATATCATGAAACAAAGAGAAAAAATTAAAAGTTCCTAAAGGAATATCAAGCAATCAACTAACTGGAAGGAAGAACAATTACACTAATCAACAGTAGAGAAACTTACTGATGCAAGTCTAACTTGAACATAGAAACACCCTTTGAGTATACTCTGCAAAGTGTGATCTGACGTCTTCCCTAGGTACCACAATATACCCCCACAGTCACCCATGTAAGTCCCTAAAAACATGCAACTAGGTTTCCATCTCATAGTTAGTCACCATGCGGGTACAATCCATAGTTGGGTTGATTGTAATGAGCAGGATAACAAAGTCCAAAGCCTTGCAAGGGTACCAAAGGAAAATGGTCCAGAAAAATACTAAGGATATTGAACGCATTCAAGGTTCACAAAGCTCCGTAGTCAAATGTGATCAAGGAAAATCACAGGAATGACCTGCAATTTATGATTCCCACTATGTTTGGTCCTGCTTTGGAGGGGTTATATCCTCTACCTTTCCTCACGCGACCTCATGTTTATCCCCTGTGTTAGAGGGAGGTCCCAGATGAATCTTACAAAACTGGACTTTCACACTTCCTATCACAAACTATTAATTTTTTTAAGCGGCCTTGAATATTTTCCTCTCCACACCTATTTCAAGGGCCTAAAGCCTAGATGACATGGTGAATCCTAAAAAAACAATTCTAGTTGATTTTAGTGTTAATCATTGATTTTAAGTGGATTTATTTACTCAAAAGAGTACATATGTGCAACTTATGGTGTTTTTCAAGAGACAAAAGAGAAGAAATAAAATCTTTTAGAACATTTGTGCAGAAATCAAACTACGTTCTACAACTGAAAAAGTGGCTTTTAAAATTTGTAAGTGAAAACTTTTTGAAATATATTCCAAGATCCTAAAATGAAAAACGTTTCCTAGATGTTGTGAGTGGGAAATCCCTCTACAGACTAACACTTAGGGTTTTATCATGCATGTAGAAAAGACCTAAAGATTCCTACTTTCTACCGTCGTCCCAGACCTAATCCCCATTATTCTTAAGCAAATATGTAGTTAAGAAGATGAAGTGAGCATACCTTATTTTGGGCGTTTGATATCAATCCTTCTTCACGCTTGATCGCTCTTTGACTGTAGCTCTCCTCCCAAGGCTGACCTGCATTCACACAAGACAAACAAAGAACTCCACATGCATTTGATCTACAAATTAATGGGTTAGAGATTCAATCAACATGTATGCAATAAACCATGAAAACTTCTTATGGTGGGACGGGAAAAGTACTTCTTTATTATTAACTTCAACAAATCAACTTACAATGATGAAGCTGACCACTACTCCATGAACCTAGTCCTAGGATCCTCTTCAACTTTCCTCCAACTTCTTTCCTCTATATTTCTCTTTGCACAAGGATGGCTAAAGGTTGGGACAAAGGGAATGCGCAATTGGGTATAGTTTCTTTACTATGATTCTCCTCTTCCAAATGGGACCCCTAACCCTTCTTTTATAGTCTAGAAGAAGCTAGGTATTTGGTCGACCTTCCGACCATGCATGGCCGAAAGGTTTAGTTAACTCACCCAAAGCTATGTGTTTCATCAACAACTTTCATTTTTTCTTGCTTTTGTAGGTACACGCAGGTTGTCTTGGGTCAGCTGGCATGTACACGCATGCAGTAATAAAGCAGGGCAAATGGGCCTTTATAAAATGAGTTTTTAAGAAGAGTTGTTCAGCAGTGTTTTGGCAAAGAAGGAATCTGAGATGGTTTGATGCCAGGTAAGCATGTCTGGTGCAAATTAGGGTTGTTGCGATAGATCCTAGTCATAGAGGATTACCCTTATGTTGGGATTGATTTCTCGAGAGATCCTGAGATACCAGTATCTCCTGGTGAGGAGCGAGGACAGATGGGTAAGTTTTCATCGTTGTTTTTTTTTTTTTTGTGAAACATATGTAATTTTTATGTTTTTTTTTTTATATATCATTTTTTTATACCAGAGTATTTGATGGATATGTGTCTATTATGTGAAAATGTGGGACCAATATGACCTGTTGATTATGCAAGGAACATGTGTCGTCCTTTGCCAGGGGCTGCACTTGCCACCGTGGGGGGACCAGCAACAACAGGAGAGATTCCAGCCGGTGAGGATGAGAGGGTTTTGAGACGAGTCGAGCGAAACTTTACTTTTCTCACTCGCACAGTCCCTATGGCAGAGATTGAGGATCTTCCACCATCTATGCAGCCTCATGTAGTGGGAACACCACATACGTGGGTCTGATTGTTTCGACGTTTGGAAAACACTGTTGATCATTAAAACAGGGCCCATAGGCCCTAACCTTATTTAGTCTAGAATTTTTAGGTGCTGAGAGCACTACTTGTATATATTTTTTGAGGGAATAATCCCCATGACTCGTTACTAGTCATACTTTTGAGGCGCTTGTGTCCACCTATGTACTTTGATGATTATGATATTATATATGGATTTTTATGTCTTTTAGTGTCTTATGGATCATATTTTCCTTTAAAAATGTATTTACATGTTTATGTGTATGTCCTTTCATATGTGTGCGAGATGCCAATCTAAAATTTGATTAGCTAGAGTATCTGTAATTTGGTTTAATCTCCTAAGAACATGAAAATATGTAATATAATCAAAGCTTCATTCTAAGAGACGTACCCTAAGGAATCGTCGGCGTAAATTAGGATCATGAACACGGTAGACTCTATTTAACTGGGACACAACTAGATGAGTGTCTAAATAGACCCGGAGATGAGAGATACCAAATGACAGGGTGTGACGAAGCAACTCAATAACTGCACTATACTCGGCGACATTGTTTGTGGTTTCACCTAAGAATATACCTCCAGAAGATAATAACCGACCTCGAGGTATAAAGATTACCCAAGCTGCAGTGGAAAGCCTCTGAGTGTGTCGGATAGCACCGTCTCTGTACCCAATGAACACCTTGGATTCACTTGACATATACCATAGTGATGAAGGATAACATAAAAAATGACACGTCCATAATACTAAAAGAAACTAGAAAGTAATAGTACAAAGACTATACATATATTACAAAAAGTCACCCATGGTATCCTACCTATGAGTAATACTTCTTGAGGTAGAGCCCATTTCTAGGCTCTGCCAAAGAATTTCCCTCAAAGTCAACCAGATGATAAGCGCCCATTTTTAGAACCTCTTTTATGATGAAAGGTTCAAATCACATGGGTTTGAATTTTCCTGCCCCCAGGGGGTCCTTATCTTGGTCATAGACCAGGACAAGGTCCCCTTCCGAGAAAATCTGAGGACGAACATACCAATCATACTGACACTTGACTTTATGTTTGTGAGCCTCATTGGCCAGGGAAACATCCCGACACTGCTCATTGAGTTGCTCAAGGTATAATAACCGTTCTTCAAGTGGAGAAGTATCAGGCAATAATTGTACTGCCAACTTTAGGGATGAGATCTGACATTTGATAGGCAAGACTGCTTCTAACCCTTAAACGAGTTGAAAAGGTAAGAAATCAATTACAGTCTTAACAGACGTTCGGTAAGACCATAATTTCGAGTATAACATCAAATGCCAATTTGACTTGGCTGAGTTGATCGTTCACTGTAGGATGGTCTTAAGAGACTTATTTATAACTTCCACTTGACCATTTTCTTGGGGGTAGTAGGGTGACGAATGTTGTTTCCGCAACCCAAGATTTAATGTTAACTCGAGCATCATCTGGTTCTGAAAGCAACTTCCATGGTCAGTGACAATCTCTCTCGGGACACCGATCCTTGCTATTATCTGGTTGAATAAAAAGAGAGACGCAGTATCTCCATCATCTTTAAGCATTGGCATAGCTTTGACCCACTTCATGAAGTAGTCTGTGGCTACAATGATATAACGGTGCCCCCTTGATGAAGGAGGGTCGCATGTAGTGTAATCAATCCCCCACTTGGTGAAGGGACCAACTGTGATGACAGGAAACATGGGAGCGGGATGTGACCTCATATTTTGAGAGAAGATCTGACACGATTGGCACTTCTTGATGGACTCTATACAATCTTTGATTAGTGTCGGCCAGAAGTAACTTTCTCGTAAAATCTTTTGGGTTGTTGCCAACCCAAAAAAATGACCGCCACATGCTCCAGTATGGAAATCATTAAGCACGATAACTGCTTCTTCGTGAGTGATACATTGGCGAAGGATGCAGTCTACACCTCTTCGATACAATGTATCATCGAGTATGAGATAATTCTTAGCCTGATGGCGTATATGGTGATGCTCATCATGAGAAGCAGAGGTGGGGCACTTCAAAGTCTAGAGATACATAAGTATATCTTCGTACCAGGGATCTGAAGATGTGATAAAAAAGATATCTCCTCTGATAGGCGACTCTTTGGGCACAACATCACCTAACTCAACCAGAAGTTCTGAAATAAGCTCTGCGAAGACCAGGGACTTTTTGGATTTCGTTGAAACGAAATGTAAGTCAAACTCCTGTAGGAAGACTATCCATCTACTGATATTTCTGCCTATTACCTGTCATGTCAAAATGTACTGGAATGGATTCACAACAATAATGACGGTGGTCTTGCGAAATATAACATAATGACGGAACCGTTCAATAGCATGGACTGCTGCCAACACAAGATTTTCGATATGAGAATAATTGAGTTCTGGTTTGACTAAGACTCGGCTCAGGTAATAAATCACATATTTTGAGAACAAATCATCTTCCTGAACTAAGACCATGATGATGGTTGACTCTGTTGTAGCCAGGTATAATAAGAAATCTTTTTTATAGTTAGGTGGTCGAAGCAGAGGGGCAGTTGTAAGGGCGTGTTTCAATGCTTCGAAAGATCGTTGAGCGACATTGTCCCAATAAAAAGGAACGTCTTTCTTCAGTAAGTGTGTAAATCCCTTTGTCATCTCGTCATAGTTAGCGATGAAAGATCTTAAAAAATTCTCCTTTCCCTGTAGACTCTGAAGTTGAAGGATTGTGCGTGCGGGAGGCAATTGAATTATTGCCTCAACCTTGAGAGGATTGACCATGATCCCCATTGTTGACACTATGAAACCTAACAAACGTCTCGATGTTACACAAAAGTTGTACTTATTTGGATTCAAGCGAATCTAGAAGTAGCGACTTCACTCAAAGATAAGTTGCAGGTGTGTGGGATGATCCATTCTCTTGCGAGATCGAGATGATAAATCATCTAAATAGGCCTCGACTATATGTTTGATATCATGGAAAGAAAAATACATGGCCCGCTAAAAGGTCCCACCATCATTTTTGAGACCAAAGGGAATATTACAATACACGAATGTACCCCATGGACAAATGAATGTCATTTTGTGCTGGTCTTCGGGTTTGATTTGTATTTGATTATATCCTAAAAAACCTTCAATGAAAGAGAAGGCCTCGCAACCTGCACATTCATCAATTATCTAGTCGATGAATGGTGTGGGAAAATTATCTTTTGGATAGGCCTTGCTCAAATCACAGAAGTTCGTACATACACGAGTTGTGCCCTGTTTCTTATTGACCGACATAGGATTTGAAACCCATTGGGTCAAATGGATAGGATAGATAAAATCAGCTTTTAGTAGTTTTTCAACTTCAACCTTAATGGCTGCTGCTTTCTTGGGATTAACTGGGTGAAGCTTTTGCTGAATAGGATTGGCATATGGATAAGTTGTGATTTCATGTTCGACTATTTTTGGATCGATTTCTGGCATTTCCTTGTAGGACCAGGCAAAAACGTTGCAAAATTATTTAAATAGATCTGTGTAGATTTGAGTCTCTCCAGGGGAGCAGTCAGCTCCGATGAAAACATTCTCCATGATGCCAAGGGTTCTCGAGATATTGATCAGTATGGTTTCAATGATGGTTTCCATATTACCCTCGGCATAAAACTCATGTGTAGCTAAAGGATTAATAGGACAAGACATATCTCTAG
Organism: Picea mariana; assembly: GCA_032191745.1. NCBI lineage: Eukaryota > Viridiplantae > Streptophyta > Pinopsida > Pinales > Pinaceae > Picea > Picea mariana. The sequence continues at coordinate 488,440 of JASDQU010103402.1, read as the reverse complement.
TCATAGTCAAGGTGAATTCTCCAACTTCGATTTTGTTTAACTCTAGGAGGAAGTATGATCTGTGATGGAGATCATCCCAGGGTTTGCTCGGAATAGTGATTGCGTCAATTACTACTTCCTCATAGGGCAAGACTAAGTCTAATGAATCAGTGTCAGTGAGAGAACCTTGAGCCCAAATAGGCTCTAGAGGTGGATCTAACTCTTATGCAGGAGTTGGACCTATGTTGGCTAAAGATTGCTGGACTAAAGACTACACTACTTTAGTTGTGGACAAGGGCATGGACATGCCCAGGTGCCCTATCCCTTCCATCATGGTCGATGGGGAAGGAAGTGTCCACGGATCGTTGAATTAAGTCATGCGAAACGACGAAAATTGGAAAATCTCAACCTTATGGTGGTCGGATATGCATTTGACATCACCTTGAGGGGGCGGGTAATCGAAGGTACCCATCAAAGATTGGCACAAAGCAACCCCTATGTTGACTACGCCGGGGTGGGGATTATCAATCATCTGGACCGCAGATACCCCCAACGAAGGGTTAGGTCTAGAGAAAGACAATTGATCAATGGTCACAATCCGGTCCTCGTGTGGAAACAACAAGACCCAAAAAACTGTAGCAACCACTGCTTGCATGGAATAAGTCCAACTCCTTCCTAACAAGAGATTGTAGTCGAGGGATGCGTCGACTACTTCTTCCTCGACGCACACGGTATTCCCTCCTAACTGCATGGGGAAAGAGGGAATGATACCATGTGGTCGGAATGAACGATCGTCGCAAGTAGTGAGAACAGTAGGTGACAGAGAAAAAATGGGCTGGCCAATGGCCTTCCAACATGCCAATGACATAACGCATTTCGAGGTGCCCTCATCAACCACCGTGCAGAAAATATTCCATGTAAAATTTTTCATGGGGTGAGCCATTACTATCTAAAAGGATACATGGTAAGGCCGAAGAGGTTTTAATTCGGTTGTATCTAGCATGATGGTACCCAGATTACAAGTCTTGTTAGATCCTAAAGCAACTAACAAGGATTTCCTCTAGGAAGGGAAGCTTTGGAGGACCTCCAAAGCGGACATCGCACAAGTGGTTTGAAACAAATCCTCCACCACAGAATAGTTCTGGGCGACCCTTGCATTGGGGTTGTGAGAAGATTTTATGAACATGCCTTTTGGGATGCATGTTCTTGTTTAACCCAAATTCTTATCGATCTAGAGAGGAAGAGATGGGAGTTTGGCTTCTTTGACCTTCTCAAAAGTTCTTGGTTTACTGTAGTCATGCGATCTAGTCGATATAAAAGCATCACCCTTCATCATATACACATTCATGGATGTGGGATTGTTCGAAGACGGAGAGGGTCCTTGATTTCCCCCTTACGCGCTTGTAAAGGCTTGGGTTAGGTTTTTCCCATGTTGAAATGGATTGGTTAACACGACAGGTTGTTGCTGTGTCATAAAATTTTGGGCCTCTGCAAGATGAGGACATTGGTGGGTCGGGTGGTATTTTGTGCATAGGTTGCATGGATACCTCTCCTTTTGTTTCTCAGTGTTTCCCCCGCCAACATTACCAGTGGGTTTCTTATCCCCCTTACCCTTGTTTTGTTGTTTTTTCTTTCCTTCAGGTTACTGGGTGGCATTTGGATTTGTCAATTGCACTGTGTGTACATTCGACATTTTAGTAGGGGGAGCAGCCAAAATAGTAGTTTGGCTGGCTGTTGTGTTTTGTATAGACAATTTTTGCAATTGCTTCATCAGTTTCTCAACGGGCTTTGTTTGTGTTGAACCAACAATACCATAGGCATGTGGTCTAGCTCTTTGTCTTGTTTTATCAAGTATTGAGCATGGCGCATATGGAAAGATCTCATATAATAAACCAGGCTAAGAATAGATTAGCTCAAGCTGTTCAGCTCTCATGATGGCATCTTCTTCGGAAAACATTCCCGACGTCGTGACTTCTTTGGATAACTGTGGGACCAAAGACTTAAGGAACCACTCGAGCATGAATGTTGGTGGGACTGGCACCTTAATTAAACTCTTTCGGCGTCTCCATTCTCGGATGTGATCAGAGATATGATCCGCTTTTGTCTATGTGAAATTCACCAACAATTCTGTGCCAGTGTCGTATCTCAAAGGTAATTGGAAATGGTTTAGGAAAGCCATTGCCAATTCACCGAAGGAAGAGTATCTTGAGCGGTCGATCTAAATGTACCATTTTGTGGCACTCCCAATGAGAGTACGTTGAAACAATCTCAACTGTATGGAGTCATATTTCAACGAGTTAGACGAACACCATGTAAATTCTAACCTTGTACAATATCTACTGCAAACTGATATTCATAAAAGAACAGAAAAGATGCAATGGCAATACAAACATTACACAGAGATTTTTCACCTGGAAACCCAAACTGGGAAAACCAACATATATTATATTCATACATTGTGTTACATTGTTTACAATACAATATACATATAGGAGCCAACGACATCCAAAACCCTAACCCAATTACCTGGATTAGTCCAAAACCCTAATTCCTTAACCGGAACTAGAAAACCATCGGCAAAAAACCAT
>JASDQU010103402.1:468472-484206 GCA_032191745.1 Picea mariana | reverse complement strand
TTCTCAGAGATAAGCCGCCACCATTCCAGCAAGCTTGTTTCCGCTGCATTTTTACAATTTCAGCTTATTTCGTTATTTAATAGAAAACCAGTTTTACTGTATCTCTGTTATTTTCGTGTTAAGCACCTATTAATAATCTGTATTCATTTCGTTCTGCTCATAAAATCCGGATCATGTGTGTACACGCTAGCTGAACCAAGACAGCCCGCGTGTACCTACAAAACCATGAAAAAAGGAAAGTTGTTGACAAAACACATAGCTTTGGGTGAGTTAACTAAACCTTTCGGCCATGCATGGCTGGAAGTTACACCAAATACCTAGCTTCTTCTAGCCTGTAAAATAAGGGTTATGGGTCCCATTTGGAAGAGGAGAATCACAGTAAAGAAACTATACCCAATTTCGCATTCCCTCTGTCCCAACCTTTAGCCAGCCTTGTGCAAAGAGAAATATAGAGAAAATAAGTTGGAGGACAGTTGAAGAGGAGCCCATGACTAGGTTCATGGAGTAGCGGTTGGCTTCATCATTGTAAGTTGATTTGTTGAAGTTAATAATAAAGAAGTACTTTTCCCGTCCCACCATATGAGGTTTTCATGGTTTATTGCATACATGTTGATTGAATTTATAACCCATTAATTTGTAGATAAAATGCATGTAGAGTTCTTTGTTTGTCTTGTATGAATGCAGGCCAGCCTTGGTAGGAGAGCTGCAGTCAAAGAGAAATCAAGCATGAATAAGAATCGATATCAAACACCTGAAATAAGGTATGCTCACTTGATCTTCTTAACTACATATTTTCTTAAGAATAATGGGGATTAGGTCCAAGACAATGGTAGAAAGTGGGAATCTTTAGGTATTTTATACACGCATGACAAAACCCTAAGTGCTAGTCCGTAGAGGGATTTCCCACTCACAACAGAATTGGTGACCATACTAGGGATTATCTAGGGTTTCTGGGAATGTTTTGTCTGGGGTCTTTTTAAGAACTGGTTTCATTTCCCATTTTTAAAGTTTATGCAAAAGTCTGAGCTAATAGAGATTCTGGTCTTCCATACCAATTATCTTTGTTTCTTTGCTTAACTATATTTTTTTTCTGAGACCCACAAAGTTACACGCGGCCTGTATAAGGTCTGCACGCGTGTACCCACGCCCTACATTATCACAGACCACGTGTACACACTGGCTGAGGAAGTGTCAGTCGCGTATATGATTCGAGAAAATTTCTTTTAGAGAGGCATTCATCCTCTTCCCTGTTAGAATTAGACCTTCTTAGGGGTTTTCTGGAACTCTTTCTAGTCTTTTTTGTTTGAATTCTATAGCTTAGGCTTCACCTCATATTGGTCTATTCTGTGAAGTTTTCCTTGAATTGTTTTCTTTTTTCTATTAACGTAAGTCTCTGAGTCTTCAAGAGATTCTGGTTCTCAGTACTAGTAGTCTTTGCTTGGGCTGGATTGCTTGGGTTTTCATTTTGTCTCATATTTTTAGGGATACACGTGGCCTGTATAAGGCTAGAATGCATGTACACGCACTCCGAATTTCCACAACTCACATGCGCACGCTTGTTGTTGAATTGTCAACAATGTGCTTGTGGAGAATTTTTTTTTTGAAGGTGAGGCAGTCATCCTTTTCTCTGACAAGAGTTATACCTCTCAAGTTTTTGGGTCTCTTTCATAGCAGTCAGTAACTTAGGTTTGATCACAACAATAGTTTTCTTTTTCATTAAGAAGTTTTTCTTCAAAAAAAAAAATTATAGGGTTTTTAGACAAGTGTGAGAGTCCAATTTTAATTTTCTTGTGTGTGATTTTTAAAGTGACTCTTTGCGATCTATGCTTAGGCCATAATATTTCTTGGTCATGATCCACGTTGGCTTCCTATGCCAACAAAGTTTCCTTCAGCCATACCAAAATTCGACGCCAAGCCTAACGAAGATCCAGGGGATCATGTGACCACCTTCCATCTTTGGTGCTTGTCTAACTCGTTGAAAGATGACTCCATACAGTTGTGATTGTTTCAACATACTCTCATTAGGAGTGCCACAAACTGGTACATTGAGATCTACTGCTCAAGATACTCTTCCTTTGGGGAATTGGAAATGGATTTCCTAAACCATTTCCAATTACCTGTGAGATACGATGCTGGCACAAAATTGCTGGCCAATTTCACATAGACAAAAGTTGACCACATATTTGATCACATCCGAGAATGAAGACTCCAGAAGAGTTTAATTAAGATGCTAGTCCCACAAGCATTCCTGCTTGAGCAGTTCTTTAAGTATTTGGTCCCACAGTTATCCAAAGACATCGCGACGTCAGGAGTGTTTTCTAAAGAAGACGACGTCATGAGAGCTCAATAGCTTGGGCTAATATATTCTCAGTCTAGTTTATTATACGAGATCTTTCCAAATACTCCATGCTTAATACTTGATAAAACAAGACATAGAGTTGGACCACATGCCGATGGTATTGTTGGTTTAGCACAAACAAATCCCGTTGAGCAACTGATGAAGAAATTGCAACAATTTTCTATACAACACACATCATCCAGCCAAACCACTATTTTGGCTGCTCCCCCTACTAAAACGTTGGATGTACACACAATGAAATCGACAAATCCAAAGGCCACCCAACGGCATGAAGGAAAGAAAAAACAACAAAAGAAGGGTAAGGGTGATAAGAAACCCACTAATAATGTTGGCGGGGGCAACACCAAGAAATAGAAGGTGAGGTATCTGTGCAACCTGTGCATGAAAGACCACCCAACCCATCAATGTCCTCGGCTTGCAGAGGCCCAAAAGTTTGTGACACAACAACAACTTGTCGTGTTAACCAATCCATTTCAGCATGGGCAAAACCTAACCCAAGCCTCTACAAGCACGGAAGGGGGCAGTCAAGGAACCTCTCCATCTTCAAACAATCCTGCATCTGTGAATGTGTATATGATGAAGGGTGATGCTTTTATATTGACTAGAGCGCATGAATACAGTAAAAAAATCACTTATGAGAAGGGAAAAGAAACCGAAATCCCATCTCTTCCTCTCCAGATCGAGAAGACTTTGGGAAAAACAATGACATGCATCCCGAAAGGCGCATTCAAAAAAGCTTCTCACAACCCAAATGCAAGGGCCGCCTAGAACTATTCTGTGGTGGAGGATTTGTCTCAAACACCTTCTGCGATGTCCGCTTTGGAGGTCCTCCAAAGTTGCCCTTCCCAAAGGAAAGCCTTGTTAGCCACTTTAGGATCTATCAAGAATTATAATCTGGGTACCATCATGCTAGATACAACCGACTTAAATCCTCATCTGCCTTACCACATAGCATTTCAGATAGTAGTGGCTCACCTCACGAAAAATTTTAGACAGAATATTTTCCGCACGGTGGTTGATGAGGGTGACTCGACATGCGTTATGTTGTTGGCATGTTGGAAGGCCATTGGCCAGCCCATTTTTTTTCCATCACCTACTCTTCTCACTGCTTTTGACAGTCATTCGTTTCGACCACATGGTATCTTTCCCTCTTTCCCCATGCAGTTAGGAGGGAAGAACATGTGTGTCGAGGTAGAAGTAGTCGACGCGTCCCTTGACTACAATATCTTGTTAGGAAGGAGTTGGACTTATGCCGTGCAAGCAGTGGTTGCTATAGTTTTCCGGGTCTTGTTGTTTCCACATGAGGACCGGATTGTGACCATTGATCAATTGTCTTTCTCTAGACATTACCCTTCATTAGGGGTATCCGCGGTCCCAATGAATGATAATCCCAAACCTAGTGTAGTCAACGTAGGGGTTCATTTTGTGCCCATCTTTGATGGGTACCTTCCATTACCCGCCCCCACAAGGCGATCTCAAATTCATATCCGACACCCATAAGGTTGAGATTTTCCAAGTTTTGTCATTTCACACGACTTACTTCAACCATTCGTGGATACTTCCTTCCCCATCATCCACGATGGAAGGGACAGGGCACCCAGGCATGTCCATGCCCTTATCTGCAGTTGAAGTAGCATACTCTTTAGTCCAGCAAGCTTCGGCCAACACAAATACAACTACTCCACAAGAGTTAAATCTGCCTCTAGAGGCTATTTGGGCTCAAGGTTCTCTAACTGACACCGATTCGTTAGACTTAATCTTTCCCTCTGACAAAGTAGTAATTGATGCAATGACTAGTCTGGACAAACTCTGGGACAATCTCTATCATAGATCATACTTCCTCCCAGAGTTAAACAAAATCGAAGCTGGAGAATTCACCTTGATTATGACTGGAGATAGGTCTTGTCCTATTAATCCTTTAGCTACACATGAGATTTATTCCAAGGGTAATATGGAAAGCATCACTGAAACCATATTGATCAATATCTCCAAAACCCCTGGCGTCGTGAAGAATGTTTTTGTCGGAGCTAACTGCTCCCCTTGAGAGATTCAAATCTACACAGATCTACTTAAATAATTCTACAACGTTTTTACCTGGTCTTACGAGGAAATACCAGGCATCGATCCAAAAATAATTGAACATGAAATCACAACTTATCCAGATGCCAAGCATGTTCGGCAGAGGCTTCACCTAGTTAATCCCAGGAAAGCAGCATCCATTAAGGTTGTGTTGGTAGACAATTCGCCTTTTTTTACTATCCTTATAAGCTGCCTACACCAGTGTTTTGCAAACCTTAATTTTTTTGTTGCAATTCTCAAATAAACAACACTTCTATTCATTCTTGTTTTCACGACTATAAGTGTGAAAACTTGGTCTTTCGAGGTCGCATTAAAATCTTCACTGAATTGTCGTTATCATTCTTGTCTATATACCCATTGCGTTTACATTTTACTTATCATTATGAAGTTGGCAAAACACCTCTTGATATGTACTCTTTTGACATTCTTTGATCGATTATACAGTTTCATTTCATGAGTGACTGAGTTTGTGATGCATTGGTGATTGGATTTACATGTTATTTGATTAAAATCAGTTCACTTGGCACAGTGGTTAAACCCTTGGTGTGAATCATTTCATACAACACTTGGTATTGATTTTGATTCATTTGTTTTGTTTTAAAACTATGGTATAACTTTTGTTCATGCAAATGACCAATCCACTTACCAAAGTTTTCGATTGATTGATTGAAGTGGTATAGTTGTAACATATGCGTTGTGATTTGAATAATTTAAGCGTCGTCGGTTGTACCATGGTAATGACTATTTTGCATGAGAAAAAATAGCTCCACCACCTTCACACGATATGTCATTAATACTCACCCTTATCCCTGTTCCACCTATGCTAGCATCGGGTAAGCCTTGAGCATTATTCCCCTACGCATGCTATGATTCAAACCCTGGCTCGTTCGCATCACTTACCGTGTGCTCCTCTCTATGGCACCGGTGGTGCAAATAGAGCCGAATGGTAGTCAAGCCCTGCTATTGTTCGATAACGCCCGGAAATATTTACAAGATAATGGTTGGCTCACGTTTGTACAGAGGTTCGAGGGTTTTAATCTATTTGTTGTACAACAATTCACCCTGACCTTTGATGGGTGTAGGGCCAAAGTAGGTGACATTCAGTTTGAAATCAGTGAAGAGTTCATCAGCTCTGCCACATGATTAGCAACCATGGGCCAGCGATGGTTTAAAAAGTCTAAAGTTGATGAGGTGCCATGGCCATTACTGTTTGTATCACGCAAGTTCATATCCTGTGAAAAAGGTATGCCTATTTCCACACTTAAACCAAGGTGGCATGATCTTTTGATAGTGGTTAAACAATTCGTGACCTGTGAGGGTCGGTATGGACTAGTTTTTCTTTATCACCTTCGACTGTTAATGAATTTCATGGATTATCCATTGAATATGCCATTTTACTTCCAGCGTAGTCTTTATAAAATGGCTAAGAGGTTCAAACAAGAGAAGGTTGATAGTATCTTGTTTCACCATGGCCTGATCAGACTCATCGTCATTCATCATTTAAACCTCCATGACGATAGTTGGCAAGCTTTTCTCTCTTGGAATGGTTTTGTTGATTCAGAGTCTGTCCAAATTGATAAGTTTGTGGTTAGTAAGACTAAGGTCTGGCCACCTGTGCCTTTTCATGCCCTTCTACCCTCTCCCAAACCCTCGATCAACCCTGATATTGACCTACCCGACATCGTAATAGACAAGACAAAGGTTGTTAAAAAGACTGTGAGCAAGAATGTCAAGGGTAACTCTACTGTCGACGACAAAGGTAAAAAGAATGCTCGACTTATATCGAGACTTGCCCAAAATAAACCTAAAACTAGTGTTGATCAAAAGCCCATAGTCCTCAGCGGAGACTCAGACTCTGACATCGAGCGCTTCTTAGCTAGTGAGTACCCTTACTCCCAAGTTCTATGCTTCGAGCCACCCTATGACTTTGTTTCTAATTTACCCCCTTGCCTAAGGAACAATCCTAGCTACCCAGGGATCAAGCTACCTAACGAAACCCTCGGTGATTTAAATAAACCCTCACCTGCATTTTCAAATCTCGGGTAGTCGTCATGCAACCAGTGTAATGTGTGGTTGGAACGCTACTATACCAATGTTCCCTTATTACAGTCAAAAATCAAATCATTGGAAAACCAAGCTGCAGTGTTGACAAATGAAAGGGACAAGCTTCAAGCTAATGACAAGAAGCAGAAAAACACTGGTTCCATCGTTTTTAGGAATGTCAAATCGGCTACAACCTTTGTCAATTCCAAACTGTCATGACCTAGTTGTCTTCTCATTATCCAGGTATGAATTTCGATATCAATTTCGTTTTATCAATTGCTTGGATTAATATAATGAATCGAGTTTTGGTTTACGGTTGATTCTGTCCATTATTCGAAATGACTCTGTCATAGATGGTTTATCAAAAATGGTTATGTATGAACCCTGTATAGTAGGCTTATTTTACTAAAATTAAATGTACATATTATTTGGTTATACGATTTCTCGTGCCCAACTTAGTAGAAGCGATCGATTGGTTTTGACTTGGTGTGGTTCACTTTAGAAACTTTCTGTTAGTTTGAATTAATGTGATCAATGAAGTTTTCTTTTGCTTGAATTTTGTTTGCACCTGACCTGTACAGGAGATTTTTATGCTAAAATTAAAGCACGACTATGTTTTGATTTGGTATGATTTTGTTGTGGTTGGATCATATTGGCTCTGATTTAGTTTTTATGGTGTGATTTTGGAATGATTTCGTGAGCTTGAATTGCTATGATTTTTTAATATCTTATGCGTCATTATTAATGATTGGTTTAATAAATATGATGTAATCTTCTAATTCAGGAATACCACTCTGTTCGACTTCGATTTGGAAAAAACAACTCTGTTTTGTATGGAATCGATATTCTCATTTAGCCTATGTCGAGGATCTATTTGCAAAAATTGCAGAAATAGTGTTAATTCATAACGATTCTGCCAGCCTCAAACTGTTTTGATTCGTTCCTATTTTGATTTGATTTGCAAGTGATTAGCATGATCATTTATATTTAATATAGTTATATCAAATTTGAAAACGATCTTGTTGATTTTGCTTGGATTGGAAGGGATCTTGTGGATAACTGAAGCAACTATTTGTGTTGATTTCAATTGGTCTGTGAAATGATTTCATTGCTGTTGAGTTATCCAATATGATTCCGTTTACCCGATTTTGTGACAACAAATGAAACAAAGTACATACATCTCTGTAATCATTCGATTGATCTTAGTCTTGTTTTCTCTCAAATTAGTATAACAATTTTGATTTGAATGATTTGTTTGTCTTTCAAATAGCAATTAGATATTTGTTTAATAGTGTGAATTTAATTAATTGAGTTTTGAATTGCTTTAATACGATTCTGTGTTTGATTTAGAACAACTATAGAATCACAAAATTCTGTAGCTAGTCTTTAGAATTAGATTTTTATCAGTTTCATCAGCAAAATATCCTCTTAACTTGTCCATTTTTTGTCCTCTTTCAGGTACATTTGAATTGCATTGGGCATGCTATGGCAGTATAGGAGATATTTATGTGATATAGTTTTATTTTTAAGATGATTAGTTTGAGTTAGAGATAGAAACTTGGGATATTTTCTCAGATTTGTGTAAACAATTTTGATAACTTCCATAGGGATGTTTTACCATGTGGGAGGTCTTTAAATACTTATGATTTTTTGTAATAAGGAGCATCCTCACTTGTGGGAGAACCAGGCTATGGATTTATGATACAAAATGAGACGAGAGTTGATGTGTTGTAACAACTTTCGCTTTCAATATATCAAACTTTTGTTTATAGTTTTATGCATGTCAGTTTGTAGTTGATTATAGACTACTTTAGCTATCATAATCTATTGCAGGTTGATGTGATTCGATTAATATGCTATCCATATCTAATCTCTTTCATTATTTTTAAAGTACAACAATTACTTTATTTCAGTTAATGAATGACAGGTTTCTCTTCTTTGTTAATTGAATCATTTTGTATAGATTTTTGCATACAGATTTATCTAACTGTGAAGATTTATAAATCATAAGGTTGTTGTAAATTTTTATGTCTTGTTTGTCCTATAATTATATTTAAAGAGCACTACAGCTTTCCTTTTACGAGAAGCTCTTGGGGAATCTGGTGCGGGTTTCCTCCCTCCGATCAGCTAAGACAATCATTGCATACAGGATAAACTTGGAGCATTTCTTCAGGTCAGTTTGTTATTTATTTGATAGTTAATTTGTTAGCATAATTTAAGTAGTTTAGTTAGATATATGTGTAGTTTGGATTTGTAGTTAGAGTTAGTATTTTAGTTGTTTAACTTAGATAGTTTTTATTTTATTTCTTTTTCATAAAATCATAAAAATAAAAAAAAACAATAGCTCTCGCTATCTTATGATAGAATTCAAATGAGTTTTTCAGGTTTTCATTCAAATCTATAAATTGTAAATATTGTACATTTGTGAATAAGATTTATTTCTGTTAGTAGTTAGATATTTAATTTCTTAGAGTTAGCATAGTATTAGATAGTAGATTGTATATATAATAGTTAGATTTGTTTAGTTTGAATTAATAGTTATTTTTAGTTAGAATAGTAATTTTAGAGTAGTTTTATTTTTGTTTTCTTAGGACTTAGATCGGCTAACTGGGCCGCTAAACCCGTCAGGGTGGGTTATCCCAAATGTCTTGGGTTATTAGACAACCCCGGACCGGATCCACTCTTCCAGTTGAAAGACGGTCAATTTCGCCCATCAACAAATGACGCTAGAAGGAGGGTCTGAAATTAATTAATGGCACGAGGAGATCACAAGACTCCCCCACCACCTAATCACTCACCTATAGTGACTAGAATCCATTCGAATGAAAATATTCCCCTTCAAACATAAACCACATCAACTGATGAGCCACGGATCATAGTTGAGCCAGCAACCCCTAATCCTACAGGTGGTGACATACAAGAGATTGTCCGTCAATATCTCATAATAACTCATGGTGCCTTAGCCCGTCTGAGGCAACCAAACCGTCCGTTGGACCAACCTTTGGATTTCTCTAAAATCAGAGAACAATTAGGAGGCACTAACCTCACTGTGAATCCTACAAATCCAACCCTAAATCCTGTTGCAAGAGGATCTAGGATACCTCCTTCACCACCTCCATCATATCCTTCCTCTTCTTGAGGAGGTTCCTCTGACGAAGGCAGTTCCCCTTCTCATCCTTCCACACCAATTACACCAATGGAAAACCATAACAACCCTGGTAGACCTTGGCTTGATCAGGATGTTGTAGCTGTACCTGGAGCTCAACATCCCTTACCTAAACATCTGGAGAAATGGCTTCCCAAGTTTGACCCTGATTCTAAACAAATCGCTGAAGATCACATTAAAAAGTTTATGTTAGCCATAAGACTCCGCGATGTCAAACATGAAGACATTGTCTGTACGTTGTTCCCCTATACTTTCGAAGGAAATGCATCTACATGGTATTTTTCCCAACAACCCCATACCATCGTGTCTTGGGAAAAGTTTGAGTCATGATTTTTGGAAAAGTTCAGAGACGGTAAGCCTCTGAAAGTCCTAGTCATGGACCTTTCTAGCTTAAGAATGAACCCAAAAGAAAAAGTTAAAGACTTTAATCAAAGATTCTTAACACTTAAAAACCAAATCCCTATAGATTCCATGCCTACCGAGAATCTTATAATAGCATACTACACTAAATCTTTGCATCAAAGTATAGCTATTTGGGTTAAACAATCTAAGAAATCCACATTGTTAAAAGCCTTCGAAGAGGCCAGCCAGATTGAAAAAGACATACTTAGTCTTAAATACTCTACTAGCAATGAAACAGAGACTAGTTCTTCTTCCAAAAAGAAGATTGAAATCCTCCCCAAACCCACTCAAAGTAAAACGCAACCTGAAAGCTCTAATTTAGAAAACTTAACTAAAGTTGTTCAAAATCTGTCAAATCAAGTTATAGACTTGAAAAGGATGACTGAAGAAGCTTCTTCGAGCAAAGGGCCTTACAAACCCCCATTCCGGAAGCCTTTTCCCACTAACCGACCTAATCCAACCACCGAAGGCCTTAATCTAGAAAGTCTACAATGCGCGCTTCAAACAATTCTAGAAGCCCAAGATAACTTGATGCCTCCTGAGATTCCTGAGGAGGTATTTGAACAATTGACAGTTCAAGAAGAGGAGTCTTCTCCAAACATTTTTGGACACTTCTCCGATAGCATCTTTCAAGCTAACTTCGAGACAGTACATCCCTATAATACCAGGAGTAAGACAACAAACAAAACTTCTGCCGAAAACACTACAACTTCGCCTCCAAAGTAATCTAAATCAGCTAAGACTAAACAGAGTAATGTGAACCCCAGCGTAGATTATGATGTAGTTGAAGATCTTAAAAATTTGAGAGCTAACATTTGTGTTTATGAGTTATTGAAATTTCCATTTTTGCTACAAAAAATGTTACAGAATATCTCAGAGAGTGGCAAAAATGGTAATTCAAGTGGTAACAAGGTTGTGCAGAACAAAGTTCTTTAGAAGACTTCCACTAAAAACAATCCTTATCCTCAAGATGAAGGAAGCCTTCTTGTAAATAATGTAAATAATGTAGATAAAGTAGCTTTAGAAACTGCAAGTAAAAAGCCACAAACTACCACCCTTAGCACTCGCAAAAATGTACCTCCATTTTTGTTAACTTTCAAAATCTTTAATAGAAACGTGCATAATTGTATGGTAGACTCAGGAGCATCATCCAATGTGATTCCATGGTCTGTATGCCAGAAGATTAATGCCAAAGTTGAACCATCTACTTTAAAACTCATACAACTTGATCGGACCAATGCTAATGTTATAGGCGAACTAAAGAATGTGCTTATTAGATTATTGTCTAACCCTAAGGTTCATCAGGTTATTGATATCATTGTTGTGGATATTCCAGAAGTGTATGGTATGTTTTTAAGTAGGGACTGGTCAGAACAGCTAAACGGCTATTTCACGACAGATTGGTCTCACTTATGGCTCCCAGAGAACGGAAAGCCTAAGAAGATCAAGGTAAATCGTGAACGCTACCTTAATTTCACGGTTACTGATTTGAACGATCCCAACGAACCATTTACAACTTCTGTTGATTCACCCGAAGTACAAGGGATGGATACCTTTTTCGGCAATTTCATGGCTGAGGCTTCACCTATCACCAATCCTGAACAACAGTCTGAGATTGCAGCATACATGTAGCCAACATCTTCTACGCAATGGTCTCATGTACCCGATGGAAATCAAATTTGGTCTCTTTACTTTGACAGGTCAAAGTCCAAAGAAGGAGCTGGTGCAAGCTGCATTATTATCGATCCGTCAGGTAACAAAACATTGATTGCATGTAGGTTAGAATTTGAATGTACTAACAACACTGCAGAATATGAGGCTTTACTACAAGGTCTCAGAAAATATTTAGATATGAACATTCAAAATTTGACCGTCTTTGGTGACTCCGAAATAGTGGTTAGACAGGTAAGAGATTCTATCCACTATCTGTCTCCACATGTCAAAAGCTACCAATCTGAGGTATGGAATTTAATGAATAAATTTTCTTCTTTCAATATAAATTCTATTCCTATATCAAATAATGTTGAAGCAGATCTATTAGCTAACGTAGCTTCTAAACTCTTTCTTGCAGAAGGCTTGTCCCTAGATGCATTCTCCGTCAAACTGTTGTTCCGGCCATCAGTGCCCAACAACATCATGAACTGCAAAGTCTTTGATGATGATCAGTAGATTATTAACTTTCTGCACATGGAAGAAACCTTTCAAGGCACGGTGATAGACAAACACACACACAAAGACAATCTGCGTGATTTCACAGTAATACCAGATCTGAGAACTCCTGAATCTTCATTGAACATGGTAAACTTGATCCCTAAATCTGTAGTTAGATTAGAGAAGTTTTACGATCTTCAAGATAAATTTAAAAAATCGGTCAATTGTAAAACCAATAGTTCCTCGTTATCTTATGAAAAAGTAAACTTAGGAACTAAGGACAATCCGCAGTGCATTAATCTAGGGGTAGGATGTTCTGAACAAGAAAAAGTTGCATTTATTAAATTGTTCAAAGAATTTAAATATGTATTGGCATGGACGTATTATGACCTTAAAACTTTCAACCTTAACATCATACAACATGTCATTCCTATGAAGCCCCAAACCTTACCCTTTCAACAAAAATTGAGAAAAATGCACCCTAGGCTCAAACTGACCATTCAAAAAGAATTGAATAAGCTCCTAAATGCTAAGACAATTTTTCCTGTTATGCACACTCAGTGGGTTTCTAACCTTGTCCCAGTCCGGAAGAAAAGTGGGGAAATCCGACTCTGCATCGATTTCCGAAACCTCAATAGAGCGTCCGATAAAGACAACTATCCTATCCCACCCATGGACCATATCCTTCAACAGGTATCTGGTTCTTAGAGGCTATCCTTATTGGATGGTTTCTCGGGGTACAACCAAGTCCTGATGTCTCCACCAGACCAACTTAAAACCACCTTTCGTACCCCGTGGGGGACTTATGCTTATCAAAAAATGCCCTTTGGATTGATTAATGTTGGTGCCACTTTCCAGAGAGCGATGGACATCAATTTCCGAGGCTTAATCAATCAGTCCATCGTAGGTTACTTAGATGATGTGACTGTTTTTTCTAAAAACAAAAACGATCATCTAGCTCACTTACGATTTGTTCTACAACGATGTCATAAATACGGCATCTCCTTGAATCCTAAAAAATCCATCTTTGCAGTAGAACATGGTAAACTCTTGGGATTTATTGTGTCAAATGAAGGGATTATTATCGACCCCAAAAGGACTCAAGTCATCGCAAAACTTCCCCCTCCTACATCCAAAAAATCTATGCAGTCTTTCTTAGGCCAGATTAACTTTGTGAGAAGATTTGTCCCCAGTTTCTCCAAAATGGTCAAACCCTTGCAGAACCTAATTAAGAAAGACACCCAATATCAATGGGGACCCCTATAAAATCAAGCTTTTAATGCAATAAAGAAGGCCATAATAGACGCTCTGTCTCTCATGAGCCCCGATTTTTCTCAAGACTTTACACTCTACACTTTTTCTTCTGACCGTTCCTATGTCGCCGTCCTAACCCAAAAGAATGCCGAGAACAATGAAGTACCCATTTCCTTTATGAGATATGTTTTCAAAGGCACTGAACTTAATTACCCAGTGGTAGATCGACAAGCCTATGCTATTTTCAAAGCAATCAAGAACTTCCGGTCCTATCTTTTGAAGTCAAGGACAAAAGTAATTGTCCCTTACCCAGCCATCAGGAACCTGTTAGTACAGAAGGAACTAGGTGAAAAGAGGGATAACTAGGTCACCTCCTTGCAGAAGTACGAATTAGAAATCACCCCAGCTCAGATAGTGAGAGGCCAAGGTTTATGCAAGTTAGTTGTTGATTCAGCAGCAGGACAACAAGAAGAAAGTGATACGTCAAACCCAGGACAACACGATCAAAATGCAATCTATTCTGCACAAAACTCTCTCAGCCCTTAGTATGACGATATAAGATTTTGTCTTGAACATGGGTCATACCCTCGTCACTTAGATCTCGCTAAAAGAAGAACGTTGATATTAAAGTCTGCCCCCTTTAATCTGGTTAATGGTATTCTGTTTCGTCAAAGTTTTGACGGCGTACTGATGCACTGTCTTGAAAAAGATGAAGCAGAAAAAGTCTTGCTAGAGTTGCATGCAGGAGAAGTTGGTGGTCATTTTGGTGGTGACACCACTGCCCATAAGGTTTTAAGAGCCGTTTATTACTGGCCCACGCTTTTTAGAGACGCCCATGCCTTATGTCATAAATGTGTCATCTGTCATAAAGCATCAGGGCAGTTACAAAAACCATCCTTTCCTTTGCAGCTCATTTCAGTAGACTCTCCTTTTCAGCAGTGGGGCCTTGATATCATAGGTTCAATCAACCCCCCGTCCTCACAACAACACAAGTTTATTGCGACATCCACAGATTACTTTACCCGATGGTCTGAAGCTGCCGCGTTAAGAACTGTCAACACCAGTCAGGTAATTGCCTTTCTAAATTCAAATATTATCACTCGTTTTGGTATCCCTGACTGTTTAATATTCAATAATGCTTCTTACTTTTCCTCTCTTGAGATGAGTGAGTTCTCTTTGGAAAAAGGAATCAAATTAAAGTATTCTGCTAGATATTACCCCAAGGTAAATGGATTGGCAGAATCAACAAATAATAACTTGATTAAAATCATCAAGAGAACAGTGTTTGAAAATCAAAAAGATTGGCACAATGCACTGTTAAGTGCATTGTGGGATGATAGGGTAACACCAAAAGCTATTGTGCGTAACTCCCTCTTTTTTCTCGTTTATGGCAGAGAAACAATTCTGCCACCTCACATTCTTCTTCCTCCACTTCAGCTATCACAGAAAATTCAAGAAGAAGATTGCCCCCCTTTGGAAAACCGAATTAATTCTTTGATAAAGCTAGAAGAGGTAAGAAACTGAGATAAATGTAAGTTAGATCAACATCAATTATTGGTTAAAAGATGGTTCGATTCTAACTCTTCTTCTGATAGGAATTTCGAAGTAGGTGATCTCGTCTTGAAATGAGACAAACCGCATGAGGGAAAGGGAGACCACACGAAATTTCAAAACTTATGGCTTGGACCATTTTTAATTGTTGAAAAGTTGGGTCCCAATTCTTTTCAATTGTAAAATCTAGAAGGACAGCTTGACACCTATCTGGTGAATGGCCAAGCCCTGAAAAGATATTTTGCTTGAAATAAATCCTTGTATATTATGTACATATTTTTCTTTTGTTTTATTTTTCGTTTGCTTTTTGTTTTTGATTTCCCCTTTCAGTTTATTAGTTTTTGTTTTTAGAAATACACATACCTGTATACTGAGCTATTCAGAAAAAGAAAACAGAAAATTCCTTCGCTGAAATAACTGCTGAGAAAATTTTATAAACATCAATTGTATATTTCTGAAATTTATATCTGTGTTGGCAAAAAGTCTGTTGTTTGAAAGAAGTTGACTGATTTCGATCTCTGAGTAAAGCCTATCATGATAATCTATTATCTTTTTACGCTATCCTTTTTCCTTAAGGGAATGTCTCAGAAGATGTCTCCCTACCTTAGGAAATTGTTTTTGTAAAATAAAACATCTCTGGATCTTAATAAAGGACAGTTCTAGAAAAAAATTCTGATGAGGTCTGAAAAAAATGTGTTAAAATATCATGATTTTCAGTGTCACCCCTCT
>JASDQU010103402.1:450492-468450 GCA_032191745.1 Picea mariana | reverse complement strand
TTTAAAAAAAAAAAAAAAAAAAAATCATTAATAGAGCTGTGGGAAGTGCTTGTAAACCCACCGGGATGCTGAACAGGTATGCTGGCAGCGAGTAAATGCATGCATGACGCCAAGACAACTTTGTTGGGGTACTGAACAGGCCCGCTGCCAGCAAAGCAATGTCGGGTATATGAAATTTTGCAAATAAGAAACCTCTTAACCATAAAATGTCCTTTATTCTGATCTAGAACTTCTTGGCAGGATACAGATGTCAGAGTGGGTTAAAAGGAAACCCTATCGAGGCTATGGACGCCTACTGGCAGCAGTGGCTCTGTCAACAGTATTGGAGATTTTTTCTTTAATTTCGTGACTCCCTGGTCTTAAGACTGTTATCAGTTTTCATCTTTTAAAAACACTGGTGGAATAGTTGGTTAATGGTGATGTTTATACGATTTTTTGGTTGTTGTTTTTGAGTTGGAATTATCTTTGCTGTCTTAATCTGAATTTGTTCTTTTGGCAGAGATAACTACTTCTACCAATGTGTCGCCATTGTTGGTAGCCAAATCACCTTTTTTTACTATCCTTATAAGATGCCTACACCAGTGTTTTGCAAACCTTAATTTTTTCGTCGCAATTCTCAAATAAACGACACCTCTATTTGTTCTTGTTTTCATGACTGTAAGCGTGAAAACCTAGTCTTTCGAAGTCGCATTAAAATATTCACTGAATTTTCGTTATCATTCTTGTCGATATACCCATTGCGTTTACATTTTACTTATCATTATGCAGTTGGCAAAGCACCTCTTGATCTGTACTCATTTGACATTCTTTGATCGATTATACAGTTTCGTTTCATGAGTGACTGAGTTTGTGATGCATTGGTGATTGTATTTACATGTTATTTGATTAAAATCAATTCACTTGGCACATTGGCTAAACCCTTGGTGTGAATCGTTTCATACAACACTTGGTATTGATTTTGATTCATTTGTTTGGTTTTAAAACTATGGTATAACTTTAGTTCATGCGAATGACCAATCCACTTACCAAAGGTTTCGATTGATTGATTGAAGTGGTATAGTTGTAACATATGCGTTGTGATTTGAATATTTTAAGTGTCGGCAGTTGTACCATGGTAATGACTATTATGCATGAGCAGAAATAGCTCCACAACCTTCGTACGATATGTCATTAATGCTTACCCTTATCCCTGTTCCACCTCTGCTAGCATCGGGTAAGCCTTGAGTGTTCTGCCCGTGCATATGCTTTGATTCTAACCCTAGCTCATTCACATCACTTACCGTGTGCTCCTCTCTATGGCACCGGTGGTGCAATAGAGCCGAACGGTAGTCAAGCCCTACTACTATTCGATAACGCCCGGAAAGATTTACAAGATAATGGTTGGCTCACGTTTGTACAGAGGTTCGAGGGTTTTAATCTATTTGTTGTACAACAATTCTCCCTTACCTTTGATGGGTGTAGGGCCAAAGTAGGTGACATTCAGTTTGAAATCAGTGAAAAGTTCATCAACTCTGCCATAGGATTAGCAACCACGGGCCAGCGATGGTTTAAAAACTCTAAAGTTGATGAGGTTCCATGGCCATTACTATTCGTATCATGAAATGTCACATCCTGTGACAAAGGTATGCCTATTTACACACTTAAACCAAGGTGGCATGATCTTTTGATAGTGGTTAAACAATTCGTGACTTGTGAGGATCGGTATGGACTAGTTTTTCTTTATCACCTTCGACTATTAATCAATTTCATGGGTTATCCATTGAATATGCCATTTTATTTCCAGCGTAGTCTTTATAAAATGGCTAAGAGGTTCAAACGAGAGAAGGCCGATAGTAGCTTGTTTCACCATGGCCTGATCAGACTCATCGTCGTTCATCATTTAAACCTCCACGACGATAGTTGGCAAGCTTTTCTCTCTCATAATGGCTTTGTTGATTCAGATTCAGTCCAAATTGATAAGTCTATGGTTAGTGATACTAAGGTCGGGCCACCTGTGCCTTTTCATGCCCTTCTACCCTCTCCCAAACCCTCGGTCAACCCTGATATTGACCTACCCAACATCGTAATAGACAAGACATAGGCTGTTAAAAATCCTGTGAGCAAGAAGGTCAAGGGTAACCCTACTGTCGACGACAAAGGTAAAAAGAATGCTCGACTTATATCAAGAGTTTCCTGGAATAAACCTAAACCTAGTTTTGATCAAAATCCCATAGTCCTCAGCGAAGACTCAGACTCTGACATCGAGCGCTTCCTAGCTAGTAAGTACCCTTACTCCCAAGGTCTGTGCTCCGAGCCACCCTATGACTTTGTTTCTAATTTACCCCCTTGCCTAAGGAACAATCCTAGCTACCCAGGGATCAAGCTACCTAATGAAACCCTCAGTGATTTAAATAAACCCTCACCTACATTTTCGAAGCTTGGGCAGTCGTCATGCAACCAGTGTAATGTGTTGTTGGAACGCTACTATACCGACGTTCCCTTATTACAGTCGAAAATCAAGTCATTGGAAAACCAAGTTGCAGTGTTGACAAATGAAAGGGACAAGCTTCAAGCTAATGACAAGAACCAGAAAACCATTGGTTCCATCGTTTTTAGGAATGTCAAATCGGCTACAGCCTTTGTCAATTCCAAACTATCATGACCTAGTTGTCTTCTCATTATCCAGGTATGAATTTTGATATCAATTTTGTTTTATCAATTGCTTGGATTAATATAATGAATCGAGTTTTGGTTTACAGTTGATTCTGTCCATTATTCGAAATGACTTTTTCATAGTTTGTTTATCAAAAACGGTTATGTATGAACCCTATACAGTAGGATTATTTTACTAAAATTAAATGTATATATGATTTAGTTATACGATTTGTCGTTCCCAGCTTAGTAGAAGCGATCGATTGGTTTTGACTTGGTGTGGTTTTCTTTAGAAACTTTCTGTTAGTTTGAATTAATGTGATCAATGAAGTTTTCTTTTGCTTGGATTTTGTTTGCATCTGACCTGTACAGGAGATTTTTATGCTAAAATTAGAGCACAACTATGTTTTTATTTGGTATGATTTCATTCTGGTTGGATCATATCAGGTCTGATTTAGTTTTTATGGTGTGATTTTGGAACGATTTCGTGAGCTTGAATTGTTATGATTTTTTAATATCTTATGCATCATTATTAATGATTGGTTTATTAAATATGATGTAATCTTCTAATTCAGGAATACCACTCTGTTCGACTTCGATTTGGCAAAAACAACTCTATTTTGTATGGAATCGATATTCTCATTTAGCCTATGTCGAGGATCTATTTACAAAAATCACAGAAATAGTGTTAATTCATAACGATTCTACCAGCCTCAAACCATTTTGATTCGTTCCTATTTTGATTTGATTTGCAAGTGATTAGCATGATCGTTTATATTTAATATAGTTATATCAAATTTGAAAACGATCTTGTTGATTTGGTTTGGATTAGAAGGGATCTTACAGATCACTGAAGCAACTATTTGTGTTGATTTCAATTGGTCTGTGAAATGATTTCATTGTTGTTGAGTTATCCAATATGATTCCGTTTACCCGATTTTGTGACAACAAATGAAACACACTACATACATCTATGTAATCATTTGATTGATCTTAGTCTTGTTTGCTCTCAAATTAGTATAACAATTTTGATTTGAATGATTCATTTGTCTTTCAAATAGCAATTAGATATTTGTTTAATAGTGTGAATTTAATTAATTGAGTTTTGAATTGGTTTAATACGATTCTGTGTTTGATTTAGAACAGCTACAGAATCGCAAGATTCTGTAGCTAGTCTTTAGAATTAGATTTTTATCAGTTTCATCAGCAAAATATCCTCTTAACTTGTCCATTTTTGTCCTCTTTCAGGTACATTCGAATTGCATTGGGCATGCTGTGGCAGTCTAGGAGATATTTATGTGATATAGTTTTACTTTTAAGATGATTAGTTTGAGTTAGAGATAGAAACTTGGGATATTTTCTCAGATTTGTGTAAACAGTTTTGATAACTTCCACAGGGATGTTTTACCCTGTGGGAGGTCTTTAAATACTTATTATTTTTTGTAATAAGGAGCATCCTTACTTGTGGGAGAACCAGGCTATGGATTTATGATACAAACTGAAACGAGATTTGATGTCTTATAACAGCTTTCGCTTTCAATATATCAAACTTTTGTTTCTAGTTTTATGCATGTCAGTTTGCAGTTGATTATAGACTACTTTAGCTATCATAATCTATTGCAGATTGATGTGATTCGATTAATATGCTATCCATATTTGATCTCTTTCATTATTTTTAAAGTACAACAATTACTTTGTTTCAGTTAATGAATGACAGGTTTCTCTTCTTTGTTAATTGAATCATTTTGTATAGATCTTTGCATACAGATTTATCTAACTGTGAAGATTTATAAATCATAAGGTTGTTGTAAATTTTTATGTCTTGTTTGTCCTGTAATTATATTTAAAGAGCACTATAGCTTTCCGTTTACGAGAAGCTCTTGGAGAATACGGTGCGGGTTTCCTCCCTCCGATCAGCTAAGACAATCATTGCATACAGGATAAACCTGGAGCATTCCTTCAGGTCAGTTTGTTATTTATTTGATAGTTAATTTGTTAGTATAATTTAAGTAGTTTAGTTAGATATATGTGTAGTTTAGATTTGTAGTTAGAGTTAGTATTTTAGTTGTTTAATTTAGATAGTTTTTATTTATTTTTTTTCTTCATAAAATCGTAAAAAAAAAAAAAAAAACAATAGCTCTTGCTATCTTAGGATAGAATACAAATGAGTTTTTCAGGTTTTCATTCAAATCTGTAAATTGTAAATATTGTACATTTTTGAATAAGATTTATTTCTATTAGTAGTTAGATATTTAATTTCTTAGAGTTAGCATAGTATTAGATAGTAGATTGTATATATAATAGTTAGATTTGTTTAGTTTGTTTTAATAGTTATTTTTAGTTAGAATAGTAATTTTAGAGTAGTTTTCTTTTTGTTTTCTTAGGACTTAGATCGGCTAACGGAGCCGCTAAACCCGTCAGGGTGGGTTATCCCAAATGGCTTGGGTTATTAGACAACCCCGGACCGGATCCACTCTCCCAGTTGACGGACGGTCAATTTCGCCTGTCAACAGGTTGAAGTTGACAAACTGTAAGAAGTCGGTTTTATCTAGCCTATCCATTAAACCCAATGGGTGTCAAATCCTGTGCCAGTCAATAAGAAATAGGGCACGATTCATGTATGTACGGACTTCCATGATTTGAACAAGTCCTCTCCAAAAGATAATTGTCCCACACCATTCGTCGACTAGATAATTGATGAATGTGTAGGTTGTGAGGCCTTCTCTTTCATGGACGATTTTTCAAGATATGATCAAATATAAATCAAACCCAAAGACCAGCACAAAACGACATTCATTTGTCCATGGGGTACATTCGCGTATTGTAAGATGCCCTTTGGTCTCAAAAATGTTGGCGTGACCTTTCAGTGGGCCATGTATTTTGCTTTCCATGATCTCAAGCATATAGTCAAGGCCTATTTAGATGATTTAGCATCTTGATCTTGCAAGAGAATGGATCATCCCACACAACTCCAACTTATCTTTGAGCGATGTTGCTACTTCCATATTCACTTGAATCCAAATAAGTGCATCTTTTGTGTAACATCAGGATGTTTGTTAGGTTTCATAGTGTCAATAGCAGGGATCATGGTCGATTCTCTCAAGGTTGATGCAATAATTCAGTTGCCTCCCCCACGCATAATCCTTCAACTTCATAGTCTACAGGGAAAGGAATTTCTTTTAAGACATTTCATCACTAACTATTCCAAGATCACAAAGGGATTTATGCGCTTACTAAAGAAATATGTTCCTTTTTATTGGGACGATGTCGCTCAACACTCTTTCGAAGCATTGAAACACGCCCTCACAACTACCCCTCTACTTCGGCCACCTAGCTATAACAAAGATTTATTATTATACCTGGATACAACAGAATCAACCATCAACATGGTCTTAGTTCATGAAGATGATTTGTTCTCATAATATGTGATCTATTACCGGATTCGAGGCCTAGTCGGAATAGAACTCAATTATTCTCATAACAAAAAACATGTGTTGGTAACAATCCATGTTGTTCAATGGCTCCATCATTATGTTCTGTTTCGCAAGACCACTGTCATTGTTTTTGTGAATCCATTCCAGTACATGTTGACACGAGGGGTAGTAGGCAAAAATATCAGTAGATGAATAGTCATCCTCCAGGAGTTTGACTTAGATTTCGTTTTAGAGAAATTAAAAAATTCACTGGTCTTCGCAGAACTTATTTCATAACTTCTGGTTGAGACAAGTGATGTTGTGCCTGAAGAGTCACCTATCAGAGGAGATATGTTTTTTATCACATCTTCCGATCCCTGGTATGGATATATACTTATCTATCTCTAGAATTTGAGGTGCCCCACCTCTACTTCTCATGACGAGCATCACCGTATACACCATCAAGACAAGAATTATCTCATACTTGATGATATGTTGTAATGAAGAGGTGTAGACTACATCCCGTGCCAATGTCTCACTCACGAAGAAGAAATTATCGCGCATAATGATTTACATACCGGAGCATGTGGCGGCCATTTGTCTAGGTTGGCAACAACCCAAAAGATTTTACGGGTAGGTTACTTCTAGCCGACACTAATCAAAGATTGTATCAAGTTGGTCAAGAAGTGCCACTCATGTCAGATCTTCTCTCAGAAGATGAGGGCACATCCCACTCCCATGTTTCCTGTCATCACAGTTGGTCCCTTCACCAAGTGGGGGATTGATTACACTACATCCAACCCTCCTTCAGCAAGGGGGCACTGTTATATCATTGTAGTCATAGACTACTTCACGAAGTGGGTGGAAGCTATACCAACATTTAAAGATGATGTAGAGACTTTAGCTCTCTTTTTATTCAATGAGATAATAGCAAGGTTCGACATCCTGAGAGAGATTGTCACTAACCATGGAAGTCGCTTTCAAAACCAGATGATGACCGAGTTAACATCAAAGCTTGGCTTGCGGAAAGAACATTCATCACCCTACTATCCCCAAGCAAATGGTCAGGTGGAAGTTGTCAATAAGTCTCTTAAGACCATCCTACAGTGAACGATCAACTCAGCCAAATCAAATTGGCATTTGATGTTATAATCGACATTATGGGCTTACCGAATGTCTGTTAAGACTACAAATGGTTTCTCACCTTTTCAACTCATTTACGAGTTAGAAGTAGTCTTGCCTATAGAATGTTAGATCCCGTCCCTAAAGTTGGTAACACAATTTTTACCTGACACTTCTCCACTTGAAGAACGATTATTATACATTGAGCGGCTCAATGAGCAGCATCGGGATACATCCCTGGCCAACGAGGCTCACAAACATAAATTCAAGTGTCAGTATGATTGGTCTGTTCGTCCTCGGATTTTCTTAGAAGGTGGCCTTGTCCTAGTCTANGGCTCTACCTCAAGAAGTATTACTCATAGGTAGGTCACCATGGGTATCTTTTTGTAACATATGTATAGTCTGTGTACTATTACTTTGTAGTTTCTTTTAGTATTATGGATGTGTCATTTTTTATGTTATATTTCGTCACTGTGGAAGATGTCAAGTGAATCCGAGGTGTTCATTGGGTGCGCAGATGGTGCTAGTCAGCACACTCGGAGGCTTGCATCCGCAGCTTGGGTAATTTTTACACCTCAAGGCCAGTTATTATGTTCCGGAGGTATATGTTTAGGTGACCACAAACAATGTCATCGAGTATAGTGCATTTATTGAGTTGCTTCATGATGCCCTGTCATTTGGTATCTCTCATCTCCAGGTCTATTTAGATGCTCAACTAGTTGTGTCTCAGTTAAATAGAGTCTACCATGTTCGTGATCTGAATTTACACTGACGATTCCTTAGGGTATGTCTCTTAGAACGAAGCTTTGATTATATTACATATTTTCCTGTTCCTAAGAGATTAAACCAAATTACAAATACTCTAGCTAATCAAATTTTAGATTGGCATCTCGCACACATATGAAAGGACATACACATAAACAAGTAAATACATTTTTAAAGAAAAATATGATCCATAAGACAAAAAAAGACATAAAAATCCATATATAATATCATAATCATCAGAGTACATAGCTGGACACAAGCACCTCAAAAGTATGACCAATAATGAGTCATGGTGATTATGCCCTCAAAACATATATACAAGTAGTTCTCTCAGCACCTGAAAAAGTCTAGACTAACTAAGGTCAAGGCATGTGGGCCCTGTTGTAATGATCAACAATGTTTTCCAAACGTCGAAACAATCGGACCGACGTATGTGGTGTCCCCACTACATGAGGCTGCATAAATGGTGAAAGATCCTCAATCTTTGCCATAGGGTCTGTGTGGGTGAGAAAAGTAAAGTTTCGCTCAAATCATCTCAAAACCCTATCAGCCTCACCGAATGGAAGCTCTCATGATGCTGCTAGTCCCCCTGCAGCGACAGGTGTGGCCCTTGGCCGAGGACGATGCTTCTTCCTCCCATAATCAGCAGATCGCACTAGTCCCACATCTGCACACAATAGACACATATCCATCAAATACTATGGTATAAGAAAAATGATATATAAAAAAAAAAAACCATAAAAATTACATATGTTAAACAAAAGAACAAACAAACAAAACAACGATGCAAACTTACCCATCTCTCCTCGCTCCTCACCAAGAGGTACTAGTATCTCAGGATCTCTCAAGAAATCAATCCCAACATAAGGGTAATCCTCTATGACTAGGATCTGTCACGACAACCAAGTGAAGAAATCATCATCAAAGGACTCATTGGTCCTTCCACCACCCTGTCGTGGCAGTAACATTGCCCATCTACAAACCACAGAAATATAGGCCTAATGTCCTCGTACCACCACTCAAGGACTAAAGCTTGGAACTCTTTCAAAGAAGAAAGTGCATAGAATCGTCCTGAACCCAAAGTTCCTCTGCGTCCGTGACTGATAATCTGTAAGCTACCTCTTCATACAATCTAGCAGTGTAGTGCTCCATTCAAATATTTGTGCATTTAAGCACTGGACTGCATAGTTTATATGTGCACATGATGCCTGATGTAGAGTCGCAGAACTAGTCATCCACCCAATAAGCAACACAATCACCTGCAATGATAAGTCTGTGATCTTGCTTATGGGCACCTATGAGCTCGATCAGTCTGTACCAACCTCACAATAAGTTCCTATCAATTCCTATATGTTATGAGGCCCCAAAGGAAATGTTCAGAAATTGACTGGTTCCCCTCCCCTGGAGAGGCCAGTCAAAAAATATATGTCCTCTGTTGTGGGCACTAGTGACTGCCCCTCTAACATAAAGGCCTCTGCATCAGGATGCCAATAATCAACCAAGGCATTCAGAAGCCTAGGTTGTGCCTGCATAAAAGGACATAGGAAGAACTTGAGCAGCCCACATTGCATTAAGGCAACAACAACATTGGGGTCTTCCTCGAACAACTCACTAACCTCCTCATGCTCTCTTTCCCTCCAGTGAACATACATCCTGCAAGACACCAAGTTCAGGAGGGTCAACCCTTATTCTTTTTTTTTTTTTTAATTTTCATTAATAAGGGGGTCCATGCGAGTTATAAGGATGATCATCGCATGTAAATGTGTGCAGTTTTTCCTTTGCCCGAATGTACATGCGGCCTATCATAAGACAACCCGCATGGACCTAGGGCCAACCTTTTGAAGGTCGACACCCCCCAAAAAATTGAAACCAAAAGCATAAATAAATATTTAAATTGCAAGAGGATAGATTTTATACTTACTTGGTCCAGACAGATGGTCATTTTGTCCACTGTAGCTCCTGAAATCACCACTTTTATCAAAGGGTTTTTTTTCTTCAGAGTCAATTTCCAAATCAACAATGGTGATAATGAGCTACTCTCTTCTATTTATAGACTTTTTGGCCTCTTTTTGTCACTTTTTTGGTCCCCCTTATCAATTTATTTAAACCAAAAACCATTTAGAGTGATTTAGGAGTTGCGTTGGAAGGGTATGATCGGGTATCAAGACATTTTTTGGGAGTTTTGGGTAACTTTTGATGGTCCATGGGAAAAACCTCAGATCGTAAACTTGAGCATGTAGGTTAGGCTTCCACCCTGACTTTTGTATATTTTTTTATTTATCCCTTTTCCATAGGATCGATCCCATCAGGTTGCGACACAGAACCATCATTGTTTCTTTAGAAGTGTCATGATTTGGTGGTAGAGCTTACCAGAACATGGATACCTTAGGTAGATCCTGGTTGTGTTATGGTGTCCATGCTGTCACTAATGAATGTAGGCTCGGGGGTCCTTGTTGTTTTTCCTGATTACGAGTTTGAGCCTCATTTGCATGATTCCTTTTCACTCTTCTTTTAAGACCATTTAAAACCCTCCAAACATGAAAAGATTGTCGAGCGATATTGTGGCCTTTCACGCTCGTTAAACTGAAATTTGAAGTCACGTCTATCTAGCGGTAGTTTACCCCTTTTTCGGTCTGGACGGTCAACTATATGAACAAAGGTATACTCTAAGGAACTTCAGTTCTCTAGAAGAGTACTCTCAGGTATCATTTTAACCCTTTTTGGGGCCTGAGGGACTAAATGTATGAAAAGGGAACCCTCACAGAGTCCATAGTTAAGCTCTTTCCAGACTCCCTAAAATTGAAAAGATCACCAAGTGACCTTATTCTTTCACACTCAACTAAAATGGTATAGAAGAACATTCCTAACAGAGTCCATAGTTAAACTTTTTTCAAACTCCTTAAAAATGAAAAAATGGTTGAGTGATCTTGTCTTTATCACACTCGTTAAAATGGTTTTGATTAGACGTCTTTTCGGTGCTAGTTTACCCCTTTTTCGAACTGACTAGACTACCTTCGAAAAATTTACCCCAGTGGAGTCCCCTTTTACGTCTTTTTAGTCTCTCTAAATATGAAAAACCACCGAGCTTACCTTATATGGGCTCGTTAAATTCACATCGAAGGACTTTACCATTGTGTGTTGTATTAATCACATTTTCATACCCGTGTCTTTGGCCTAATGTCGGCTCCATGTTGCTCTCAACTGAACCATCTAAAGCATTCCTTATATGCAAGCCCTGTAGCACTTTGCCTCTGCGTCTTGACACCTTTGGCCCCTGGAGGATTTTTCCCGAGTGTCATTACTTTGAACATTAGTCTTGTCTCTGCACCCTGAACTTGTATGTTTGCAACACTCGTTCCTCCTTTGTAACGTAACATTCTTTTATTCTTTTTCCAAAATTATTGAAAAAGACAAAAGAAATCAAATATACCCCAAAAAGAGGAAGGGAAAAGTATTTTCTTTATTGGCAGCATAATGAGTCACCTTTGGATAAAGCACATTTGTTTATTTTTTTTTCAAACTCTGGCATTTAATACAACCTTAGGAAGCTATTCTCACTACATAGAGCTATGCCCTCCTCCATTTGGTTATTCTTCCAAACATATGGAGAGTTGCATTGCCTCCTGCCTCGTAAACTTATGTTAATGCCATG
The DNA here is from genome assembly GCA_032191745.1 of Picea mariana. NCBI lineage: Eukaryota > Viridiplantae > Streptophyta > Pinopsida > Pinales > Pinaceae > Picea > Picea mariana. Next base: position 456,867 of record JASDQU010103402.1, on the reverse strand, counting down.
ATGTCTGAGTCTCATCATTTGTCATGCTATTGTCCAAGGGAATCTTTTACCAATCCCGAGTCAGTGCCTCTATAGTTTCTCTCTTTCCCTCATACTCGGCCATCCTGAACGTCCAATCAAGTCTTTGTTCGAAATCAATGAAGCCTTTAGTCTGATCATCAAGATTCTCTAGTCCATAACCGACGAGTCATCGAAGACCTCTGGGTAGTGAATTCGTACACTCATATTACACTCCTACCCGATTTTTCAATATTTTGAAATTGTTGCTCGAGCTCTGAAGACCTCATCTCCAGCCATCGGGCCTTATCAGCTTCTAAGAAGATGGATACTCTACACGTATATCTTTTTTATTTTGAGATGTAGCTTTGTTGTGTATTTCTCGCGGCTACACTTTATATAGTTATATGACATGGATATACGGTGTATTTGATTGGTAGCCATGATTTTATTTTGTCTCGAGCATGGGTATGCCCACCTTGGTGAGACAATTGTTATTTGTGTAGACGGAACCTCCCGATTTTTGGTCCCTAGGCTCACTTGTTTGGCACATCAATGAATATTGTTAATGTATTTCAGCCATCAAATGTTCTTCTGACCTCACACATTAGGGGGCATCTATTATAACCCTAATTTGCACCAGACATTCTGACCTAGCATCAAGACATCTTAGATTCCTTCTTTTCCAAAACACTACTGAACAACTCTTCTTAAAAACCCCTTTTATAAAGGCCCACGCACCCTGGCCCATTACTACATGTGTGTACATGCTAGCTGACCCAAGACAACCCACGTGTACCTACAAAAGCACAAAAAAGGGAAATTTGCTAATGGAACATACAACTTTGGGTGAGTTAACTAAACCTTTCGGCCATGCATGGCTGGAAGTTCGACCAAATACCTAGCTTCTTCTAGACTATAAAAGAAGTTTTAGGGGTCCCATTTGGAAGAGGAGAATCATAGAAAAGAAACTATACCTGATTGTGCATTCCCTTTGTCCCAACCTTTAGCCATCCTTGTGCAAAGAGAAATATAGAGAAAAGAAGTTGGAGGATAGTTGAAGAGAAGCCCAGGACCAGGTTCGTGGAGTAGTGGCCAGCTTCATCATTGTAATTTGATTTGTTGAAGTTAATAATAAAGAAGTACTTTTCCCATCCCACCATATGAGGTTTTCATGGTTTATTGCATACATGTTGATTGAATCTCTAACCCATTAATCTGTAGATCAAATGCATGTGGATTTCTTTGTTTGTCTTGTGTGAATGCAGGTTAGCCTTGGGAGGAGAACTGCAGTCAAAGAGTGATCAAGCATGAAAAAGGATCGATATCAATGCTCGAAATAAGGTGTGTTTACTTGATCTTCTTAACTACGTATTTTCTTAAGAATAATGGGGATTAGGTCTGGGATGATGCAGGAAAGTAGGAATCTTTAGGTCTTTTATACATGCATGATAAAACCCTAAGTGCTAGTCCATATAGGGATTTCCCACTCACAGCAGAATTGGAAACCATACTGGAGATTATCTAGGGTTTCTGGGAATGTTTTGTCTGGGGTATTTTTAAGAACTGGTTTCATTTCATGTTTTTAAAGTTTCTGCAAACATCTGAGCTAACAGAGATTCTGGTCTTCCATACCAGTTATCTTTGTTTCTTTTCTTGACTGTATTTTTTTTTTGAGACCCACAGAGGTACACATGACCTGTATAAGATCTGCACGTGTGTACCCACGCCCTACATTCTCACAGACCGTGTGTACACGCTAGCTAAGGAAGTGTCAGTCGCGTGTATAATTCGAGAAATTTCTTTTAGAGAGGCAGTCATCCTCTTCCCTATCAGTATTAGTCCTTATCAGGCATTTTTTGTAGCTCTTTCTAGTCTTTGTTGTTTGCATTCTATAGCTTAGGTTTCACCTCAGATTGGTTTGTTTTGTGAAGTTTTCCTTGAATTGTTTTCCTTTTTCTGTTAAAGTAAGTGTCTGAGTCTTCAACAGATTCTGGTTCTCAGTACCAGTAGTCTCTACCTCGGCTGAATTGCTTGGATTTTCATTTGTCTAAGATTTTTAGGGATACACACGGCTTGTATAAGGCCAAAACGCATGCACACACGCTCTAACTTTCCACATCTCGCATGCACATGCTTGTTGTTGAAATGTCAGCAGTGTGCTTGTGGAGAAATTTTTTGTTGAAGGTGAGTCAGTCATCCTTTCCTCTGACAAGAGTTATACCTCTCAGGTTTTTGGGTCTCTATCATAGTGGTCAGTAACTTAGGTTTGATCACAGCAATAGCTTTCTTTTTCATTAAGAAGTTCTTCTTCGAAATTTTCTTTTATGGGGTTTTTAGACAAGTGTGAGAGTCGAATTTTAATTTGCTTGTGTGCGATTTTTAAAGTGACTCTTTGCGATCTTCTCTTAGGCAAGAAGTTTTCTTGGTTTTGACTTGTTGATATTTTTCCTTTTTTTCTTTGTGAGCATTCAGATAAAAAAAATATTAATTTTATTTCTTTGTTTGGTTAAAAAGTGTTGTTTTGCATTGCTAACCAGGGAAAAGTCTTTTCTTTCATAAGTTATTGATGGTTTACTTATATCATAAGTAGCTCGTAGTCGAGTGAAATCCTTCTTTGAGTTTGTTGTTCAAAGATCTTAGAAATTTTTTAAGTTTGAAAAGTTGTTTAAAATTTGAGTTAAGTGAAGGTTTTTTGTTTCCAGCATTCTGTTTATTTTTCTCTCGTCTTTCAAACATCACTAGTTTCACTTTCATAACCTTTGACTTAAGACAAGAAATAACAATTAACTCTAAATCTAAAATTCATTAGACTTTTTATGTTTTTAGGGTCAACCAACTAGTTTAAGGTTAGGGCCTTGAATTAGGTGGGAGAGGAAACTCTTCAAGGCCATTAAAATCAAACATTGGAGTCTGAGATAGAGAGTGTCAAAGTCTAGTATCATGAAAGTTATTTGGGACCTCCATATAACACAGGGGATAAAAACGAGATCACATGCGGAAAGGTAGCAGAGATAACCCATCCAAAGATGGACCAATTATAGTGGAGAACACATATAGAGGGCTTGTCTTGGGATTCCGTCGATTGCATTTACCACGTAGCTTTGTGGGTCTCGAGTCCATTCAATGTCCTCAATTTTATTGTAGACCACTTTCCTTTGATACCCTTGATAGGTTTCGGGATCGATACCCTGCTCATGGTGGTCTACTCGACTTTCGACTATACCCGCCTGGTGACTGTTCGTGTGCTGGCAACCTAGTTTCCTAGCTTTTTAGAGACATACATAGATGACTGCGAGGGTATACCATGGTACCTAGGATAGACATCAGGCCACACTTTTTAGAGTATACCCAGAGGGTGCTTCCATGTTCGAGTTGCACTTGCACAGGTAAGTTGCTCTAGTGTTGGTTGTTGTAACTATTCTTCCAATTAGTTTAGTGTTTCCTTGTTTTATCTTGGAGGGAATTTTTTAGTGTGTTTTGTTTTTTAAAGGAATAGAAAGACCTAGGGTGTCTTTGATATTCTCCCACAGTGGAGGATCACGAGCTCCGCCGATCATGAAGGCTTCTGGGCCTATCACTGGTTACAATGGAGCCACCCCTGCCACCACTAAGGCGAAAGATAGACCAACAAGGGTCTTTTGAAGCGACCAGGTAACAAGAAATTGTGCCCGACCAACATCTGGAGGAAATGACCATTTTGGTCTTTGGAACAAAAGCCCTTGGTCGACCTGAAAATCCAACCACTGATCTTTCGGCACCCATCATCATACTAATTCACCCTTACGAGTGCCAGACAGTGTCGCACTCAGCAATGCAAACAAATGTTGTCGCTCCTTCTGGGAATTATTCAATTCTCACTACGGTTGTCACCACAGGAGAGTTTCCACCTCCTAACCCACCATCACCAATCCGAGCCACCATGGTATCAACCACCTCTACCTCACAGAGTGGTCCGATCTCGTATATGGCGGAGGCCACAACCCTTTTCACACCAAGTGCGACAGGCCCTCCGTTCCCATACGGGATGCCTAGCTCAGGTACAAGTCTTGTACTTTCCTACTCCACTTCACAGACTTTAGTTCTGGGGGTAGGGATCTCTAATGCTCCTCTGGAAGGCCACATGGGGGGCACTTTAGCTTCTTTTAACGCTTTCCCTTATGGGGGAGGTCATATACCTCCTTCATCCTTTTCACTCAGTGGCACCCACCAATAATCTGTCGGGCCACCTACACACCATATTTTGTTTGGAGAAGTGATTCAAGGACCACCTTTGCATAAAATGTCAGTAGGTTCGACACCATTTTCTTTGTTCGGTGTATTTAGTAACAACATTTTCTCATCATCTTCTTTTTCAGTTGGAGGAAATCTCGATTACAGACAACCTATTACTATGCAAGGTACTATTCCTGTATAGGAGGAAAACCCAGGAACTTCTTCCACATCTGGGCCTTGGAATTCTTGGCAGGGATCAATTCCCTCATCAGGAATGTCGATCTGGGGAAATTCTTTTCACAACCAATGGAACCCCAGACAACGAACTATACCTATTCCCATGGGATCGACATGGGGCAACCCTTCCAAAAGTCCTCTAAATGAAATGCATGCCCAACCATCTATGTCCTATTTTGGGAATCAGTCGATGATGTCTCCTCACACACATAATCCATATGATAGTCATGGACATGGATTTTACCAGAACCCATGCCAGCAGTCAAAATTTTCCTAGCAACATGGTTCCATTCAAACTCCAGGTCCCTTTTTCCATGGTTATCACCAACAACCCAAACTACATTTCCTAGAAACCTTGCATTACCCAAATTTGACGAGGTTGTTAAATGACCCTATCTGTCACAATCCACGTTGGCCCCCTATGACGAAAAAGATGCCTTTGGACATACCAAAATTTGAAGCCAACCGCGAAGATCCAGGGGATCATGTGACCACCTTCCATATTTGGTGTGTTGGGTATGTGTTATATTCTTTGCACGAGTAGTAGTGTTTGAGCGCCTGCACCGGGCGTGCAGGGGGGTTAGAGGGGGGGCCGCTAGGCCCCCCCTCAGGGGGTGCAGGGTGTTTAGAGGGGGGGTGCAGGGGGGCAGAGCCCCCCGTGTGGGGGTTCAGGGGTAGCGCCCCCGAATTTTTTTTTTTTTGGGTTGACATATTTTCGTCGGGCCGACATATTTTCGCCGGGTCGAAATATTTCCGGGATGACATATTTCCGGGACCACATGATATTAGGTGGTTTTTGGCACATGGTTTTTTTCCGATGGTTTTCTAGTTCCGGTTAAGGAATTAGGGTTTTGGAATAATCCAGGTCATTGAGTTAGGGTTTTGGATGTCATTGGCTCCTATATGTATATTGTATTGTAAACAATGTAACACAATGTATGAATATAATATATGATGGTTTTCCTGGTTTGGGTTTCTAGGTGAAAAATATCTGTGTAATGTTTGTATTTTCCATTGTATCTTTTCTGTTCTTTTCTGAATATCAGTTTGCAGTAGATATTGTACAAGGTTAGAATTTACATTTGGTATCAAAGCTTTATTGGATTCAGGGAGACGCCTTTGTCATCAAGGGTTTGGCTCGGGACTGTGATAAGCCTTGTTATAGTGGGAGATCTGCAGTATTGTTTTTCAGGTGAAAAGAAATGGCAAGCAATTCAAAGATGGAGATCGAGAAGTTTAATGGGAAAATCTTTGAGTTGTGGAAGCTCAAGATGGAAGATCTTTTGGTGGACAGAGATCAGTGGATCGTGGTAGATCCAGGTACAACACCTACAGGAACTTCTGCAGATGACTAGAAAAAGACGGATCAGAAGGCAAAGAGCACAATTCGGCTGTGTCTCTCCAATTCAGTATTACTGAATGTGTCAGAGGAAGCTACAACCAAAGATTTATGGGAAAATTTGGGGAAGTTGTATCAGTCTAAGTCCCTGGTAAATAAACTATTCCTGAGAAAGAAGCTGTATAACTTGAGGATGAGAGATGAAGACTCAGTGGCAGAGCATTTGAACGCCTTCATAACTGTGGTAAGTCAGTTAGTATCTGTTGATATTAAAATTTCAAATGAAGATAAATGTATCAGTTTGTTTTGTTCTTTACCAGACTCGTGGGATAGTCTGGTTGTGGCCATAGGTAGTAATACAACTTCTTTGAATTTTAAAGAAGTGGTCTCGTCCTTGTTGTCAGAGGAGATGAGACGAAAGAATATGGAAGGACATAGCACAGATGCATTATTTGCAAGAGGACATTCTAAGGAAAGAAATAAATCTAATTTCTCAAGTGGGAGATCTAAGTCTAAGGGTAGATCTAAATCTCCTGGAAAGTTTGGAAGGGTATGTTGGAGGTGTGGAAAAGAAGGGCACTACAAGA
>JASDQU010103402.1:406073-419895 GCA_032191745.1 Picea mariana | reverse complement strand
AAACATGCATAATTGGTTAGTCGATTCAGGGGCATCCTCTAATGTCATACCATTCTCAATCTGCAAGAAATTGAATGCAATCTCGCTCAAAAGTGGTAAATACGTTATACAACTAGACAAGACTCGGGTAAAATTTATTACGGAACTTAAATATGTCATGATCAGAATGCTTACACACTTGAAATTTGTTCAAGTAATTGACATAATTGTAGTAGTTATCCCAGAGGCTTATGGACTACTACTTAGTCAAGATTGGTCCGAGAAATTGAATGGATACTTTAGTACAAACTGGGCTCACCTCTGGTTTCCATTAAAGGGACATACAAACATGATTAGGATCGATAGGGAAATATATCGCAAACATAGTGTCACCGATTTAGAAGCTTTCAACTAACCCTCGTCGACAGACTTCCCCGTGCTAGGAAATTACTCTTTTGATTTTGATTTTGGAAATTTCTCCCCTCTCTCATCTAAAGTACCTCTCACTCAAAACTTCGAAATGAATTTTCAAGTGAATCTACTAGCAGCCACAGAAGAAAGCATCTTTTGTCAGGAACCTTTGTTGGGACCATCGGACAAGGAATACGAAGATGAGAAAATAACTAGGCCTGGAGAAGTTACTAAATTTTTCTCACAAGTTTGGATGTTGTATTTTGATGGGTCTAAATCACAAGAAGGGTTAGGAGCAGGATGTATTCTCATTGACCCAAAGGGGAAGTAAAATTTCCTATCCTACAGACTAGAATTTGAATGCACCAATAACGTTGTTGAGTATGAAGCTCTAGTTCAGGGACTAAAGAAAGCCATAGACTTAAACATTAAAGAACTTAAATTTTTTGGGGACTCTGAAATTATCGTTAGGAAAGTGAAGAATACTATCAATTGCAATTTTCCCCACTTGAGAAATTACCAACAAGAGGTGCATAGACTAATAGAACATTTTGAGGCCTTCGATATTACTACTATTCCCAGAACAAAGAATACTCTTGTTGATTCCCTAACCACTGCAGCCTCAAGGTTATCCCCTTTAGAAGACTATGAAGCCTCTAGGTTCAGTGTGGAACTACTCTACAAACCATCAGTACCCAACAATATTTCTAATTGGAAGGTTTTTGAAGGAGATGAACAGAGTGTATATTTTATAACTAATCAATAGAATTTTAAATATTTGGCTATTGATGATGAGGTATTCCAAGAGAAACTGGAAGAAATCAATTTCCATGAACAGAAGAAGGGAACAATTCACTCTAATAATAAACCAAGGTTTCACATTATACCGAAAGGGGTAACCAATTTGGAGAACCTTTTCGACCTAAGGGAAATATTTAAAGGGTCAAATAATACAAAAACAAGGATTTCATGTCCTATATACAAGAATATAAACCTAGGAACCTTGTAAAACCCCAAGAATGTAAATCTAGTTAAAATAATGTCTAAAGAAGACAAGAAATCTTATCTCAAACTTTTTAGAGAATATCAAGATGTATTTGCATGGTCCTACCGAGAATTGAAAACTTATGACACTCGCATTATCCAACACACAATCCTGTTAAAATATGGAGTAAAACCCTTCCAACAAAATCTCAAGAAGTACCATCCATCCCTGGAACCCCTAATGTATCAAGAGCTAAAGAAATTGTTAGATGCTAAGATTATCTTTCAGGTTAGACACTCTGCCTGGGTATCCAATTTGGTTCCTATCAGGAAAAAGTCTGGCAAATTTTGCTTGTGTGTAGATTTCAGAAACCTTAACAGAGCATCAGAAAAGGATAACTACCCAGTCCCACCCATGGAACAGCTCTTGCAGACCGTGTCTAGCTCTGAAATGTTTTCCCTTATAGATGATGTTAGTCCCTAAAGTTGCACTGACTATGAGGGGGCAAGATAGGGAATCATCGATTTATTGCAAAGTGTTTTGAAGGTTTTTATGATTTGGTTTTTTGAATAAGGTGGTTGAAAACTGGCTCAAGGTGATAACATAACATGAAAATCAAAATCAAAACATAGTATATCCCATTGACTGAATAAAAGTTAGTCACATAGATAGATTAGACCAATAAGAAAAAGAGAGGATGAAGACTTCAATTTTTCAACTTCACGGAAATTCTTGTCTCAAAATATCATAAAGAAACAAGACCATTAGCTTGAAATCAAAACTTGAAAATACTTTCCACAGTAAATTATTCACTATATTAATTAACAATCAAGAAACAAATGCATTGCAATCTGAATAATGAATTCAAGTATGAATAAATAAAACAGAGTAGAAAAGAGTGTCTAACCATCCATATGCCTTTGTTATTAAGTGTCAAATAGAATAGTAATGCCTTACAAGGAATTTCAACATAAGTCCTTTGGATCTCCAATTTTTCGACCATAACAGAGTCTTTCCTCTGCCTATTTAAACTATCCCCAAAAACCCCTGATCCTATTTTCTAGAGTGTATTTAATGACTAGATCTAGATAGCATCTATCTAGTAGGGAGGTTAGCTCAAAAAGAGCATTTCCATTCCAAAAATAGATCATTGCACAACAACTTAATATCATATGATTTTGCCAGCATTACCTTCGATTCTACAAAACAGGGATTAGTTTGATCTAATCATACATTTCGAGGTCTTTGCATTTCATAGGCTAAAACGAGTAAACACTGCCATATTTCCTGGAAAACATCAAAATTATGATTATAGCAATTTTCGTGAAACCTTTAGGATATAATAACAACTGTAGCTTTGGCAGTTTTCTGTTTTAGCTTTGTGGTAAGCACGACATTGTGCCAATAGAGTTTGAAGTTTATTTCTCTGAGCTCTTTGAGCAATTCCCTTTGCTCTTTCTTCTTCTTCTTGAAGCCTTGAATCCTTTCTTGCTGACAAGCATTCCATTGTTCTATATGTGCCTTTTATTTCTTCAACTGTCTCACTGTCTTCTGGAGTTCCTTGATCCTTTCTTTATCAGTTCTGACTTTAACCCTAAATTCGGGGAACCCTTCAGAGGGTGCAGGATCATTCAGATTTAAGGTAACCTTGGGTTCTCTCATTTTAACTTGGTATTTAGAAACCAATCCTGATTTGTGCTCTTCATCATAACTTGTTGAACCCATGGCTTCAAGCATATCTGATAGGTGATCTGAATCTACAAGGTAACCCTTTTAATTTTCAGGGATCTCACTGATACCTTCAGCAATTGCTTTAGCTTTTGTCAATCTGGTTGTAGCTCTTGTTACAGATCCTGTAGATGATGATGCAATCTGTTTACCTTTCTTTCCTAGTTTCTTATGCAATGGAGTTCCTTTTGCCTTTTTCCTGGTACCTGCTTCAGCATCTTCAGAGTGATCTTCTATAACTATGACGTTTTCTTCTTTGATCGATGGATTGAACATGGATTTGGACTTCAGCTTGTATTTGTTGGTAACCCTAGTAGAATTCCTTCTAGGTTTTTGAGACACAGGAACACCTTTATTCTTTGTTCTTTTGACTGCAGGGCCCTTTTTACTAGTTGATGGAAATTCGTTCTTGGATGTAGTTTGAATATCAAAATCTTCATTTGAATCTTCTTCCCCTTTAAAATATTCCTTAGAAAACATTTTGATTTATGGATCCAATTTCGATATTTTACCTTTGTTGTTCCTCGTCACTCTGATAGCAGGCATTTCTTCCTTGACAAGGGTTTCATCAATTGAAATATTTTGTCTCTATGTGACAGTTCTTTTTCCTTTGCCTGTCTTCTGTTTGCTGGACTGTGGGTCAGGATTTAAGGATTGCATCAGCCAGCTCCAGGGTTTTTGTATTTCTCTTAAAGCAGACACAACTAAAGTCTTAATTAAGACTTGATGAAACAGAATGCTCTTCGCATTGGAGGAGAGTGACTGCACTCTTTTGGACATCTTTGTCAAGCTTTTGGGTAGAAATTAAGGAATATTTAAAGGATAATCACCATTTAGATGCATCAATAACCTAATTTGGTAGATATAGATTAGTGAGAATCTACCTTCACAGGTAATATACCTGTGGATAATGATCAGAGCATTGTGCCATTCTAGCCTGATCCAGCTGTGAGGAATTCCCTTTCTCCAATTTGGATTTTGCTTATCTGGAAGCAAGAATTGATTAACAAACTCTGTAACCACATGCTCCTTATTCCACCACCGTTCTCCTCCAACCAGCAATCTGTAAGMTTTGGCAATTGTTTGTTATGTTACCAGCATCAGCAGTTTCCCAATCTCCACTTCATAGCCATCAAAGTTCAATGCAAACTCCATAGAAACCTATTCATCATGACCTTGGAAAGTGGTAAGGAATTTGAACCAACCAGCATCTCTGAACCTTTGAGCCATCTAAGGATAAKCTTCGAGGATTTCAGCACCCTCGGGTTCTAATCTGACCACTTTTCCGCTCCTTTTAGGTGCCATCAAAAACACAATGTTATAACTGGCATTGTTCGGATTTCGAATTTGCCATCTGCAATCTGTTAGTATATAATTTTTCTTCTGAGAAAACACCTGTGCCTAAAATTTAGTAAAATCAGACAGAAGAATGATAGGTTCAAATAATTATCGTTGGGAATTTAACGATTTGAAATGATTCCTTTGCAGGTACAGAGCAATCTGATCATGTAACGGTTTGAATCATCAAATGATTCAGGATCCATTGTGAGACACATGTGAACTTTCAGTCCACGATCTAGGTAATCATAATAGAATCTAGGTGGCAGGTGCATATTAAGGCATGATCATATTTGCGCTATGGGAATAATGTTATTCCAGTAGCGCTTTTAATGACTTAGCATAATTTGAATTTGTAAAGTTCGAATAGGCATATGAAGTGACACATCATTTAAAAGCATGTCTTAAAACTCCAAACTTAAAGAAATATCCAAAAAGTTGAAATGCAAACCATAACAAGATAAAAACAATGATTAAAATAAAATGAAAGTAGATAATGAATTGTAGGTAGGAAGGGTTTGGGATTAGGGATTCTCACTAAATAAAAAAAGAAAAAATTAGATATTAACATTGGCTCCTTCTGGGGATGGAGTTTTGATAATAAACTCCAAGAACTGCAGACCAATGTCTTTTCCTTTATTTATGATTCATTGATCTCCCTGCATCTGTCAGTCTTTATTTGCAGCATAACTGTAAAAACAAATCCATTGGGTATATGGAGTCTTTATTGAAAATAAAACCTACTGTACTAACTGAAAACCTGATGAGTCTTTAGAGAAAATAGTTCTTCAAGAACCTCCCATTCATTGGGCCTCCAAAAGTTTCTTTGTTATCTAAATTATGCAGAAGAAAAGTGTTATTGTCCATTACCTTAGCTATTCTGAAAGGACCATACCATAGGTTATCGAACTTACAATGTTTTGATTTATCCTCTCTCCTGGCATCCCACCTTAACACCAAATCTCCCTCATTGAAAATATCTTTCTTAGTTCCCTAATCAAATGTAACCTTGACTTTGCTCTGGTGAGCAGAAGCTTTCTGATTCACCTGTTCTCTGACCTGTTGAACTCCAATCATCTGAAAAAATCTCCTTTGGATATGGTTGGGTTCTTCTAACTCTTCTTGTAAAAACTTTACAACTAGCAGGCCCAATTGAGTTGGAAGAATAGCTTATGTCCCATATACCATATGGAAAGGAGAGTCTTGTGTCTTGTTTGAAAGATGGTACAACCCAATTTCTTTATAGTTAGATTATGTCACTAATTTGGCAAGGCCTTGACCTTTTATCAGTTGAGTAGGATTTATGGTGAGATCATACTCCAGGATTTTTGTTATCCATTTCCCTCTCTTTCCTTCACAGTCAGGCTGAACCAATATCTCTTTGACTGCATTGCTTGGGACATAAGCTGTAATCTCTTATTAAAGGACATATACTCCGAAGGATTTCATAGCCTTTACCAAGGCATAGGCATGTTTCTCCACTATATCATACTTCAATTCAGAATCTCTGAGAGTTTTACTAAAGAAGGAGATTTGTTTCTCATGCTCTTGCTCATTTCTTTGCAGAAGAACAGTAGCTATGGTATTTTCTAATGCAAATGAGAAAATCATGAATCCGTTAGAGTAATCTGGACTAATGAGAACAGAGGCCTGAACAAGAGACTGCTTGATTCTTTCAAAATATTCTTTAGCTTCTTGTATCCACTTAATTTATGCATCCTTTTTTAACATGTCAGTAATGTATTTGATAATCTCTACGAAATTAGGTCTAAACCTCCTTAAAAAATTAATTTTACCAATGAAGGACTGAATAGGCTTCTTGTTTCTCAGAATTTCTATCTTTTGGATAGCCTTTACTATTTCGGGATCTATTTTAATACCTTCAGAAGAAACAATATGTCCTAGAATCTTTCCTTCCTCCATGGCGAAGTGTGATTTTTTAGGATTAAGTGAAATGTCATACCTTCTGCATTTCTCAAAAGTCTGCTTCATGTGTTGTAAATATTCTTTGTCAGATGCTGAAAATGCAGTGATGTCATCAAGGTAAATAACTACAAACCTGTCTTTTTCACCAATAAAATAAATATCCATAGCCCTTTGAAATGTGACTCATGCATTCATCAATCCGAAGGGCATCTTTCCGTACATAAAAGTACCCCAAGGGGTAGTGAATGTTTTTTTATTTTTGTCTTCTTCCACTACTGATATTTGATTATACCCTGAGTATCCATCAAGTATAGATATCCTCTTTGCACCGACAACTCTCTGCAAGATATGATCCATTTTGGGTAATGGATAATTGTCTTTCAAGGAGCATCTATTCAGATTTATAAAGTCCACACAGAGCCTTATCTCTATGTTCTTCTTCCTAACAGGTACAAGGTTGGCTACCCACTTTGAGTATCTCAATGGCACTATGATTTTATCTTCTAATAACCTTTTCAGCTCCATCTCTATTATAGGTAACAGTAGAGGATTAAATTTCCTGGACTTTTGCTTAATAGGTTTAGACCCAGGTTTCAGAGGAATTTTGTGGTTTATTATCTCTATATCAAACACTTTCAAATCTTCGTAAGACCAGGAAAATATATCTGAATATTGATTCATTAATTCAACATATGCTCTTCTCTGCTTCTGTGACAGTTTTCTAGATATTTTGACCAACCTGGTATTTGTATCCAAACTGATGTCACAGTCCACTGCATTTGTTTCTTCTGTTTGGATAGCAGCCTTCCTGGAAACATCATTGTGATTGAACAACCTCTCTAGTGAAACCAAACCTTTAGGAAAATGGTTTGTCTTCAGTTCAATAATTTTGTGCCCAGCAACATTGTCTTGAAGAACACCTGCACCATGTACCTCTACTTCATCATCCCCATCATCCTGATCTATTGAAATATTAGAAAACTCTTCAATAGTTTTCAAGAATCTTTGAATTTCCTCATCATCCTTGAATACTTGTCAATGTTTTATATCATCTGGTATTGAGGGTCTATGTCTAACCTCAACTTCAAACTTTAGATTAGGGAACACTGGAGTTTTAAAGTTGCTAGCTGCAAGTGCCAAAGAGTCAGCCTGCTGATTTAAATTTTTGTGCACAAAAGTAATATTGAATGCCAAGAAGAAATTATCTACATAATCCCACACCTCATTTCTATATTGTTTCAACCTTTGTTGTTTGGTTTGATATATATTCTTGATCTGGTGAATATTTAGTTTTGAATCTCCAAAAACAGAAAGCTTATCTATACCGATATCTTTAGCATCTTTCAAACCTAGCAGCAAGGCTTCATACTCACTGATGTTATTGGTGGTGTCAAATTCAAGTTTATATGACATAGGAATAACCTCCTTGGTAGGGGAAATGAATACAATCCCAGGAACCCTCTCTTGAACATGCTCCGTCAAAATACATTTTCCAAACAAAATTATCTTCATTGTCCTCAACTGCAGTTGTTGTCTTCCTAACTGATACTTCTGCCATTTCATCACTCATATGAAAAATAGAAGAACCAAGATCATCTTCTACAGCATATATGGGATGATTAGTGGGATTATTATGATCACTTACCAAATAAGTCAGTCTTACTTCTCTGTATAATCTTCTTTGTTCCCCACCAAAAATAGGTATGGTTGCATAACTAAGGTCCATCTACAGAGTACCACCTACCTTCTTGGCCCAAGATATTGAAAGAAGCATTCCAAATTTTGGTTGTATGTCAGCCACAATAACATCTAATACCACACTTTTCATAGGTAATTGGGAAATAGTAACAACCACATATTTCATAACTTCAAGGCACTTGACTTTCTTGGAGTCAAAATAATATAGATCATGATATGGTCTAGTAATGTCCAACCCTAATTATTCCATCACCACATTAGGCATGAAATTATGCGAGGCACCAGAATCCATTAGGCAGTTGTGCAATATCTTATCATGGATATTTAGTAAAATGTAGAATGGAGGAGAGGCATCAATTCTGTCTTCAATGTGAGGTCCAATAGTTACAGTAGGGTTTTCATCTTCTAGATTGACTGTATCTGAAAAGGTAACTTGAGCTGGAGACTGTAGAGCCTTGAGAACGGTCTTCCTGAAGGGTTTTTTTTTCATGAGTTATAACAATGGCACTGAAATCTTGATTTTGTTGATTTTGTGTTCTAAACTGAAAGAAGAAACATTTCTTTTTGGCTCCTTTATGTCAGCAGTACTATCCTTGGCAGGTTGTTTCAATGGTTGAACAGCCTGGATCTTGGGACTTCCTTTGATAATTCCTATTTTAGTAGGAGTATTGTCCTTCTTTGTGGAAATAGGTGTATCCACTTTAGGTGTATTTGAACTAGATCTGAGATTGTACTTCTTCCTTTTAGGTTCCTTTTGGATAATCTCATCATCATCCCCTCCCTCAAACTAGTTCAAAATCAAAGTATCTTCATAATCCTACTGTGTCACATGCATAGGAGATGCTTCATAATCATTTAGGTGAACTACAGAATCATCTTTTGTATCATCTTCATCCTCCTTCTCATCTACTGCATTATTCTGGAAAGGAGGAAAAACCTTTTGATCATCTTGATTTTTTATTTCCCTTGGTAATATTTGAGGTGTATTGTTCGGCCTCCTGGACTGATTTTGGTTTATGTATCCACCCTTCTGTGCAGGTCTACTAGGTTGTTTTTGTTCCATATTTAACCTTGCCATTTCATATGTCATAGTTTTCAGCATCTTAGCCATTTCATCCATCTTAGAATCAGATGTTGTATTTGAGGATGAAGGCAACTCTTCTTTTTTTTTTTTTTGTCTCTGTCACTCCTAGACTTCAATATGTCTATTGCTAATATGTTTTATTCTACCTTGATAGCAGCATCTTGCATCAGGCTGAGGGTAGCAGCTCTTCTTTCCCTAAGCAACAAGGAAAATTCAGCATCGAAAGCATTGGAAAAAGTAATTTTAGTTGATGTCTCTAAAGGTTTAATATCCTCTGGAATTTTACCATACATTTCGTTGAACCTTTTGGTAAAATCAACTATTGATTCACCTTGTTTCCTCTTTAAAGCACCAAATTCGGTGATGTAGTATAAAAAGTCTTTCTTTTCTCCCCAGTGTTTAAGAAAGGCATCATCTAAGGCTACAATATCAGCAATTGAGTTTGGAGGAAAACTCCTGAACCACTTTCTTTCTTCCCCATTTAGACTCTACACGAATAATCTCATCCACACATCAGCATGCTCTACATTGAAATTATCTGCAAAAATATAAAATTAACTCAAATGCTCTTCAACAGTAACTGATCCATCTCCATTGAATATGGGCAAGTACCTCATTTAATCATTTGGTGGAAAGGAAAACATGACTTGTGGAAGAATCAAAGGGGCATACCTTGCTGCAACAATTTCATCCATTATGTCTACAGCCATATTTTCTATCTTTGGTGTTTGAGTTTTGGGAGTAGGCAAGGTTGATGATGTTGGAGGTGAAAATGTACCTTGAGTATAACATCTTAACTATACTGTCACTGATTTTGGATCTTCAGCAGATCGGGATTTCTCTTCTGGACTATGATCGGATGATGGACTAAGAAACAAAGGATTCTCGAAAGAAAAATAATGTGATTTAAAATCTTCAGAGGAGAGAGATCCAAGAGATATAGAGGATGTTTCTGGTTCACTTTTGATATCTGTGTTATGACCTTCCAAAGTTTCAGTCATAGGCAAGGTGTTTGGATATTCCTGTTTAATGAATTCAGCAAGTAGCTTTCACTGATCTAGATTTAATTCTAAGACTGTTGAAGGGAATGATACTGAAGTAGGCTCAATAACAGGTTTGAACTTACTTTTAGGAATTTCCTCTTGATCTGATTAGGTTTTAGTGATTTCAGAGGACTGCCCTTGAACACTTTCTGAAGACAATTTTCCCTTTTGGAGAGAAGGCTGTCTAGAAATAACTTTAGATTTTCTTAGTAACTTTTCAGGATCTGGAACTRCTGCAACAGGCTCAGGATCTGGGTTTTTTCTGGTTATTGGTCTCTTATTATATGATGAAKAAGTTGGAGKATTTTTAGGTCCTTTCCCTTCTCTTTTAGGAGCCATAATTACCACATAGGAGTCGCCAGGTGAATAATCACAATCTTAAATAATGTCCAACATCTTGTTCACCATCAAGATTTGAATATAATCTTTGTCATTTCCCCAAGGAAGATATCTTTGTTTCTTCATCCCTGGAAATGGTGCAAAAAGATGATAGTCCCTAAAGTTGCACTGATTGTGAGGGGTCAAACTAGGGCGTCATCAGTTTATTGCAAAGTGTTTTAAAGGTTTTTATGATTTGGTTTTTTGAACAAGGTGGTTGAAAACTGGCTCAAGGTGATAACATAACATGAAAATCAAAATCATAGCATAGTATATCCCATTGACTGAATAAAAAGTAGTCACATAGATAGATTAGACCAATAAGAAAAAGAGAGGATGAAGCCTTCAATTTGTCAACTTCACATAAATTCTTGTCTCAAAATATCATAAAGAAACAAGACCATTAGCTTCAAATCAAAACTTGAAAATAATTTCCACAGTAAATTCTTCACTATATTAATTAACAATCAAGAAACAAAAGCATTCCAATCTGAATAATGAATTCAAGTATGAAGAAAGAAAACAGAGTAGAAAAGAGTGTCTAACCATCCATATGCCTTTGTTATTAAGTGTCAAATAGAATAGTAATGTCTTAAAAGGAATTTCAACATAAGTCCTTTGGATCTCCAATTTTTCGACCATAACAGAGTCTTTCCTCTGCCTATTTAAACTATCCCCCAAAACCCCCGATCCTATTTTCTAGAGTGCATTTAATGACTTGATCTAGATAGCATCTATCTAGTAGGGAGGTTAGCTCAAAAAGAGCATTTCCAGTCCAAAAATAAATCATTGCTCAACAGCTTAATATCATATGATTTTGCCAGCATTACCTTTGATACTACAAAACAGGGATTAGTTTGATCTAATCATACATTTCGAGGTCTTTGTATTTCATAGGCTAAAACGAGTAGACACTGCCATATTTCCTGGAAAACATCAAAATTATGATTGTAGCAATTTTCATGAAACCTTTAGGAAATAATAATAGTTGTAGCTTTGGTAGTTTTATATTTGAGCTTTGTGGTCAGCACGACATTGTGCCAATAGAGTTTGAAGTTTATTTCTCTTATCTCTTTGAGCAATGACCTTTTCTCTTTCTTCTTCTTCTTGAAGCCTTGAATCCTTTCTTGTTGATGAGCATTCCATTGTTCTATATGTGCCTTTTCTTTCTTCAACTGTCTCACTGTCTTCTGGAGTTCCTTGATCCTTTCTCTATCAGTTCTGACTTTAACCCTGATTTCGAGGAACTCTTCAGAGGGCGCAGGCTCATTCAAATTTAAGGCAACCTTGCGTTCTCTCATTTTAACTTGGTATTTAGAAACCAATCTTGAGTTGTTCTCTTCATCAGAACTTTCTGAACCCATGGCTTCAGGCATATCTGAAAGGTGATCTGAATCTACAAGGTAACCCTTTTTATTTTTTAGGGATCTCACTAATACCTTCAGCAATTGATTTAGCTTTTGCCAATCTGGTTGTAGCTCTTGTTACGGGTCCTGTAGATGATGCAATATGTTTACCTTTCTTTGCTAGTTTCTTATGCAATGGAGTTCCTTTTGCCTTTTTCCTTGTACCTGCTTTAGCATCTTCAAAGAGATCTTCTATAACTATGATGTTTTCTTCTTTGATCGATGGATTGAACATGGCTTTGCACTTCAACCTATATTTTTTAGTAACCTTAGTAGAATTCCTTCTAGGTTTTTGAGACACGGGAGCACCTTTATTCTTTGTTCTTTTGACTGCAGGGCCCTTTTTATTGGTTGATGGAAATCCGTGATTGGTTGTAGTTTGAATATCAAAATCTTCATCTGAATCTTCTTCCCATTTAACATATTCCTCATAAAACATTTTGATTTCTGGATCCAATTTTGGTCTTTTACCTATGTTTTTCCTCATCACTCTGAATGCAGGCATTTCTTCCTTGACAGGGGTTTCATCAATTGAAATATTTTGTCTTTGTGTAACAATTCTTTTTCCTTTGCCTTTCTTTTGTTTGTTGGACTGTGGGTCAAGATTTAAGGATTGCATCAGCCAGCTCTAGGTCTTTTGTATTTCTCTTAAAGAAGACACAACTAAAGTCTTAATTAAGACTTGATGAAATAGGCTGCTCTTCGCATTGGAGGAGAGCGACTGCACTCTTTTGGACATCTTTGTCAAGATTTTGAGTAGAAAGTAAGGTATATTTAAAGGATAATCGCCATTTAGATGCATCAATAACCTAATGTGGTAGATATAGATTAGTGAGAATCTACCTTCACAGGTAATATACCTGTGGATAACGATCAGAGAAATGTGCCATTCTGGTCWGATCCAGCTGTGAGGAATTCCCTTTATCCAATTTGGATTTTGCTTATCTGGAAGCAAGAATTGATTAACAAACTCTGTAACCACWGGCTCCTTCTTCCACCATCATTCTCCTCCAACCACCAATCTACAAGCTTTGGCAATTGTCTGTTCTGTCACCAGCATCAGCAGTTTCCCAATATCCACTTCATAACCATCAAAGTTTAGTGMAAACTCCATAGAAACTTGTTCCTCATGACCTTGGAAAGTGGTAAGGAATTCGAACCAACCAGCATATCTGAACCTTTGAGCCATCTGAGGATAAGCTTCGAGGAGTTCAGTACCCTCACGTTTTAATCTGACCACTTGTTCGCTCCTTTTAGGCACCATCAAAAACACAATGCTATAACTAGCACTATTCGGATTTCGAAATTGCCACCTGCAATCTGTTAGTATATAACTGTTCTTCTAAGAAAACACGTGCGCCTAAAATTCAGCAAAATCAAACAGAAGAATGACAGGTTCAAATAATGATCGTTGGGAATTTAACGATTTGAAATGATTCCTTTGCAGGTACATAGAAATCTGATCATGTAACGGTTTGAATCATCAAATGATTCAGGATCCATCGTGAGACACATGCAAACTTTCAGTCTACGATCTAGGTAATCATAATAGAATCTGGGTGGCAGGTGCATATTAAGGCATGATCATATTTGCACTATGGGAATAATGTTATTCCAGTAGCGCTTTTAATGACTTAGAATAATTTGAATTTGTAAAGTTCAAACAGGCATATGAAGTGACACATCATTTAAAACCATGTCTTAAAACTCCAAACTTAAAGAAATATCCAAAAAGATGAAATGCAAACCATAACAAGCTAAAAACAATGATTAAAATAAAATGAAAGCAGATAATGTATTGCAGGTAGGAAGGGTTTGGGATTAGGGATTCTCACTAAATAAAAAA
>JASDQU010103402.1:391026-406053 GCA_032191745.1 Picea mariana | reverse complement strand
ATGAAGTGACACATCATTTAAAACCATGTCTTAAAACTCCAAACTTAAAGAAATATCCAAAAAGATGAAATGCAAACCATAACAAGCTAAAAACAATGATTAAAATAAAATGAAAGCAGATAATGTATTGCAGGTAGGAAGGGTTTGGGATTAGGGATTCTCACTAAATAAAAAAAGGAAAAATTAGAGACTAACAGATGGTTTCTCAGGTTATAACCAGGTCCTAGTTTTAGAGGAAGACCGATTGAAGACTACCTTTTGAACCAAGTGGGGAACTTTTGCTTATAAATGCATGCCCTTTGGGTTGATTAATGCAAGGGAAACCTTCAAAAGGAACATGGATGTAGGTTTTGGGGGATTGATTAACAAATTTGTAGTATTATATTTGGACGACGTGATTGTGTATTCAAAGAGCAGAGAAGACCACATCCAACATCTAACCCATATTTTCGAAAGGTGTAGGAAATATGGAATGTCTTTAAACCCTAAGAAAACTATCTTTGGTGCTGAGGAAGGGAAACTACTAGGTCATATTATATTTCAAGTAGGAATTTGTATAGACCCTGAATGAATAAAGGCAATAGCTCAGCTTCCCTTTCCCCATAACAAAAAGGCTATAAATCCTTCTTTGGGAAAATTAACTTTCTAAGGAAGTTCACGCCAAATTTTTTTGAAATTGTCAAACCCTTACAAAAATTGATTCACAAGGATGTAGAGTTTAAGTGGGATGACGAGCAAAAAGATGCCTTCAACAATATCAAGATTGCAATCTCTCAAGCTCTGGTGCTGCAAAGTCTCGACTTTAGTAAATATTGTTTCCTCTATACTTTCACCTCCGACCAATCCTTAGCTGCAGTATTGACCCAGAAGGATGATGACAACAATTAGGCATCAATATCATTTATGAGCACTAATATCCAAGGAGCCGAATTTAACTACCCTACTATAGACAAACAGGCTTATGCGGTATACAAAGCAGTAAAACATTTCAGACCTTACATCATGAAAAATCACACCAAATTCATCGTGCCTCATCCCACGGTATGATTCATGTTCACTCAACAGGAGATGGGAGAGAGAAGGGGAAAGTAGATGGTATTTGTCCAAGAATTTGATCTAGATATAAAACCTACCAAATTAATTAAGGGACGAGGATTGTGTAAGTTGGTCGCAGAATCCCAATATATAATAAATGAAGACCCAACGTGGGAGAATGAATTAGAATTATGGTGTAGTGAATATTTATGCATTCCCCCAGGGAAAGAATATTGGTATGGAAAATTTATTTACCTCCAACATCATGGGACTTTCCTAGAAAACCTAATCCCTAAGGAAAGGAGAGCTGTTGGGCTAAAATCTGTGCAATATCGTCTCGTTAATTCAGACTTTTCCGGGTAAATTATGATGGAGTACTCTTAATATGTCTCAAACATGAAGATGAAAAAAATGTTATGAGGGAGCTCCATGATGGTCTTGTAGATGGACGCTTTGCAGGAGATAACACAGCTCACAAAATGTTAAGAGCCAGTTATTACTAGCCTACTCTATTTAGGTACGCTCATACTTATGCTAGAAACTGTAAATCTTGTCAAATGAGCGTTGGTAGAGAAAATATGGAAGTTGCCCCACTCCAACCTGTGACCATATCCAGACCGTTCGAACAATGGGGGTTAGACATCATAGGGAATATTACTACGAATTATTCAAAACAACATAAATATATACTGACTACTACAAATTATTTCACAAAATGAGCAGAGGCCATCCCTCTGACTCGCGTGAATGAAAAGGTTGTAATCAAATTCATAGAACAACAAATGATCACAAGGTTTGGGATTCCTTCCATTCTCATTTTTGGAAATGTTGCATACTTTTCTTCTACTCTATTGACAAAGTTTTCTCTAGATAAAGGAATCATAATAAGATACTTTGCAAACTACTACCCATAAGGAAATGGGGTGGAAGAATCAACTAATAAAAACCTAGTGAGGATCTTGAAGAAAACAGTCACAGACAATCAGAGGAATTGGCATAGCTTGCTTCATAATGCCTTATGGGAAGATAGAATAACACCCAAGGAAGCTATAGGAAACTCTCCATACTTTCTGGTATACAGACAAGAATCCATTCTCCCAAATGGATTGTATATTCCATCACTTCATATTGCTTAGGATTCAAGAGGATAGCCCTCATTAGTTATTCAACAAAGAATTGATACCCTCCTCATGCTTGAAGAGGAAAGGGAGAAAGAAAAATCTAAGTTCACTGCTCATCAGTAGATAGTTAAAATATTTTTTGACAAGCATAAGGCCAAAGAGAAGAGTTTTGAAGTAGGAAACTTAGTCCTGAAATGGGATACAGAAAACGAACCTAACGGAAAACATTCGAAGTTTAAAAATATTTGGCTCGAACCTTTCCAAGTATCCAAGAAAAATGGGGCAGGAAGGTATCAGGTGAAAAATATGAGGGGGGAACCCAACACCCTCCCAGTGAATGGCCAAGCCCTAAAACAATACTTATGTTAAAAAACAAAATGTGTCTTTACATGTTTCTTTGAAAATATATTCTCTTTAGGATAAATGTGTAGGTTTAGGGTAGGATGATTGCAAATTCCTTTTTATTTTTGTCTTTTATTTTGCTTGGTATTTTCCTATAATTAAGTTGTGTTCTGTAAAGAAGTGGTCGAATTTATTAAATATGGTGTAGCAAACTCTGCTCCTAACGTATGCTTACATGAAACATAAGAAACGTTGGGAAATTACAAATTTCTTAAAGGAGATCTATATCTTGTGTTTGAAAAAAAAACAACCTTGGTAAGTGATGAAATATCTGCCTGGTGGTCAGGTAAATCCCAAAGGGAAAGATGGACAGGTAGAAAGGATCACATGTACCTCTAGACAGAGCTAGGAATAATTCCACCTTAACAATTTCACCTTAAAGATAACAAGTGTCCTCCTCTCCAACTTACTCGTGGCATTTCTTCCAAAATTAAGTCAATTATATTAAAATTATTTCAAAGCCCGAGAGGGTATGCAGATAACTTCATCGGGGCTATGGACACTCGTTGGAAGTGGAGCAAGGTCTGTGACATCAGGGTGACTCCATCAGGGCTATGGACGCTCACTGGTAGTGGATAAACACCATGGAAATGGAATAATGATAACTAAAATGGCCTCAAACCAGTGAATTCCTTACCCATATTTTGTCAAAGAGGGGTGTGGGTCATGGTCAAGAGGAACGAAGGTGGGAAAAGGGTCGAACTCCATAGGCAGACCTTGATTCACGAACCCAGACAGTTTTACACACACGGATAGGAAATACTCTAATAGAAGCAAAGAAAGTTAGTTTCTCAACCAGATTCTACACAAGCTAAGCCTGAAGGAAGGAGCATAGATTTTGTTTTCGCCCAGAGAATCGCCATTTGTTGAGCGCTCAACACACCCTAAAATTTTTTGAATTTTTTTCTCTTTTAGGTACCACTTTTTCTTTTTTTTTTTCTTTCTGAATTGAGTCTGTTGTGTAGGGGTTATTAAGTTTTGTTTCCATGGAACTGTTGAATTGAAACTTTTTCTCTAAAAAAGGAACTTGGCATTCCAACTAAGAATTCACAGCTAAAATTGTGACCCACACACTTATTTTCGCCATCTGTGAAATTCGAACAGTAAAACGTGTTGCATGAAATTGCAAGTAGTCAGTGCTCCCTGGTGTATCGTGACAAGTGACTAATCACCTCTCATGGATCCTTGAAATCTGGCGGTGGTGATTTTACCAATCACTTGTGGGTTTTGATGCAACGGTAGTCGTACTACCAACAAATGGTATCAGAGGTAGAGGTCACGAGTTCGATACACACTCGGCTCACGCTGAGGGGGATATTGTTGCACAAAATTGCAAGTAGTCAGTGCTCCCCGGTGTATCATGAAAAGGGACTAATCGCCTCTCATGGATCCTTAAAATTTGGTGGTGGTGAGTTTAGCAATCACCTACGGGTTTTGGTGTAATGGCATTTGTACTACCAACAAAATTCCCACGTAGCAATGATAATCATCGATTGCCGATGTATCCCATCGGCGTCAGTGAAATAAGAGATGGAAAAACATTGACATGGGCCATGATGAACTTCCAATAACCGATTATTGATGCATTTTTCAGGGTTGGTGAAATCCTGAATAATTAAATCGTGGAAATTTTCGCGTTGACACATCGTCGATCACCGATCACTGATGCATGTTCGGCATCAGCAAGTTTCGAGGGGTAATTCGAGAACACTTGTTTAAACATATCTTCGATCTCCTATCCTCGATATTTATTTGGCATCATTAGGGTAGGACCTATTTTTCAAAACACATATCTAGCTAAAATTCCCAATTCTAAATAAACTCTTAGGCAAAGGGGCCAAATTCAAATGCCATGTGTCTTTGTCGTGTAGGATCTTTGTACTACTTAGTTTCATCCCAAGTCACCTTAGATTTCCCTGTGTCCTAGTCACACTTCTAGGTCATATTTTCCACATCATCAATGTATGGCCAGATGGATCGACATCGGAGCTTTTGTCGAGGGATATCAACAAACATTGTCTAATAAAAATGTCAACTCCCCGATCTGCTCATTTAAATTAGTATAATGATGGGATGCATTCAACACAAAATAAGATCGGATTATGTCATTTAATAGGTCAATTAATGTTTCTCTTTGCATACATTGCTACCCCATGCATCGACCGAATAATGGGAATTTGAAATTTTCGATGAACCACAATGTATCCCACTCCTACGCCACCATCGTATGACCGCATTTAATCCCAAGCATAATGTGGATCTTGGTGATGGATTGTGTAAAACCGCATTTACACCCCAAATTGAAGAACTAATGAAACAAGGTAAGTATTATCTGTGTTTAAATTAATAAGACAGTTTTGAACACCAACATTATGCACACAAATTTTCTCATTCTTAGAGAAGTCAAAGGAGTGAAAAGAGCGTCTCAAGAGTTGCACTCAATTCTTAGAATTTCAAAACCAAGCTACGCTAGTGTGAAGAATAGGTATGTATTGATTTTATCATTTTGGTGGTCGCATTTTATTTATATATTAGTATCCTCTCTGCAATATGGTGTCTAACTCTCCTCTCTTTGCAGGAAAATGCCTCCAAGGAAGCCAACGACCAGACGCTCGCCAAGGGCACCAAAATTGAAGGAAGCATAGGTCGATGAAGGATCTTCTCCTTGCGCTGTGAGGCAGTTGGATTTTGTTGCTAAAGAAGAGTCAGTCATCAGAACGTATACTAAGAAGGAATTTTCCCAGGCCCCTGCATTTGGTGACACAAAGGTGAGCACTAGGTCAAAGATAATGCTCCCGCAGTGGGGATATTTTTTCAATAGGATTAACTGGGAATATTACAAGGAATTTAATCCCCATAGTGACCCATATGTAAGGATTCTCGACGACCAGGTTTTTCCAAACAGATAACAACCATGCTTGCATATGGTAGCCCGTCGAACCCTGATCTTGCCCTGTATTGATACCCTAGGGTGGATAATCGATCATATATATGTAATGAAGTTCTTGTTCAATGATGAGAAAGGTGGATGCGTCATTGTTTTTTTTCCAACAAAGTTCCAGAAATACTACAAGCTCAGGGACCTTGATGAGCGGTTAAACACAGATTTCATAGTGAAATTCTATGAGATTCATGACACCAGCAGAATGATGGCCTCCTAGTGGAAGGAAGACAAAAAATTCACAAACCGGAGCAATGGCTGGTATGGGAAATAAAATCTAAGGGAGCCATACATATATTTAATGGCTCTAATCTGTCAGTTGTATGGGGAGAGGGATTGCGCTAAGTTTTCAAAGGCATGGATGCCCCTGGAATATACTATGGCCTTCTCTAGGAGTAGCTTCAACTGGGGAGAAATCATTTCTAAACAACTGAGCACCAACATATTGTAGGCCCAGACACCATAGGATGGAGAAGCACCCACTTTTCACATGGCATCATACCTATTGGATGTAATCTGTGCAAGGAACGTCTTTGTATGCATGAATATAATCTGGCATGTCGTCGAGCTACCTGTACATGTCTAATTCGGCATTCTCTGGGAAAATAGGTACAAAAAAATCTATGCTCTTATCTACAATGAATTTATAGCTCAGGTTTATTTTATTATTTTTAAGAGAGAATGCTCAAGACTTTTAACAATGGCCAAGAAAATGATCTCAAAGGTAGGCCACTGGTACCTAGAAGAAACTAGTACTTATATCAGGGTGTTTGGGGCTACCAGAATATGCATCTACTCCTTGATCATGTCCCAGACTGGCATGTCATGGGAGAAATATGTTACTAAACCATCCTGCAGGGCTATAATGCCACTCTGGTTAAAGACAAGAAGTGATCGTTCATACCCTATGGTTTCCATGTAGGGTTTTACATGGTGAAGGATATTGCGCAAGCTAAACAAGAGGGTTTGAGCCAGCTAGAATACAGATTCCCAACAGGTCGATTTCACAAACATGACCCTATAGGCCTAGTACTTCAGCATGCGTCACATGTCTCTTCTTGCTGGCCATACACACATGATAAGTTTGAAGATGGGATTTTTACAGAATGTGCTCAGTATTGGGAAGAGTTGATACAGAGAAAAGCTAACCCAAATATGACTAGGTTTAAATCTATGAGTATGGATGACCAAGTCGAAATTATAGAACAAACAGCTCAAGAATCCCTCAAGGTTAGGGAAGAAAAGAGAGTAGTAGAAGCCACAGAGGCATAGAGGAGGGGGATTTTGTTGTTAGAAGAAGCCCAAAGAGTCATCCAAAGGTTAGAAAATGATCCCCAACTGTTAGAACCTATAAGGATTGCCCCAACTGACCCAATAAACAAAGGAGAGGAACTAAATGGCTCATGATCAACCTCATTGGAGGAGACCACCAATACAGAAAACCCTAGATTTTTGTCACCACAGGCCAGATCATCGGTGACTATTCTAGCCAAGCAGAAGATTCCAATAACATCAGGTGAAACGGGTGTGCCTAACATCCTCTTTTATTTGATTACCATCTATGATGATGAAGAGAGCTCAGAGGTCTCACTTATAACTCCAGTCTAATCACAAAGGAGAATTAACCAAGGGAAACATTTGCATCATCCTATGATGCTTCAATTATAAACCCTCCGCATTGCAACCATGAGTCCGAGAGTATCCTAGACACTAAATTTTTCAACCTATCGAGGACCTCGAAAGACAGCAACAAGGATGAACTAGGCTCTTATGAACAAGAAGAGGAATTGCAGCAGCTAGAGATTGGCACCTCAACAGTCGATCACCAAGTCAGTGTTCAGCCTGTGACTATCTCTCCATTTAAGTTTGATATTCCACCAGCCGATGAACACCAGTCGTAGGTGAAGCCATTATAACATACAAAAGTTTCCCACATCAAATAAGTACAAGAGTCGGTCCTAGAACAAATATATATGGGAGGAAACCTGGGAAACACTCTCACCTGGGAGACCAATAGATCCCTAAGCCCATGGATGAGGTCGTTGATATACAGGTGATTGCTTACGGAAGAAAGAGGAAAGCCATAATGTGGAGGACAACCAAGAAAAGGAGGCTCATGTTGGATAGGATGCTTCTCATCACCACAGAAGAAACGTTGCTCAATAGAGAAAATGCGAAGACAACTAAGCTAATCAGCGCAAGGATAGCTATAACTGATGCCACGCTAGAATGAGAAAAACAGGATGAAAAGGAACTATCCACCGCAAAGAAGAAGTTGGACCACCTACGCCATCTGGTGAAATATTACCAGGACTCAACGCAATCAACAGTTTTCCTGAAGAGTGAATTCTAAGAAGCATATGCATAATTCACGATCAAAATACATCTCTTCACTGCATGCATAGCCGATTTTCAAGAAGAAACTCTCATGGCATTGGAAACCTGTATATATGTGGAGAGATGGTATGAAATGGCATACCAAGTTGTAGAATGAATAAATTATATAAGTGCAGTACAGAAGGGTCGAGACATGGAGGAGCATGGAATCTGAGTGTTGATGGATAGCAGCATCTCCCAAATTAGGAAGGAAGCCAGCCCGGGAACCTCAACAAAAGATATCGGAAAGGTGGGTCGAGTGTGATAAAAGCTGGGAGAAGATCAATCGAGAGATGAAAAACATTGGCCTTCTAGAGTTCAGATCACCTGAATACTTTGTTGATTTGCATGACATAGTCAAATGACATGCAGAACAGGACTCATCATGGGAAGTGGAGATTGCGCAGGTGGTGAGAATGACACCAGGTCAGGTAAAGAATTTTATGGAACACCCGATCAAGGCTCGTGCAGTACTACAATGTTTAAGTGCCAAGATGATCAAATATAGAGAATGAGAAATAGAGATAAAGGAAACCCTCTTAGCCTTGATGGACCAGCATAAATTCACGTATGCTAACACATGCAAGGATATCTTCATCAAGTGGTCATAGTATGAGAAGAATCATCCACTCTAGTAGAACCACTAGACGATCTCAAGAGAACAAAGAGATCAAGTGCCATGTTTCCTTCTTTTTTTTACTTAACACAAACTTTTAGTAGCTATTTTAATTTAGTAATTCTTTATAAATAGGAGGATCGACCTTTTGGGAATGGTCGATGGTTTTTGGGAAGGACCTTATTTTTGAGAATTGTAAAGAATTATTTATGAGCAACTTTAATTAAGAAGTTTTGTTTAGAACCAGAGACAAATTTTATTTTCATCAAAGGAGTTATGTGAT
This sequence comes from Picea mariana, assembly GCA_032191745.1. Taxonomy (NCBI): domain Eukaryota; kingdom Viridiplantae; phylum Streptophyta; class Pinopsida; order Pinales; family Pinaceae; genus Picea; species Picea mariana. The sequence continues at coordinate 397,279 of JASDQU010103402.1, read as the reverse complement.
TGTATTGAGGAGGAACTACTTCCATATTTAAATTCAGTAGTTGATGTTATAATGAGTAAGAGTTTTTGAATCTATTTATAAGCTATCTTTTTCAATACTTTAATAGTTCTTTTGTTCTAAATGATGAAAAGTGAATCGTTGTGTTAATATGTGATTGATGGTAGAGCTAAGGAAACTATTTTTCTTTCACTTATCTTATTGCATGCGTATTTTCTTTCCATAATTGTATCTCAGTCAGTGTTGAAATACCAGCAAGTTAACGTATTATTACTAGACTTGTAATAGGTGTGAATATCGTTGTATGCACGCTAGAGCATGAGGGTTATCCCAGGCACAGCATTCTTCAGTACTTAATTATTCCCTATATCAATTGGGTTATACCATCACACCTTACCTTATCAGACTCATCTAATAATAGAAAAGACAAAAAGAGAAACGTTTAACCTAAAGGGGGAACTCTCACAAAAATGTATCGTATCAATCACTAAGTAAAATCCATCAGTAAATTGGATGCACAGTCTAACTATGCCTTCGAGGCGGGTTTGGTTCCTACCATTGAGTCAAAGGATCTTAAACCCCTCAACAGGTTGTGAGGGAGATCACATATACATAGATTCCCCTCATAGAGATGAAAAAGTGAGGATTTTTCACAATGTAAAGCAAGTTGATACAATTGAAGACATGGGCAGAACCATGCCAAGGATCTATGCAGCCCTAGACAACAAGAAATATGAGTTTAAATATCACATGATTGAAGTGGAAAGTAATATCAATGAACAACCTATTGTTATTTTGATTGATACAAGAGCTATTCATAGTTATATAGATCCTAAGTTGGTGGAAATATTTCATTTTCCAAGAAGCAATATTGGAAAATCTTCATTAGTTTAGTTAGTGACCTGAGCTAAAAGAAGGATTAATGAGTTGGTTAATGAAATTCCAATGGACATGAATGGATTGACCACAAAGGTTGATTTGAATATCATACCTTTGGGTTCATATGATTTTCTCATTAGTATGGATGGGTTGAACAAGAATAACGTTGTCCTAGATCGTTGTAACAAGGAATTTACGTGCTTAGATAAAGAAGGGAAATTGAGAATAGTTCAAGGTATTACAAGGGAAGTAACTATCAAAGAGGTTTCATCCTTATAGCTAAAGAAAAGCTTCAAGAAAGGATGCCAAATTTATGAAGCTAAAGATGAAGTGCTAAATATTGAAGATGATGTAGTCCTACAATAATTTAAGGAGGTATTTAAAGAGATATCGAGGTTGCCACCAAAAACAAATATTGATTTCTCTAATAATTTGATGTCTAGAGCAGCCCCAGTATCCAATACTCCTTACAAGATGAGTACACCATAGTTAATGGAATTGTAAATGCAACTTGAATATATTTTGAAGAAGGGGTGCATACACCCAAGTGTGTCACCTTGGGGTTCCCCGGTGTTATCTATGAAAAAGAAGGATAGAACCTTTATATTATGCATTGACTTCAGGAAGTTGAATAAGGTGACTGTGAAAAACAAGTATCATTTTCTAAGGGTGTAGGGTCTTTTTGATCAGCTGAAAGATGCAAATATATTCTCCAACATTGATATTAGGTAAGGATACCATTGGATGAGAACTAAAGAAGAATATATCAGTAAGACAAAATTCAGAGCAAGGTATGTCCATTATGAGTTTATAGTGGTGTCATTTGGGTTGTCAAATGCACTAGTTTTCTTCATGTGTTTAATGAATGGTATTTTCAAAAATTACTTTGATAAGTTTGGCATTGTCTTCCTGGATAAAATTCTTATTTACTATAAGTATGAAGAAGAGCATGAACAACACTTGAGAATAGTGTTACAAGTATTAATGGAACATCAATTATATTACGATATAAACAAGTGCTCATTTTATCAGAGGCAGATACATTATTTGGGCCATATCATTTCATAAGAAGGGATAGTTGTGGATATTGAGAATATAAGAGCCATTGAGGGATGGCCAATACCTATGAATGAGGTGAGATATTTCATGGGACTTGTAGGATACTATAGAAGGTTTATTGACGGTTTCTCAAAGATTGACACCCAGTCACTTATTTACAAAAGAAGGGTGTGAGATTTGAATGGACTCTTGATTGTGAAAGAATTTTTCAACACTTAAAATATTTATTCACAAGTGCACCAATATTGAGTATTGTTGATCCAAATAAAGATGTCATTGTGTGCATTGATTCTTTCAAAGAAGGAATTGGAGGATTCTTTAGTCAAAATGGGAATGTGATATGCTATGGATCAAGGAAGCAGAGGTCGATGAAGGATCTTCTCCTGGCGTTGCGAGACAATTGGATTTTGTTGCTAAAGTGGAGCCAGTCATAAGAACGTGTACTAAGAAGGCATTTTCCCAGACCCCTGCATTTGGAGACACAGAGGTGAGCACTAGGTCAAAGATAATGCTCCCACAGTGGGGATATTTTTTTAGCAATATTAACTGGGAAGATTACAAGGAATTTAATCCCCACAGCGACCCAGATGTAAGGACGCTCGACGACCAGGTTTTTCCAAACATATGATGGTCATGCCTGCATATGGTAGCCTGTCGAACCTCGATCTTGTCCTGTATTGATACCCTGGGGTGTATAATCAATCATACAGATGCAATGAAGTTCTTGTTCAATGATGAGAATGGTGGATGTGTCGTTGTTTTTTTCCCAACGGAGTTCCAGAAATACTACAAGCTCAAGGACCTGGAGGAGAGGTTAAACACAGATTTCATAGTGAAATTCCATGAGTTCCATGACACCAGCAGACTGATGGCCTCCTAGTGGAAGGAAGACGAAAAATTCACAAATCGGAGCAATGGCTGGTATAGGAAAGAAAATCTAAGGGAGCCATACATATATTCAATGGCTCTAATCTGTCGGTTGTATGGGGAGAGGGATTGCGTTAAGTTTTCAGAGGCATGGATGCCCCTGGAATATACTGTGGCCTTCTTCAGGAGTATCTTCAACTGGGGAGAAATCATTTCTAAATAATTGAGCACCAACATATTGCAGGCCCATACACCATAGGATGGATAAGCACCGGCTTTTCACATGGCATCATACCTGTTGGATGTAATCTACGTAAGGAACGTCTTCGTAGGCATGAATATGATGGCATGTCGTCAAGCTACTTGTACATGTCTAATTTGGCATTCTATGGGAAAATAGGTACAAAAAAATCTATGCTCTCATCTACAATGAATTTATAGCTCAGGTTTATTTTATTATTTTTAAGAGAGAATGCTCAAGACTTTTGACAATGGCCAAGAAAATGATCTCAAAGGTAGGCCACTGGTACCTAGAAGAAACTAGTACTTATATCAGGGTTTTTGGGGCTACCGGCACATGCATCTACTCCTTGCTCATGTCCCAAATTGGCTCGTCATGGGAGAAATATGTTACCAAACCATCCTACAGGGATATAATGCCACTCTGGTTAAAGACAAGAAGTGATCGTTCATACCCTATGGTTTCCATGTAGGGTTTTACATGGTGAAGGATATTGCACAAGATAAACAAGAGGATTTGAACCAGCTAGAATACAGATTCCCAACAGGATGATTTCGCAAACATGACCCTAGAGGCCTAGTACTTCAGCATGCATCACATGTCTCTTCTTGTTGGCCATACACACATGATAAGTTTGAAGACGGGATTTTTACAGAATGTGCTCAGTATTGGGAGGAGGTGATATAGAGAAAAGCTAACCCAAATATGACTAGGTTTAAAGCTATGAGTATGGATGACCAAGTCAAAATTATAGAACTGATGAATCAAGAATCCCTCAAGGTTAGGGAAGAAAAGAGAGTAGTAGAAGCCACAGAGGCATAGAGGAGGGGGATTTTGTTGTTAGAAGAAGCCCAAAGAGTCATCCAAAGGTTATAAAATGATCCCCAACTATTAGAACCTATAAGTATCACCCCAGCCGACCCAATAAACAAAGGAGAGGATCTAAATGGCTCAGGATCAACCTCATTGGAGGATACCACCAATCCAGAAAACCCTAGAGTTTTGTCACCACAGGCCAGATCAACGGTGACTATTCTAGCCAAGCAGAAGATTCCAATAACATTAGGTGAAATGGGTGTGCCTAGCATCCTCTTTTATCTGATTTCCATCTATGATGATGAAGAGAGCTCGGAGGTCTCACGTATAACTCCAGTACTAATCACAAAGGAGAAAGAACCAAGGGAAACATTTGCATCATCCTATGATGCTTCAATTCTAAACCCTCAACATGGCGACCATGAGGTTGAGAGTATTCTAGACACTAAATTTTTCAACCTATTGGGGACCCCAAAAGATAGCTCCAAGGATGAACTAGGCTCTTGTGAACAAGAAGAGGAATTGCAGCAGCTAGAGATCGGAACCTCAATAGTTGATCACCAAGTTAGTGTTCAGCCTGTGATTGTCTCTCCATTTAAGTTTGATATTCCACTAGCCGATGAACACCAGTCGTAGGTCAAGTCATTATAACATACAAAATTTTCCCACGTCAAATAAGTACAAGAGTCGGTCCTAGAACAAATATATACGGGAGGAAGCCTAGGAAACACTCTGACCTAGGGAGACCAACAGATACCTAAGCCCATGGATGAGGTCGTTGATATACAGGCGATTGCTTACAGAAGAAAGAGGAAATCCATAATGTGGAGGACAACCAAGAAAAGGAGGCTCACGTTGGATAGCACGCTTCGCATCACCACAGAAGAAACATTGCTCAGTAGATAAAATGTGAATACAACTAAGCTAATCGACATAGGGATGTCTATAACTGATGCCATGCTAGATCGAGAAAAACAGGATGAAAAGGAACTATCCACCGCAAAGAAGGAGTTGGACCATCTGAGCCATCTAGTGAAATATTACCAGGACTCAACAAAAGCAACAGTTTTTCTGAAGAGTGAATTCTGAGAAGCATATGCATAAATCACGATCAAAATACATCTCTTCACTACATGCGTAGCCAATTTTCAAGAAGAAACTCTCATGGCACTAGAAACCTGTAAATATGTGGAGAGATGGTATGAAAAGGCATACCAGGTTGTAGAATGAATCAATTATATCAGTGCAGTACATAAGGGTCGAGACACGGAGGAGCATGGAATCTGAGCGCTGATGGATAGCAGCATCTCCCAAATTAGGAAGGAAGTCGGCCCAAGAAACTCAACTAAAGATATCGGAAAGGTGGGTCGAGTGTGATAAAAGTTGGGAGAAGATCAATTGAGAGATGAAAGACATTGGCCTTCTAGAGTTCAGATCACCTGAAGACTTTGTTGATTTGCATGACATAGTCAAATGACATGTAGAACAGGACTCATCATGGGAAGTGGAGATCACGCAGGTGGTGAGAATGACACCAGGTCAGGCAAAGAATTTTATGGAACACTCGATCAAGGCTTGTACAGTACTACAATGTTTAAGTGCCAAGATGATCAGATATAGAGAATGTGAAATAGAGATAAAGGAAACCCTCTCAGCCTCAATGGACCAGCATAAATTCATGTATGCTAACACATGCGAGGATATCTTCATCAAGTGGTCATAGTATGAGAAGAATCATCCACTCTAGTAGAACCACTAGACGATCTCAAGAGAACAAAGAGATCAAGTGCCATGTTTCCTTCTTCTTTTTACTTAACACAAACTTTTAGTAGCTATTTTAATTTAGTAATTATTTATAAATAGGAGGATCGACCTTTTGGGAAGGGTCTATAGTTTTGGGGAAGGACCCTATTTTTTGAGAACTGTAAAGAATTATTTCTGAACAACTTTAATTAAGAAGTTTTGTTTAGAACCAGAGACAAATTTTATTTTCATCAAAGGAGTTATGTGATTGTATTGAGGAGGAACTACTTCCATATTTAAATTCAGTAGTTGATGTTATAACGAGTAAGAGTTTTTGAATCTATTTATAAGATATCTTTTTCAATAATTTAACAGTTCTTTTGTTCTAAATGATGAAAAGTGAATTGTTGTGTTAATATGTGATTGATGGTAGAGCTAAGGAAACTATTTTTCTTTCACTTATCTTATTGCATACATATTTTCTTTCCATAATTGTATCTCAGTCAGTGTTGAAATACCAGCAAGTTAACGTATTATTACTAGACTTGTAATAGGTGTGAATATCGTTGTCTGCACGCTAGAGCATGAGGGTTATCCCAGGCTCAGCATTCATCAGTACTTAATTATTCCCTCTATGAATTGGTTTATACC
>JASDQU010103402.1:373536-390147 GCA_032191745.1 Picea mariana | reverse complement strand
AGATATCGAGGTTGCCACCGAAAATAGATATTGATTTCTCTAATAATTTGATGTCTAGAGTAGCCCCAGTATCCAATACTCCTTATAGGATGAGTACACCATAGTTAATGGAATTGAAATGCAACTTGAATATATTTTGAAGAAGGGGTGCATACACCCAAGTGTGTCACCTTGGGGTTCCCCAGTGTTATCTGTGAAAAAGAAGGATAGAACCTTTATATTATGCATTGACTTTAGGAAGTTGAATAAGGTGACTGTGCAAAACAAGTATCATTTTCAAAGGGTGGGGGATCTTTTTGATCAACTGAAAGATGCAAATATATTCTCTAAGATTGATCTTAGGCAAGGCTACCATTGGATGAGAACTAAAGAAGAATATATCAGCAAGACAAAATTCAGAGCAAGGTATGTCCATTATGAGTTTACAGTGGTGCCATTTGGGTTGTCAAATGCACTAGTTTTCTTCATGTGTTTAATGAATGGTATTTTCAAAAATTAATTTGATAAGTTTGGCATTGTCTTCCTATATAAAATTATTATTTACTATAAGTATGAAGAAGAGCATGAACAACACTTGAGAATAGTGTTACAAGTATTAATGGAACATCAGTTATATTACGATATAAACAAGTGTTCATTTTATCAGAGGCGGATACATTATTTGGGCCATATCATTTCATAAGAAGGGATAGTTGTGGATATTGAGAATATAAGAGCCATTGAGGGATGGCCAATACCTACGAATGAGGTGAGGTATTTCATGGGACTTGCAGGATACTATAGAAGGTTTATTGATGGTTTCTCAAAGATTGACACCCAATCACTTATTTACAAAAGAAGGGTGTGAGATTTGAATGGACTCTTGATTGTGAAATAATTTTTCAGCACTTAAAATATTTATTCACAATTGCACCAATATTGAGGATTGTTGATCCAAATGAAGATGTCATTGTGTGAATTGATTCTTTCAAAGAAGGAATTGGAGGATTCTTTAGTCAAAATGGGCATGTGATATGATATGGATCAAGGAAGTTAAAAGAGCATGAGATACACTATGCCACTCATGATTTAGAATTGGAATCCATAGTTCATTCCTTGAATATGTGGAGGCACTATCTCATGGGAAAATATTTGAGATGAGGATAAACTATAGTGGTCTAAAATATTTGTTTGGATAGCCAACTATGAATGTGAGGCAAAGTAGATGGTTGGAATTTCTCAGTGGGTATGACTTTGAGATAAAACACATCAAATGAAAAGAGAACAAGGTGGTCAATGCACTTAGCATGAGGGTGAATGAGATGAACACTACAACCATTAGCATGTACAAAACTAATTTGAAAGACGGAATTTTAGAAGTTGCAAAATAAAATCAACACTATATTGAAACAAAAGAAAAATTACAACAAGCTAATAATAAATAGAAATTTGAAGATTATGAGCTAAGGGAGGATGGAATCCTCATGTACAAAGGCATAGCATATGTACCTAATTCTTAGGAGCTAAATAATGTGGTGCTAAGAGATATGTATAATTTTCCTTATGTTGAGCACCTAGGTTACCAAAATACCATTGCAGCTATCAAGAGCCAATATTTTTGGCCATGTATGAAGAAAGAGGTAGTTGAGTGCATTGTTAAATGTCTTGAATGTCAAAAGGTAAAGACTAATCAAAGACATCCAGTTGGTTTTCTACATCTATTTCCCATTCTTTAATGGAAATGGGAAGTGGTGACGATTGATTTCATCACCAAGCTTCCCAGAATAGCCAAGCAACATGATTCTATCATGATGGTGGTGGATAACCTCACTAAAGTTGCTCATTTTATTCCCGCAAAGCTAACTCACAAGGAAACTAAAATTGTTGATATTTATATGAAGGAAATTTCCAGGCTTCATGGTGTACCTAAGGAAATTGTTTCTAACAAAGATCCTAAGTTCACATCAAATTTTGGGAAGGGTTTATTTAAAGGATTTGGGACAACTATGAATTTTATCACAACCTATCATCCAGAGTCAGATGGGAAAACAAAGAGGGTCAATCAGGTGAATGAGGATATCTTGAGGATGTGTGTGATGGATAAACCATCAAAATGGGAAGATTATATGCACTTGGTTTATTTTGATTATAATAATGGGTATAGTGCATCTTTAAATATGAGCCCATTTGAAGAATTATATGGAAGAAAGTGAAACATCTCATGGAGCTAGGAAATATCAGTGGGCAGATCAATGGTTGGGCCAAAATTGCTTTGGGAAATGGAATATCAGATGATGAAGATAAAGAAGAATTTAAAGTTTTCTCAAGGAACACAAAAAATCTATGCAGATAAAGGAACAATTCACATGGATTTTAAAGTGGGTGACCATGTGTTGTTAAAAGTGAAGGCCAAGAGAAATTCCCTGAAGTTGGGAAATTTTTCAAAGCTAGTAGTGAGATATTATGGACCCTTTGAAATCCTGGTGAGGATTGTTCCTATTTCATACATTATTGCACTAAATACATGCATCTGCATTCAAAATGAATTTCATGTGTCTTTTCTTAAAAATTATGTTCCTAATGATAATCATGTAATTTATTGGAATGTGATTTAGGTGTGTAAATGTGAATGAACATGTACATATAAGATGTAGCTAGCAAATGACATACACAGTTTACAAAAAAAATGAGAGAAGAGAGAAATGAGAGAGTGAGAACAAATAATTCACATTAACCAAATGAATGAATGATAATTTACACATGATATTCTTCGTATAACTCAACTAATGCACACTGAAGGTGAACCAATGTGCCATAGTGGTGGTATAGAGTGATATGGACACACACCAGTAGTTACTGGAGTAAACTGCCACCTAGTCTCAGTTAACTAGTCTCTCAGTCTTTAGTTAACTGACTGAAATAGAGTGAAGTGAGGAGGAGATCGGGGAATCATGGGTAATGTGATAGTATGGTGATAATCCCAAGGAAAATGTGCATTAGCTGGTGATGATCCCAATGCTCCATGGTGACGATCCCAAAGTGGCATATAGACTCCACTCAAATGATCAAACTGAAGTGTGAACTTAGTAGAATATTCTCCTAGAATGTAGGAAAAGGAATATTCTCCCTAAACTATAGGAGACTGAATAATGACTAATAGACATAGGAAAAACCTTAGGAAAAAAAAATCTTAGGTGTGTGAGTAGTATCTCCAACACCCCCCTTGAAAATAACTATGGTGAAAATAAAGAATGGGTCCTGGCAATGAGACCATGTTAGGTACCCAAATACAAAAGATACACTGAAATAAAAGAGGAAAGAGGGAAAAAATCATGGGAAAAACCCCCCCTCAAAGTACAATGTATGTAAAAAGAATAATTACAGTTTCTAGGAAATTATGTCCTTCACTCCAAGATGACTGTGTAGAGAATGGAACTTCTGCTCAGTGAAGATGTTTACATTTTGTTCTGCTGAAGGATGAAATAGCAGGTTGATGATCCCATCATGTACTAAGTCCTGGGTGTAGTGCATGTGGATCTCGATGTGATTCACTCGCTGCCTCTGAACTGGATCTCTACAGAAATTCAAAGTTCTCTAGTTTTCAAACCAAATAAGGATCAGTTGGTGAAACTAAATGCCCATCTCAGTGAGAAAATGGTGTAGACACATAGCCTGAACTGTTATGTTAACTACCCCTCTGTACTTTTCCTCGACTAAATATAGAGAAATAGAAGCCTGCTTCTTTCTCAGCTAGCAGATGGGCTCGGAACCCAGACTGAGTGAGTAACCATATGTGGACTTGCGATCAATGTTATCTCCATCCTAGTTAGAATTAGTGAACCTGATGAGGTCCAATGTAGACTATTTTTCATAGTGAATGTTGAAGGTGATGGTGCCCTGTACATATTGAAGGATACACTTTGTATCCTTCCAATGTAGCTCATGTGGCTCCTGCATGAACCTGGCGACTGCTCCAACTGCATAGGAGAGGTATGGTCTAAAGTTTTTGAGATACAATAAGATCCCCACTATCTGTCTATATAGTGTGTTTATCACCATTGAAGTGTCCCCTCCATCCTCAAGTCTCACTCCTAATAGGAAATGAGTCGAAGCAGACTTGCAGTCTATCATGTGAAATATCTCAAGGAGATCTCATGCATACTTGGCCTGAGACAATTTGATGTTTGATGCATCTTGAATGATCTTTATTCCAAGGAATAAATGTAGCAGACCCATGTCCACCATCAAGAAATTTTCATGCAGAATCCTCTTGATTGCAGCAATCGTTGAAGTCGAGCTATTGCTAATCAACAAATCATCAACATACAAAACTAGGAGTAGAAGTGAATCATCTGTCCTGAGCATGTAAACATTTGGGTCTGACTTACAATGTAAAAAAAAGTGTGACAACAAGTAGGAGTCCATATTTGAATATCATTCCCTTGGGGCCTTCTTGAGGTCATAAAGATACTTCTTCAGTCGACATACCAAAGATGAATCATGCATAAATCCCTGGGGTTGCTCCATATATATCTCCCCAGAGAGATTATCGTGAAGAAATGAATTCTTCATGTTGATATGATGGACTTCCCCTCCCTTGGTTGGCACAATAGAAAGTGCCAAACGTATGGAATTCATATTCACTAATGGAGTGAAGGTCTCATCATAGTCAATGCCATGCACCTGTTGAAATCCTTTGGAAACTAGCTTGGCTTTGTATATACTAACTTTTCCATCCACTGTTCTCTTGGTCCTGTTGACCTATGTGCACATGACAAGCTTCATTAATGCAGTAAGGGGAACCAGATCCCAAGTCTGGTTCTCGAGAAGGGATTTGTAATCCTCCTGCATGGTATATTCCCAAAAAGGATTTCCAATGGCCTTGCCATAGGACTGTGGATATGAAGAATGAACCAAGAAAATATGTCTAGGTGGAATCATTTCAGTGGCAGTGAGTGCAAGAGGAGGCTCCTCGAAATCAGATCAAATCCTCCTTGCATCAGTTGGATCCCCAACAAGATCTCTTGCATCCTGAAGAGTAGTCTTGGCCCACTTAGGCCTCTACTATGGCTCTGCATCTGCATCTACATCTAACTCTACTAACTTGATATCTGAATCATCTAAATCCTCTGAATTAGAACTCTCATCTGAAGAAGAGTCGGCATGTGCATGCTCATCATCTCTGACAAGTGGAAGAACAAAAGATTTTGGATGCGGCTACTAAGGTACATGTGAGACACTTTCCTCAAATTGGACACTACACTCAATGATGATCCGATCTGAGGATATATCAATGAGTTTTTATCCCTTCACACCATCTGGGTATCCAAAAAATATACACTATGTGCTTTGTGGATCAAGTGCCTTCCTCTTCTTAGAGGGAATCTTGGCCCATGCACGAGAACCGAATATATGAAAGTGGGTCACTTCCAGTTTGATGTCACTCCAAGCCTTGTAGGGGGTCTTATCCTTGACATATCTATGGGGAGATTTTTTTTGAATGTAGGTTGCACAATTAAGTGTTGCATGCCATAATCTCTGTGGAAGTGACTTTGCATGTAGCATGCAAGATGCCATCTCTTTTAGAGATCTATTTTTCCACTCAGCAACTCCATTTTTTTGCGGAGTATAGGGAATTGTGTGTTGTAATTGAATCTCGGCCTCAAGAAAAACATTTTGTATCTCATGCTTGACATACTCCCTCCCATTATCTGTTTGGAGGGTTTCGATATTCTTTCATGACTGTGTTTCAACAAGGGCTTTGAAATATTTGAGGTAGGAAAAAATCAGAGGTATTTCAACAAGGGATTTGAAATATTTGAGGTGTTGAAATACCACTAATTTTTTCCTAAGAAAGAAATTCCATGTGAAGTGTGGGAAATAATCAACAAAAATGAGTACGTACCTTGAATTACTTATTGATGGATGCAGAAAAGGTCCCATGAGATCATTGTGGATAATATCCAAAGGAGAGGAGGCCTTCTAAGTCTTTCCTTTGTCAAATTTCTCTTGAAGGTGTTTTCCAAGAACACATCCCTCACAAATTCCTTTGGAGAAGTGGATGTCAAACAGACCATCAACCATTCCCTGCTTGCTAAGTTGTTTCATATATCTGAAATTCAAATTCCCTAAACTTTTGTGCCATATCCTACTGCTTTCATCAACATGGGTAAGAAGTAAAGCATAATCTGGTTCAATATATTTAGAAAATGTGTAGAGTATGGATCAATAATTTACCTCACTGGTAGAAACCTTGGAATTGGTTTACATGTCATAGATATCCATAGAATTAGGTGTGAATAAAAATATATTTCCACTGTCGAATTTTTTCATCTGATACATGGAGAGAATATTGACAGAATGTTTGGGAGCGTGTAGCACATTCTTGAAGCTTCCATTTGTGAGTTCAATTCTTCCTTTGCTAGTGACCTTGACTGGAGAGTTTTCCCCCATCAAAATAGGAGGACCTTTTAATGCATCCAATGAAGAGTAGACTTATTTTGTGGCTTCCATGTGGTGTGATGATATTGAATCTATAATCCAAGCATTGGGAGAGGAGTTGATAGAAATCAAAGCATGGCTAGAATTACCTTTCTTGATATTTTGATCTTTTGGCTTCTTCTTCTTGGCACCTTCAGGGATGCGATCTCCAAGGTTGTTTTGTTGAATTATTTGGGACATTTGATCTATATGTTTATGCATAAATGTAGATTTTGGATGGAATCCTTTATGGCAGTAAGTGCATTTCTCCCCTTTTCTTCCCTTTACACCTTTGGATCCAGAGGAATTGTTGAAGGGTTTTGAGTACCATTACTTATTTGGATTTGAATGTCCCTTGCATTTGTCTTTGTGTTTAGATTTATGATTTTGGTGACTGCTACCATATTGCACAGAAGTTTCATGCACCTTTGATCCTTTGATTTTTCCCATATTGATGAGTTTTGTCTGCTCTTACATCGGAGACTCGATAAAGGAATCAAGAGAGGGCATGGTCCAGGTAGATCTAGAGGCAAGCCTAATTGACTGAAATGTGGATACAAGCATTGAGTATTCCATACCAAGTTTAGATAGAATGGTAAGAACCATTTTTTTATCCGCCTTATATTTATCAACCCCGCAAGCCTTGAGTTACGACAACGAATCCTTATATTTCGTAACGAAATCTTGGAGATTGTCGAAGGTTTTTGGATCCAAAGTGAGAAATTCCACCTTGACCATGTGTCCCCTCATCTCATTCTATTTTACAAAAAGATCTTCCATGGTGTTTCAGGATTCATTAGGGGTTTTACAGGAGGATATGTGAAAGAGGAGCTCAGGAGAAATGAGACTACAAATAGTTCCAAATGTGTCATCCATTTGATTCAGATACTTGGATTTTTCTATGGCTGATGTGGGTTCATTCTCTGTGTTCACGTTTAAACTGTATAATCCTATTATTTGAATATGCACTATCATATTTTCCTTCCATGCAAAGAAATTATACAGTGTAACAATGAATTCTTTTGGAAATTCCATTTTCCCGATGTCTTCAATCTTTGGTAGCTGTAAAAATAATCTGGTGTGTATTTTTCCTAGAAATCCATCGGCTCTGATATTATGTAAATATGAATGAACCTGCACATATAAGATCTAGCTAGAAAATGACATACATAGTTTGCATAAAAATGAGAGAAGAGAGAAATGAGAGAGTGAGAACAAAGAATTTGCATTAACCAAATGAATGAATGATAATTTACACATGATATACTCTGTATAACTCAACTAATTCACATTAGAGAAGAACCAATGCGCCATATTGGTTTTCTAGAGTGATCTAGACACACACCAATAGTTACGAGAGTAAATTGTCGCCTAGACTCAGCTAACTAGTCTCTCGGTCTTTAGTTAACTCACTGAACTAGAGTGAAGTGAGGAGGAGATTAGGGAATCATGGATAATGTGCTAGTCTGGTGATAATACCAAGGAAAATTTGCATTAGATGGTGATGATACCAATGTTTCATGGTGATTATCCCAATGTGGCATCTAGACTCCACTCAACTAATAAAACTGAAGTGTGAACTGAAGAGAATATTCCCCTAGAATATAGGAAAAGGAATATTCTCCCTAAACTATAGGAGGCTGAATAATGACTAATAAACATAGGGAAAACCTTAGGAAAAATAAATCCTAGGTGTGTGTGAATTATCTCCAACAAGGTGGATCAAGAAATAGATTTCTGAGTTCATCTAGTGTGCATATTGGATCGGAAATTAAAGATGCTCCAAAATCAAGAAATAAGGTTGGTAATGTTGTATAGTTGGTTGTCATTGATGTTAACCCTAGTCGACCCTAGAAGAATCATCTACAAGAATCTCTAGAAATATGTCTAAGTGGTTAAGTGGTTGAGAACCCCAAAGATGTGGTCATGAAGCCCAAAGATGTGGTCATGAAGCTCGAAGTTGTTTGAGGAAAAAGAGGATGAAGGACCTAGCACATGCATGCAAAACCCTCATAGATGGATAGTACTCGTCATGTCATTTCCAATGGTAGGTGGTACACCACGTGGTTCCTTGTGGTTGAGTATTTATGTCCTCATGAAGTTGAAATCCCAAAAGAATGGTTAAGAAGTCCCTAAATAGTTGCAACAAGAAGTTACAAGTTGTTAACTAAAGGGTAAAATAGTTGTAACAAGAAATAATGAGTTAAACCTAAAAGTTAATAATTCCATAAATGGTTGCAACAAGAAATAATGAGTTGACCCTAAAATCAGAAAAAAGGGGTAAGAGAATTACAAGTTAGCCCCAAAAGAAGTCACTTGAAAAGTATAAATACACATCGAGAGTATATCATTTATACACAAATGTTCATTGAATATCTATCTAGTGAACACCTAATCTATGTGAAAATCTGAGGTAACGAGGTTGAGATAAAGAAAAGGGGATGCATGTTCTAGGTTGCAGTTGTTGAAGTTTAAGCAACTTCGGAAGATATTCTTATTATATCAATATTGTATTAGACGGAGACAAAACCCTAAAGAATAATATTATTTTGTATTTGTAAATTTGGCCCTATTGTTCCTTTGTAAAATTTGGCCCTATTGTGCCTTGGGAAAATTCAATTGTAAATTAGAAAGTGTAAAGTGTACAAGTCGACCCTGACCTAATTTTGTGTGGCTCAACTAGTATTTATAAGAGGCTAGGCACCTCACTTGAATAACGCACATAACAAGCTCTCTCACATAAGAAAGGTGTGCAAGTCTGATGAGGAGACGCAACTACAAAGGAAGGGTATTTTGTTAAAGGTTTTGATTATCTCTTGGAGGACTATCTTGGTCTAGTGGTGTGCTAACCTATTCTAGTTAAGGTTTATGGTCTATCTTCTGATTGGTGAGATCTCTCTTAAGAGAGACATTGTACTTTTTGAAAAATCTATATTGAACAAGATTTGTTGGTTTTTCTCCCCCACAAGGGTTTCCCAGGATAAATCTTTTGTATAATGTGGAAGTATTTCTTTCATTGATCCTTATGCATGCAGTTATTGTTTTAATAGTCTAAAGTTGAAGAATATTGAATACACTTAACTGCTTAAAGAGAATTTTCAACATGGCATCAAAGCGGGCCTGAAATAATCCATTTTCATAGTCTAAGAGAAATCAATGAGGAAGTCAATACCATATGAAAAACTATCCTAACCTTAGTGCATCTTTCCTTAGGATTATATTCTCATTTTGATGAAGATTTTAAAATTGAAACTGTTGTAATTAATGAAAACTGCATAAATCCCTAGAAGGAGATTTCACCCACTTTCTGGAGGACGCAGGAAGTAAATCTACCAAGAAGTTCTCATAAGGAGGGTGCACCTATCTCTCGAATCATAATTCCATTATTCTCTTTTTGAAAAATTAGGCTTTCCTCATAAACCCTAGATCAAGACATCTTGGCAATTGCATATTGAAGTTGGAGTTGATCACCTTGGCATAACACTCTCTGGTAAGTACAAAACAGTTTTTTGAAAAGTTTTTATTTTTTATAGTATTTTCATTCAAGGACAAGATGGATCCCAGTACCAATATTGATGAGAAGCTTGAAGGTGTTGATAACTTCCGAGCATGGAAGTATAGAGTGACGATCATTCTAGAAGAGAATGATCTAGAAGATTTTTTCAATGAAGAAGTTCCAAAACTAGACAAAGATGAGGCCAAGGAAAAGTAAAAAAAGAACCTAGTTAAGGCAAAGAGAATCATTGTTGATTCTATCAAGGATCATTTGATCCCTTGTGTCTCATCATTGGAAACTCCCAATAAAATGTTTGATGCCTTATCCCAATTATATGAAGGCAATAATATCAACTGGAAGATGACCTTGAGAACACAACTCAAGAATGTGAAAATGCGGAGTTCAGAAACTATCCAATCCTACTTCACAAGAGTGTCTCAAATAAAAGAACAACTTGAAGCCATTGGAGACACAGTCAAAGAAGTTGAATTGGTGATGACTACATTGAATGGTCTCCCCATATCTTGGGAATCATTCATTCAGAGAATATGTTCAAGAAGAAGGCTAACAAGGTTTAGCAAACTATGGGAGGATTGTACTTAGGAAGAAGCTAGATTGTCAACAAGAGAAGAGAAACTAGGTGATGAATAAAATCAAGCTCTAGCCGCTCATACAAGAAAAGGAAAGAGCAAGAAGGAGTTCACTCACACAATAATCCTTTTGGATTACAAAATACCAACAAGTTTAAGAAGGACTTCTCAAATTATAGATGATACATCTGTCAAAAGATGGGACACATTGCAATAAACTATCCCAACTCTAAATTTTAGGTCAGAAAAGGAAAGTATAAAATACACCATGTTCATGCCACAGAAGATGATGAACTTGATCATGAGAAAACCAAAGAATATGACTCAAGAAAATAACATGTATTGATCTGAGCTCTTACAGGTGCAGTCACTCATGGAAGTGACACATGGCTTATTGATAGTGGTGCTTCTAAGCACATGACAGGTTACAAGGATTCTTTCTCAGAATTAGTTTAGAAGGATTCACCTCACAAGGTGAAGCTCGGTGATGACTATCAGTATCCCATTAAAGGAGTAGGAGAAGCATATTACAAATTGGATTCCATAAAACCTATGAAGATGAAGGATTTTTTGTGTTTACCTAGTTTGAAGAAGAGTCTTGTTTCTATCTCAGCTTTGGATGAGAAAGGATTCATAGTTTCTTTGATTGATGGTGAAGTACTCATGTGGCCAAGAGGAAAATATATTGATGATGTTGTAGTGATTGGTGTCCAAGAAGGAGGATTATACAATTTAAAGGAACATTCTATTTCATCGCTGGTATATAGTACAGTTACTCCAATTGAGCTATGGCATACAGTATTTTCTCACATGCATTACAAATCACTATTGATCGTGAGAAAGATGGTGGCAGGTTTTCCAGAAATCCAAGTGAACCATGAAGGCATATGCAATTGATCCAACTGGATCCAGAAAGGCCTAAAAATCAAAGTTATGAAATGCTCAATAAAACAAAATTATCGCTAAGTGCTTGTTGCAAGATTTCCAACAGTGCGAATGGATAAAACAATGGACATCGTATGAGAAAGTTATGGCAATTGGAAAATTTGGTCTTCTCTAGCAAAAAGTCAAAGGGTCAAAGGGACATGTGGCATATATAGCATGTGACACATGGAAGCTTCAGATTACGACAAGTGGCAGCCTCTAAATTTTACAAGTGGAATCCAACAGGTGACAACATGTGGTATCACTAGGTCATGACAAGTGGCAAGGGTTCATGATGACAAGTGTCAAAGTTTTGATAGTCCATGTGGCAAAAGATTGGCCAACCATGGGTTGACACATGGTCCAATCTAAGGGTGCAACATGTCACCATGGTCAAGGCCTTAAAAAGTTCATATTTATATTGTTGGACTCCATGGGATTTGATCCCATGACCTGCCTCTTCAAATGACTTAAGCACAATGATCTAGCCACAAAGGGTGAATTACTACTTTAGAGAAAAAACCCACTTTTCAGAAATTTAAACCTAAGCACATTTTCCAGCTAAGGGAGGTGCGCCCCTTAGAACTAGGAAAAATGGACCTCATATGACCACATAAGGGGGGGCATGCCCTAATTTGTGGCTTAAGTATATTTTTTGCCAAATTTTGGGTTTTTACCTTATATTAATGGATTTTTGGCCAAAAAGAGTGGATCTGGAGCCCATAAAGAGGCCAGATCTTCAGGAGAAGTTGGATTTAGACCCCCAACTTAGAATATACATAAACCAGAGGTTTTTGACAGTCCAAGGAGGTCCAAAATAGCATAATATTGAAGATTTTGGGAGATCAAGCCATTTTTATGTAGAGAAGCCATTGAGGAAGAAAACTTTGGAAGCCATTTTTGGGAGCTACGCTCAGCCTTTTTCAGTGTCGTTAGTTATGTTGGATTCCCGAGGTTGAGAAGAACACATCCAGACCATTTTTTAATCCATTTGATGCATTTATGATGTATTTTGAATCATTGAATATTAATAAGAAATCCTCCCCCACTGAGACAAAGGCCCGGAGACGTAGGCAACCTTGTCAAACTCAGTTAACAATATTGTCATTATGTTTTTATATTATTAATGTTTACTTTATGTTATCTATTGTTTATAATGGCTACAACATTCTTCCATTAAAATATTCTTCTTCTCTTAATTCCTAAGTGGTAAATCAACTCATGCATAAACTAACCAAAGTCTTTAAAAGATCATTTTCGGATCAAGTGGTATCAGAGTAGGTTGACAATTGGTTGTTTGAGTTTGCATGATTACTAGGGAAAATCTAAGTCATGGTGAAGGTGATCTTGTAGAAGGAGATCCTGAGATTGGATCAAGAAAGAGGACATCTCAAAGTGAGAAGATGTCATTGTAAGGACTTTCTCAAAACGTAAGAGAGTTTCAAAGAACATTCTTTGCCATGTCGGAGATGGTAAAAGTGTTGTATGATGATTACTTGGAATGGAAGAGACCTTTTCAAGGAGAATATTCAAAGAAAGACAAAAGTGAAGAAGGAGAGGACCCTCCTAAAACTCCTCCTTCATCTCCATCTACTTCTTCTTCAAGTACAAGTTCAACTTCTACTACAAGAAAACATTCTCATAAACATAAGCCTGATATGCCATTACTTAAACTTGATGTAAAAAAAAAATTACCTATGTATGATGGCGAAGTTAATGCCGAGAAACTTGATAATTGGGTTAGACAGATGGAGGTATATTGTAATGTGAAACAAATCAAATATGAGGAAACCAAAATTAGATTGGCATCACTTCATCTTGAAGGCACAGCTCTCATATGGTGGCAAAGTAAGATGCAACATGGAACTCGGCAAGTTGGTAAGAGTTTTCCATCATGGCATGATTTTATTTCCGCACTTAGAAAAAAATTCTATCCTTTGGGATACAAGGAAAATTCTTTAATATAATGGAAAAGTCTTAATTTAAGGAAAGGATAATCGGTGCAGTAATACACAGATGAATTTCTTAAGATGTCTTTGATGTTATATGTTCCATTAACTACACAAGAAACTCTTATGAAGTATATAGTAGGTTTTTCTGCTTATATTCACAATAATGTATTCATGTTTGGACCTAATAATATTGATGAGGTTTATGTTCAAGCAATGTATATTTAAGCCAGAAAACCCGGAGTTAGTGTATCAGGGGAATAATCTTCAAAGAAGGATGGCAAAGGAAAAGGGAATGGAAAGAAAGAAAATTCAGCGACAGTGAAGGAAGAGAATCTCTCTTGCAAGCATTGCAAGAAAGAAGGGCATGATGATGAGCATTTTTGGAAATTGCACCCAGAGAAGAGACTGAAGTGGTTCAAAGAAAGCAAAGGGAGGGAAAAATTTGCAATAGCAACATGGCCAACAGAATTGGGATCAGATTCAGTTGATGAGTCTAAGATTATAGCAGTTGAATTGACATATAAAATTGGTGATGGTTATCATTCTAGAAGTAAATTGTTTCATATAAGGGTCATAATGAAACATACTAAGATCGATACATTGATATATAGTGGATCTCAATCCAACTTAATTTCAGAAGAAGTGGTTAAGAAATTGCGATTGACAACTATGATGCATCACAAACCCTATTCACTAAATTGGATAAGAAAAGACCATAAATTTCCCATAAAAAAGAAATGTATCATAAAGTTTGCAATTACATCTAAGTATGTGGATGAAGTAATATGTGATGTGGTGCCGCTAGAAACATTGGAATGGTCTTAGGAAGCCCTTATGTATATGATTGCAAAGAAATATTATATAGGGAACACAATCAATATCACTTGTTTAAGAAAGGAAATGAATATGTTGTACATGTCCATCACACAAAAGGAAATAAATCTCTTCTAACAATGGAAAAATTAAAGAAGGCAGCTTATGCAAGCAATACACCTATAATTGTGTCAAGTAAAGTAGTTGATCTTAAGCATGAACATGAGATGGTTGTATTATGGGAGTTCAATCATACTTTGCTTCAAGATAAGTTAATGTCGTTCAAGCACATCAAACATATTGGTTCAGTTTCAGTCATATTTATGATGTTATCATTGCTAATGTTTTTTAAATGGATGGTAGTGGATTCAGTAAGATGTTGATCAAAATCTGGACCAGGGGTCAAAATTTAGCCCAAAAATAAACATTCTTGGAACTGCCTCAAAACAAATGAGTGCGTAGGCCTCGTCATTACGAACCCAACGCAACTCATTTTGTCTCAAACGGACGTCGGGAGTGAGAGATATCACGATCTATCTGAATCGTCAAACAGGTAAAAAAAATGGATGTTGACTGGGCAATCCGTACAGTCTGTACGGATGCTGACGTGGCATGACCATACGCTGATGTGGTGGATGTACGATGACATGGTAGAGGTGATGTGGCATTTTTGGATTGGCTGACATCTGGGCAAATAGTGTTGTGACACGTGGCATCATTTTCGGCAAATGGTGTGGTGCCACGTGGCCCAGTCATGGGCTGCCACGTGGCACCCCGGTATTTGCTAATGGTTTTCTTGTCAAAATATTTTTGGAGTCCATGGGGTTCAACCCCCGGACCTCCCCACCGGTGTAAGGTTTTAGCAATGGCTGCCCTACCAACGCGCCATAAGTTGTTGCTTGTAAACAATATGCAACATATATTATTTGAATTCAAATATTGTATTTTGGCGCGGGGGGGGTCGGGTCGGGGCTTAGCCCCGACCCGTGGTTCTGTTACATTACATGCGACCATACTCTTTGTTAAAAGGCGCGTGGGGATTATAATATATAGTCTGTGGTCGTATAACTATTCCATGTGGCCACCATATATATTGTTATATGTGCGCAGGGTTTTAATTGTATAACCCATGGTTTTGGGTGCCAATATTTATGCGTGGGTTTTAACACGGTTCTATGTTTTGTTACATGTGACCCATTGATATATGTGTGTGGGGTTTTAAAAATTTGGTTACAACGGATATCCCATGCGCCCGCCATTTGGCGCTTTATTATTGGCTCGTTGAACGGTTAGCCTTTTTGCACTAGTCCGAGGTCTTATGGACCCCATATGCCCGAGTACTAGGCGGTTAGGGGCTGGAGGTGCCCTAACCGTCCTACGGTTTGCATCATTGGCACGGTTTCACCCAATGCTAGGTTTTTACTCCTTATATTGCGTGTGAGCCAGGTTCACACAACAAGGGTGCATTTTGGCGAACCAGTTTCAGCAAGCTTGAAGGAGGAAAATGGCAGGAGGCCTATCTTCTTCATCTTTTGGCCGATTGAGGTGCCGTAAAATCCCAGCTAGGGGTTTTTGGACATCCTGAATCCATTAGAACTATTATCAAGGCCATTTGAAGAATTATTATTCAGGTTTTTCACCATTGAAGTTTCAAGAAGCTTCAGGGAGTTTGAAGCCCTCATTGATTGAGGACATGTTTTGGTGAGCCTATGTCTGTTTTCTGTGATTGAATAATATTTTTTGGCTAATTGTTATGCTCTGAACACATTGGGACAGGTTTTAGAGGCTTTTGAGGACTTTTACAGGTGTTTTTTCCAAAGATAATCTCAGGGAAGCTTATGGCCACATGTAGAAGAGATCATGCCCGGATGAGCCATGATCCGTTTTCAAAGTTCTATTAGTCATTTTTGGGTTTTTTATGTGTTATGATCCCAATGGTACAGTATGTTTTTCCATTGGATTTGAGCAGCATCTTGTTAAAGAACTTTTAACAAATTAATCCCAGAGAGCCAAGTCCATTGATGGAGGCTCAAGGAGATGTAGCCCGGAGGGGGGTGAACTCCTTTATCATGTTGTTCTTATTGTGAGTTTGATGTTTTATTTGCTGCAAGTTGTGTTGCTGTGTATTTGTTTAAAGTACATATTTAACCACCTAAAAGAACAATTCCTCACACATAAGCATTTACAAGAAGATACATGAAATTAACACATAAGTTTATCTTGCATATTTTAACACATGAAGCAAGGTCCTGTAAAGTTTATTTTAATGAAGTAGAGGGTGCTTGCATAGCATAACAAGTCAGCCTTCTATTTTCAGATCAGGTGGTATCAGAGCATAGTTTGTTTTGCTCATGTGTTTGCCATTAATAGCTTGAGA
>JASDQU010103402.1:326099-362003 GCA_032191745.1 Picea mariana | reverse complement strand
CTTGAAGAAGAAGTTGTCACATTAAGAGTTAAAATTGTCAAGCTTGGAAAGAACGTTGAACAGAAAGGAATATCCACACCATTGGTAAACAAATTTGAAGAAAAATGTTATAGGTTACTAGAAAGGAAGAATGAATAAAAGGATAAGAGTTATGTGGACTTCATCAGAGACCCTATCAATAATGAAGAATGCAATCCCTCAAAGGAGAACATTCCAAAAATAGAGAAGACTCAAAAACAAGATTACAGAATAGGTGGATATCAAAGAATACCCACCACTTTCAGGTATCAAAGAATCCTCAAACATTGTGAAGGAAACAATAGAAGAGAAGATTGTGATCATCCAAGGCATGAATTATGAAGGACTTCATCACAAAAAATATCATTCACTCCCATGTATCAAATTTTCTTTTATGGTTACTATTTTACTTGTAATAACTTTGGACATAAAGTTATAGATTGTAGAGCTTATGGAAGAAATGATCAAGCAAGAAATGTTTATGTGGCTCCATACAATATTGAATGTTAAAAATTCCACAACTATGTACACTTATCCTATGATTTTACAAGCACAATGGATACTTCCATGAAATAAAACATTGATATCAGATGCAAGAAGTTTTGGAAAAGAAAGCAAGAATGTGTGAATGAAGAACTCCCAAAAATCATACTCTCAAGATTTGTAGTAGTGTGAGATCATGAAATATCTATAGGACAAGAGGAAGATATCATAATTCAGGAAGATAATGAAGAGGAAGATGTCATAATTCAAGAATATGATAAAGAAGAAGATGTTAGAATTCAAGAAGATGGCGAATCCATAGGTGAAGAGGAAGATTATTCTGCATTAGGGCATCTTCCTCCACCTTTCTGATCCATCCATCTTGAAGACTCCCAATAAATATAAATATTGAAGAGGGGGAGTCTAAATAGTAGCTTTACATATCAAATAACTATCTTTCAAGAAGTATGAAGTATTTGCATATTTTGGGAAGGCATTTTTAGAGTGGTTTGATGACAAAAGTGTATAATGTCTTATGATATTTTGATTGTTTAAGGAACATCTTTAAGGTATTAGATGAAAGTTATGAAGAATATCATTAGTAMACTTTTCAGGAAGAGGTTCATGATTGTATATAATATTCCAAGCAGTGACATATAGACTCGAGGATGTTTTAAAGATAGAGAAGACTAGTGCACATATTTGATTCAGTTTRAAGAGAAGGAATATGTTGTAATTAGTTGCAACATATGGGTAACCATTGTGTGCAGTTGAGCAGTAGAGTCATGGACATTTTTATGACATATGGAAAAATATGAATTCATGAGACACTTGGTAAGTACAAAAAGATGTGAGGCAGAGAAGATKCATAATAGTGGATGAAAGAATAGTTATATGTGGAATTAGTCAGTCACAGGAAGACAAGCAGTGAAAGGCACAACAAGACAGGGGAAGAGAAACCTCCAGCATTAATAAGATATATTGTCACAGGKAAATTTTTGAATGATGTGGTCATTGATGTGTAAGCTATAAACATGAAAATCCATAGAGATTTGAAGTCAAGTAACTTTGAATGATTTTTATATATGTCAATGAATTACATGAGGAAGTACCAATAGACAAGAAGCATTGGAAGAGAGGAAAGGAAGCAAGTGCAAGAATCCCAAAATTTATCTACATGACATCTTGCATAAAATTCAAGGAGAGATAAATCATCAGAGAAAAAGATCAGGAAAGAAAGATCAAAAGCATGAAGACATGGGAGACACACCGACAGGGGGAGTTACCCTTTTTCCCATGATGTCGAAGGGGGAGAAAAAGAAACATCGGGAGTTAAAGATCATAAGCATGAATACATGGGGAGAAGTATCAAGGGGAGATACCCTTTTCCATTGATGGAAAATGGGGAGAGAAACATCAGGAGAGAAATATGAGGAGAGATGGTCACAGGGGGAGTATGATTATTAGAGTATGATTGTTTCCATTAATGCTAAAGGGGGAGATTTTTGGATAGTTGGTTGTTATTGATTTAAACCCTAGTCAACCCTAGAAGAAGCATCTACAAGAAGTCTACAAGAAGCCATGTAAATATGGCTAAGTGGTTAAGTGGTTAATAATCCCAAATATGTGGTCATGAATCCTAAATTTGTTTTAGTAAAAATAGGATGAAGGACATGCCAAATGCATGCAAAACACTCATATATGGATAGTCCTCGTCATGTCATTTTCAATGGTAGGTGTTAAACAATGTGGTTCCTTATGGTTGAGGAGTTATGTCCTCATGAAGTTGAAAGCCCCGAAGAATGGTTAAGAAGTCCCTAAACGGTTGCAACAAGAAGTTACAAGTCATTAATTAAAGGATAAAACAATTTTAACAAGAAATAATGAGTTGACCCTAAAAGTTAAGAAGTCCCTAAATAGTTGCAACAAGAAGTTACAAGTGATTAATTAAAGGGTAAGAAATTTGTAACGAGAAATAATGAGTTGACCCTAAAATAAGGAAAAAAGGTAAAACAATCATTAATTAAAGGGTAAAATAGTTGTAACAAGAAATAATGAGTTGACCCTAAAATCAAGAAAAATGAAGTTACAAGTTATCCCCAAAAGAAGTCACTTGAAAAGTATAAATACACATCAAGAGTCTCTCATTTATACACACAAGTTCATTGAATATATATCTAGTGAACACTTGATATATTGGCAAATCTGAGGTAGTGAGGTTGAGATAAAGCAAAGGGGATGCTTGTTCCAGGTTGCAGCAAGGTTGTTACAGAATCTAAGGTATGTTTGTATACGTGATTTTGATTGTTATATATTGATGCTATGACACATGCTTGAGGCATGTCTTGGGGATGTTTGGCATATGCTTGAGGCATATTTTGGATGTATTGGCACATATATTTGGCACATGGTTGAGGTATATTTTGGATACTTGGGTACACGGTTTGAGGCATGTATTGGCATATTGTTTGAGGAATATATTTGATATTTTAGCACATACTAGAGGCATATTTCGGGTACATTGTTAAATGCACATCTTGGTGAATTTAGTCATATGGGTTGGAGATATTCTTAGTGATATTGGCATGAGATATATATGGTTATGAGTTTGATCCAGTGACAATGATAGAGGCAGTGACAGGTTGATGTTTAAGTGACAGGTTTTTTTATCAGTGACAGTTTTAGTGACAGGTTGAGTCTACATTTATATCTCAGGGAGGTAGGACGGGGCAAGGAAAGGGGGTCATGTCCTCCTTTCGGTTGGAGTCAAAGAACACAAGGAGTTGGAGATTCCTTCAAGTTGGAGCCTCTTTCCAGTTGTAGCTAAAGAATTCAGGGAGTTGTAGCTTCCTTCAGGTTGGAGCCTGTAAATAGGGGGTTGAATCCTCCTTCCATTTGGTGTTGGAGAATTTGGAATTTAGTGCTTCTTATGAATGTAATCTTTGATATATAATAAATATTTTTTTGGTTTTATCCCATTTGATTTTCCACATAAAATATTGGTGTGTTGTGTATCTATGTATGATGTGATGCATTGTTTATGACTATATATTTATGATATGTTAAATGCAATCATAAGTGATAATTGTTAATAAATATGTTTTGATTAAAAGTGGCAAAAAGTGCTCAATAATGATTCACCCCCCTCTCAGTATTGGTGAATATTCCAACAAGTAAAGGTCCAGTGGACCTGTTACTGTCCTAAGTATGAAACCTTGTAGCATGAATATTCCATGCGGGAGGTGTATCTATATTTTTTTTAATACTTTTAGATTGTACATGTGTGATGCGGAAGCATCGTAAGAAATCCATCAAAGCAAGATAAAAACAGGAGGACAGTTGGAAATGCACCAACGCACATTTTGAAAATGTTTTGAATTTAAATGAAGGAGCATTAATGTAATAGTTAGGAGGACGTATTTGCATTTATGTTTTGGAGATTGTAAAACAGATATTGAGCGTTGCTCTCATCTGTCGGATATGGAGGCATTTAATTGTAATGAATGCAAAGTAGGTATTTTTTAATTTGATTAAATAGCTTAGAGTTGTAAGAGGAAAAACTCATAAAAGACACCCTCTCTTGTATCATTGTATAATTATGTAAGCGGTAGATCAAGAGAGCACAGAAGCACAGAGATTTTAGGATTGTATAAGCAGATAGATTTTTTCTATTGAACCCATGTACAGCAGCACTAGAATTAATATAAGAACACTTTGATTCCATTTCATGGTGTGTCATGGTTGTTGTATCTATCTTTTGAATTGTATGTTACAGTTTGCTTATACTCTCTGTTATGCATGTTGTTTCAATGCTATGTGTGTGTATGATCTTGATTTCATGTTGAATGTATGAAGTCTGTGAGAGGAGAAGTATGAGTTTCAATTGTTTCTCATCCTGATATTTCCTGCAAGGAGTGCAGTGAATGTCCACAAAGAGTGCATTGACGAGGTTCTGAGTTTCATCTCAGAAAAGTTCAGGACAAATACCGTTGGTCTCATATCAGCAGAAGTGCATATAAGGCACAGATCCGTGCAAGGGGTGCACAGGTGAGTGGAAGTCTTAGACTTTTCCAACCAAGGAGAGAGGTTGAATAACTGTCATTGCATAGAGTGCACAGAGATGAGTATTTTAAATAACCAGAGGTTATTGTGAATGCCGCAAGTTGTGCACGCATGGATTCCTTAGAGTCTAGGAGTTACCATGAGAGTCAAAGCTCAGAAGGGATATAACCTTCGAAGAGTTCAAAAAGGGACGAGTGTCGAAGTCACTCAATAGGAATAAATCTCAGAAAGGTTGACGCTGAAGTGTTTAGTAGAGGAGTCTTTCAAAAGTCTGATCAGACAGTGGAATCGCTTCGAGGAGGAAGTGTTGATTTTCTAAGTACCATTAGATCTAATAGATCAGCAGAATATTTAAGGCTGAGGATCATTCAGTGTTAATAATCTCAGGAGGAACAATGGTTGTTGGATCTGGATCAATGAGATTCATTGATCTCGGGCTCACATTTTGTCTTTTATAATTTGGGGTGTGGAAGAAGTTGCGACTTGGAGTTGAGAGTTGTGAACTCCCGATTCGTGAAGTCCCGATCGAATTAGGATNCTTCGAGGAGGAAGTGTCGATTTTCTAAGTACCATTAGATCTAATAGATCAGCGGAAGATTTAAGGCTGAGGATCATTCAGTGTTAATAATCTTAGGAGGAACAATGGTTGTTGGATCTGGATCAATGAGATTCATTGATCTCGGGCTCACATTTTGTCTTTTAGAATTTGGGGTGTGGAAGAAGTTGCGACTTGGAGTTGAGAGTTGTGAACTCCCGATTCGTGAAGTCCCGATCGAATTAGGATCGTCAGATGATGGGAAGCTTGGAACCATTGATTTGAGGTGAGAAATCATTTTGATTTCGGCTATCGAGCGAAGGGCTTGTTGTATTGAATTTCTTCGATACACGAAATCCCAAGGGGCCGAAACAGTGGGCCCAGATTTCAGTTGGAAGTCACGTCAGGTAAAGTAAAAGAGGAATCAATTTCCTGTTAGACCTTTTCGGGGTTCGGGGATTAATGAGTCAAAGGAACTCACATTAGGGATCACGAAGTCTTGAAGCCCGAAATACCTTTTTGGGTGAAGGCTTTGGTCATATCATTTGGCCGTGTAGGTAAGAGTTGGTGTCTAGTGCTTGTTTGCACAGGCGTAAATCCTAACAAGAACCTGTGGAAACACTTGTGTGTGTTGGATATTTCTGTGGGAAATCAAAGATTCAATCAGACTCGAAGGGAGACTAAGAATGATCCTAGACCGGGAGGTCGAGCAGAACCTGCTGAGGCATGGGGGGTCTGCGCTAGGTGGTATCAGAGTCTACAATATTTGTTTTCTGATAGTAGAAGAGAACAGAAGGCAAGCTGTGATTTGAATTTTGCATGGAACAGATTTGAAACAATGCCGCCCATAAGACGTCAAGAGAGACCAATGCCCAATCTAGTTGTGGAAATGGAAATGAGAGAAATATGTGCTAGATTAGATGTTGTGGAGAAAACACAGAGATGAAAAGTGGATGTTGGAGATGTCAGTGAAGCCAAAAGTGAAAATGGAAGAAGAAATTGCATTCGAAGATGTTGCAGAAGAACATTTATTCAGAGCTATTGCAAGAATAGGTGCTAGAGAAAAAATGGATATTCCAATGTACAAAGGCAACTTAGATGTTGAGGATCTATTAGATTGGTTTAGAGATCTAGACAAATACTTCCACTATGAGGATGTCGAGGAGGACAAGAAATTCAAACATGTTGTCACTAGACTTAAAGGGCATGCAACACTGTGGTGGGATGAACTACAGGCTGACAGGCGATGCAAAAGAAAGAAAATAATCAAAAGATGTGATAGAATGGTTGCAAATATGAAAGACAAGTTTATACCTAGGGACTACCAGATTAATCTGTTTCGAAGAATGCAGAATTTGAGATAGAAAGGGATGATAGTGAAAGAATACACTAAGGAGTTCTACAGGATAAACATTAGAGCAGTTCATCATGAGAGTGATGATGAAAAGGTCGCCAGATACATGAATGGTCTGAGATATGACATTCAAGATGAGATGATCATGATAATGATTAGAAATGTGGAAGATGCTTATCATATTTCTCTGGAAACTGAAGAGAAATTGGCCTGAAAACAAAGTCAAAGAGGTAGAGGTAGAAGTCAGAGCAAAGGCAAAGAAATTACCCAAGACAGAGTACAGAAGTCGAAGGAGGAAGAAAAGAAGCCTCATACTCACCCATATAGAGGAGGAAGTTTGCAAGGAAGACAATCTGCTGACAAAAATACTTTTCCACAAGCCAGAAGAAGAGGAAGAGGAAGAGGTGGTGAGATAAAGTGTTTTGTCTGTGGAAAAATTGGACACAAATCTTACGAATGTCCTAACAGAAAAAGAGATGGAGGAGGCAAAGATCACATTTCAAAAGAGTAGAGGTGAAATTTTGAGGCAGAAGATGATGAAGGTGGAAGATCCTTAATTATGAGGAAAATTATCTTAAATCCAAAGAAGGAGGTGGAGAATCCAGTCCAGAGGAACAGTTTATTTAGAACTGCTTGCAAGACCAAGGATAGAGTATTCAAGGTGATAGTGGATAGTAGAAGCATAGATAATCTAGTCTCCATGGAAATGGTGGAAAAGATGGAATTGGAGACTGTTGCACATCCGAGCCCATACAAAATCTCATGGTTGCAAAAAGGACATCAGGTAATTGTCACTAAACAATGTCTAGTCGAATTTAAGATAGGGGGTTACAGAGATGAAATTTTATGTGATGTTATTCCCAAGGATGTTTGTCATATTTTGTTGGGGAGACCATGGCAATATGACAAAAATGTTGTTCATGATGGGAGAAAGAACACATACACCTTGGAGAAGAATGGTAGAATGCATATGTTGCTGCCAATTGAAGATAAAAAGGTGAAGGCAGAAGCCAGCAATACTATACTTCTCATGACTGGGAAGGAGCTTCTTGATGAAGTCAAGAAAGAAGAAGACATGCAGTTTGTTGTAGTGAGAAAACCCAGAGTCATTCTGACAAGTACTAGGATAGATGATCTATTGGAGGAAATTCAGGAACTGCTGAAGAATTTCACTGATATCGTGGTGGACGATTTACCTTGTTCGTTGCCACCCATCAAGAGTATAAGACATCACATTGACCTTATACCAGGAGAAAGTTTACCAAACAAAGCAATGTACAGACTAACATCGTGAGACAATGAGGAGGTTAAGAAGCAAGTCCAAGATTTGATGGACAAAGGGTTGGTTAGAGAGAGCTTGAGTCCATGTGTTGTTCCAACAGTGCTAAGTCCAAAGAAGGATGGTGGCTAGAGAATGTGTATTGACTCAAGATCTATAAACAAAATCACCATTAGGTATAAATTTTCTTTACCAAGGATGGATGACTTGATGGATTACTTGAGTGGAGCAAAGTTGTTTTCAAAAATTGATTTGAAAAGTGGATATCATCAGATTAGACTGAGGGGAGGTGATGAATGGAAGACAACATTCAAGACGAATGAAGGACTGTATGAATGGCTTGTCATGTCGTTTGGTTTGACGAATGCACCCAGTACTTTTATGAGGTTGACAAACAAAGCCTTGAAAGATTTCATTGGGAAATTTGTAATCATGTATCTTGATGATATACTAATCTTCAGTAAGACTGAAGAGGAGAATTTGAAGCATTTAACTGCAGTGATGAATAGGTTGCAGCAGGAGAAATTGCTAATAAATTTAAAGAAGTCATATTTCACGCAGAAAGAACTCATTTATTTGGGATTTGTAATCTCTTCGAATGAATTGAAGATGGATCTGGAGAAAGTAAAAGCAATCAAAGACTAGCCATTGCCAAAGAGTATCTTTGAAGTTCAAAGCTTCCATGGATTGGCTAGTTTTTACCGAAATTTCATCAGGAATTTTAGCAGGATATGTGCACCAATGATGAACACAGTCAAGAAAAGACATAAATATTTTCATTGGATAGAGGAAGCGAAGAAAATTTTCAAGTTTCTGAAAGATAAGATAACTGGATAGCCATTTTTAGTCTTACCAAATTTCAGTAAGACATTCCAAGTCAGATGTGACGTGAGTGGATTTGCGATTGGAGCATTCCTAAGTCAAGACAATAGGACGATTGCATACTTCAGTGAGAAGATGAATGATGTAAAGCTGAAATATTCCACATATGATAAAGAATTTTATGCAATCATACAAGCATTGAGGAAATGGAGGCATTACTTGGTTCCAAAAGAGTTTGTCTTGTATAGAGATAACCATGCTTTACAATTCATAACTCGACATGAGAAACTGAACCAGAAGCATGCAAAATGGGTTGAATACATGTAGAAGTTTACTTTTGTTACAAAACATATTTATGGAACTGCTAACAAGGTTGTTGATGCATTAAGTAGGAATTGTTTGATTCTACAGGAGTTCATAGTGAAGACCTTAGGTTTTGATAACCTTAAGGATGTGTACAAGGATGATTCAGATTTTAAAGAATCTTATGAAGCATGTGAGAATCTAGTTCTCAGAGATAGAAGCCAATGGACTGAATATATGATTCAGGATGGTCTGTTATTCAGGGGAAATCAGTTGTGTATACCGAAATGCTCTATGAGAGAAAACCTCTTGAAGGAAAAACATAGTGGGGGATTGGCTGGACATTTCGACCATGATAAGACTTTTGTGCAACTGAATGGCTCAATGGCTCATACTATTGGCTAGGGATGAGAACCGATGTCAAGAAATTCATGAACAGGTGCAGAATTTGCCAGCATGTGAAAGGGAAAAGACGGAATACAAGTTTGTATCAACCATTGCCAGTACCAGAGAGACCTTGGGACGTGGTAAGCATGGATTTTGTGTTAGGATTTCCAAGGACACAGAGGGGTTTTGACTCCACATTTGTGGTATTCGATAGATTTTATAAAATGGCACATTTTATTCCATGTCAGAAAACCAGTGATGCAACACACATTGCAAATCTATTTTTCAAAGAAGTTGTTAGACTTCACAACTTACCTAGGAGTATTGTATCAGACAGGGATACAAAATGTGTTGGTCATTTCTAGAGAACGTTATGGAAGAAGTTGGGGACTAATTTATCTTTTAGCTTAGCATATCACCCTCAGACAGATGGACAGACCGAGGTAGTGAACCAAAGTCTAGGATATTTATTGAGGAGTTTAGTAACTGAACATCACAGTCAATGGGATCAGATTCTGCTGCAAGCGGAATTTTCATATAATGATTCACCTAATAGGAGCACAAGACAAATATCATTCCAGATAATGTATGGAATGTAGCCGAGAGGAGTATCTGAGTTGAGAGACTTAGAGCAGAGCGAGTTCAGGAGTGCTAGTGCAGAATATTTTGCAGCAGAAATGCAGGAGCTCCACAGTAAAGTCAAGGAGCGATTGCAGAACTCTAGCTAGGAATATAAGCACAGAACAGATCAGCACAGGAGAGAACTTCAGTTTGAAGTAGGTGATTTGTTTTTAGTGCATCTTAGAAAAGAAAGGTTCCCAAGGGGAACATATAATAAGTTGAAGATGAAGAAGATAGGGTCATGTAAGATCATAAGAAAGTTTGAGGCCAATGCTTATGAAATTGAATTGTCAGATGGGGTAGGAATATCACTGATATTCAACATAGTAGATTTGTACCCTTACAAAGATGATGAAGCAGGAACAGAGGAGGGTCAGAAAGAAATTCAGTGGGTCAAATAGATTCCTGTCACTGAAAAGCCACAGATGCAAAAGATAATTGACCAGAGAGTTGGAAAGAAGACTCGCAGGAAGACGTACTTTGAATATTTGGTCAAATGGAAAGGACAGTCGATTGAAGATGCCAGTTGGGAAAGTGAAGCAAATATCCTAAGACATGGATAGACAGTGCAGGAGATCATGAACAGGAGTTCATGAATTTTTCAGCCAGAGGAGTATGATGCAGGAGCATTGTAAGCAAGCCAGCAAAGCAAGCGAAAAAGAGGAGGACAGCTGGAAATGCACCAGCGCACATTTTGAAATTTTTTTGAATTTGAATGAAGGAGAATTAATGTAATATTTAGGATGATGTATTTGCATTTATGTTTTGGAGATTGTAAAACAGATCTTGAGCGTTTCTCTCATCTGTCGGATATGGAGGCATTTAATTGTAATGAATGCAAAGTAGGTAGTTTTTAATTTGATTAGATAGCTTAGAGTTGTAAGAGGAAAAACTCGTAAAAGACACCCTCTCTTGTATCATTGTATCCTTCTGTAAGCAGTAGAGAAAGAGAGCACAGAAGCACAGAGATTTTAGGATTGTATAAGCAGATAGATTTTTGCTATTGAACCCATGTACAGGAGCACTAGAATTAATATAAGAACACTTTGATTCCATTTCATGGTGTGTCATGGTTGTTGTATCTATATTTTGAATGGTATGTTACAGTTTTCTTATACTCTCTGTTATGCATTTTGTTTCAATGCTATGTGCATGTATGCTCTTGATTTCATGTTGAATGTATGAAGTCGGTGAGAGGAGAAGTATGAGTTTCAATTGCTTCTCGTTCTAAGATTTCCTGCAAGGAGTGTAGTGAACATCTACAAAGAGTGTGTTGACGAGGTTCTGATTTTCATCTCAGAAAAGTTCAGGAGAGATATCGTTGGTCTCATATCAGCAGAAGTGCAGATAAGGCAGAGAGTCGTGAAAGGGGTGCACAGGTGAGTGGAAGTATTAGACTTTTCCAACCGAAGAGAGAGGTTTAAGAACTGTTGTTGCAAGAAGTGCACAGAGTTGGGGATTTTAAATAACCAGAGTTTATTGTGAATGTCGCAAGGTGTATGCATAGGGATTCCTTAGAGTCCACGAGTTACTGTGAGATTCAAATCTTAGAAGGGATAGAACCTTTGAAGAGTTCAAAAAGGAACGAGTGTTGAAGTCACTCAATAGGAAGAAATCTCAAAAAGGTTGACGCTGAAGTGTTTGGCAGAGGAGTATTTCAGAAGTCTGATCGAACGGTGGAATCGCTTCGAGGAGGAAGTGTCGATTTTTCGGGGACCATTGGATCTAATAGATCAGCGGAAGGTTTAAGGCTCAGGATCATTCGACATTAAGAATCTCAGGACAAGAAGTGGTCATTGGATCTAGATCAATGAGAGTCATTGATCTCACGCTCGTATTTCATATTTTAGAATTCGGGGTGTGGAAGAAGTTGCGACTTGGAGTCGAGAGTTGCGAACTCTCGATTCTCGAAGTCTTGATCAAATTAGGATCGTCAGATCACAGAAAKCTCAGAATCATCGATYTGTGGTGAGAAATCATCATGATTTTGGCTATCGGGCGAAGGGCTTGTTGTAATGAATTTTTTTGATACGCGAAATYCTGAGGAGCYGAAACAGTGGACCCACATTTCAATTGGAAGTCATGTCAGATAAAGTCAAAGAGGAATCAATTTCCCRTTATACCTTTTCTGGGTTCGGGGATTAACGAGTCAAAGGAATTCACATCAGGGATCATGAAGTCGCGAAGCCCGAAATAACTTTTTGGGTGAAGGTCGTGGTCATATCAGTTGGTTGTGTAGGTAAGAGTTGGCATCTAGTTCTTGTTCACACAGGTGTAAATCCTAACAAGAACCTATGGAAACACTTGTGTGTGTTGGATATTTCTGCAGGAAATCAAAGAGTCGATCAGACTTGAAGGGAGACTAAGAACAATCCTAGAGTGGGAGGTCGAGCAGAACCTACTGAGGCGAGGGGGGGGGTCTGTGTCAATGTGTATATAATGCACTAATGACAAGGAATAAATAAGGGTAAGGGGAATGCAATACCCCAAATTCAAACCCCAATTGTAAATGTACATATAGGCTGGTGATCCAGGATATTTTGGGCCAAAGTGCCTTTATATATATGTTTTGAGGCTAGAGTTCTTGTGTGGTTATAGGTTAGAGATCCTAGATGCTAAAATGCCAATGTGACTATCATTTTAATATGCAATCACACTCAGAATATTGATAAATACATCATTTTTGGAGACCAACCAGAAAAAAAAGAGTATGGGGGGCTAGAACTCCACTAGAAGGGATAGGGGGCTAAGATTCTAGGAAGAGGGGCTAAGCCAAGGGGGCTTCATCCCAAGGGAATATTAGATTAGTATTTCCTAAAGTATAAGTGTGGGATATATTTATATCCTAAGTTCCTAAAAGGTGGGAAAACATACCATAAGTGGAGCCCAAGGTAGTTCCCAACATGACAATTTTCAAGTTGGGAGCATGCATACTTAAAGTGATAACTTAATGT
Source organism: Picea mariana (assembly GCA_032191745.1). Taxonomy (NCBI): domain Eukaryota; kingdom Viridiplantae; phylum Streptophyta; class Pinopsida; order Pinales; family Pinaceae; genus Picea; species Picea mariana. The sequence goes on along the minus strand of JASDQU010103402.1, from coordinate 349,185 downwards.
ATTTTCCATCATTCTAATAATTCTTACTACTATTCTCTCCTTCACTCTTACCATATGTACTCTCCTTGCATCCATCATCGGTACTATACTTTGGGAGCTTGGTTTTTATTGTAACCATTAAACCTAGTTAATTTGAGGAGAAGAAGTAGGTTGTCGGGCTTATGTGCATTATGAAGAAGAGGGTTTTCAAGCCCGTAAGCATTCTCTCTAGGTGAGGAATTGTTGGGAATTTCTTTGTTTGTGTTTTGGGAAATAGCTAAAGAGATTTGTGACTTTATGTCTGGCTTATTGTTGAAGCCCTGAATTGTAAGTGGAACAACCAAAGGACTGTTGATTAGAGAAGGGGTACACTTCCTAGGGTGGGAAATGCTATGGGAAATGAGAGGTTGTAGGCTAGTTGCAGTAGTTGGCACCTTAACTTGATGGTTTTGTGCTAGTTATACCTTAGTCTGGTTGAGGAATCCTTCCCTCATGGAGTTTCTAGCCTCAGCTTGGGAGTGACCTGTTGCTGAGAGTTTATGAGTAGTAGAGTATATGGTTGGGAGGAATGTTCGAGGTCTGCACACAATTGGTGAATTATTAAAAAAATAAGTGTTATTTTATTTGTGTTTTTATGTTGTTTATTGTGTGAATGCTTATATAAATTTTGTGTTTTTTACTATACATGTTTATGCATGAATTGTATGTTGTTAGCATTGCATAATTACTATACATGCCAAGAATTTTATTTAATTAAATGGTATCAGAGGTGGAATTTTTTAGTGGAATGACCCAACTTTTGGCTGGGGATGATACACCAGGAAGATTCCAAGGAGGGGAAGAAGAAGTGGAAAGTGGGGGAGGATAAGAAGATGACATCCTCTAAAAAAAAGTGCAAGGATCTCGAAAACCATTGTAACCATTGTAATATTGATGGTCACACTGAGGAAAAGTGATAGAAACTACATCCAGATATAAACCCAAAGAACCACAAGAAGGATGCAAAGAAAAATAATCGTCTATCCATGGATTCAAGCAATCAGTTCAAAATCATCTCTGATGTGAATGAGAATATTGTCTGCACATTAATTTGAGCATCCTTCATCACTAGGAAGAGAAGGATATGACCAAACTCTTCCACATCAACATCTAGGTCAAGAAGACCAAGATAACCACTATGTTCACTTTTGGTTCATAGGTTAATGTCATAGCAATGGATTTGTTTAGTAAGATTGTATCATAAGTTAGCAATCATCCTAACCCCTATCCATTTGGTTGGGTAAATAAGGATGCAAAGATCAAGGTAATGAAACAATGTCATATTTAATTTTATACAAGTTCATACTCTATTGATGAAGTGGTGTTGGATGTAGTACACATGGACGTGTTTGGTGTAGTTTTTGGGAGCCCCTACATGTACACTATGGATGAAATATTCATGTGGAGACCCAAATAATATTGAATGATCAAGGATCGGAATTTCAACATAATAAACACACACAAAGGTAAATAGAAGATCCCATTGGTAAGTACCAACCAAGCCAAGAATTCGATTAATTTCAATAACAAATATGTTGTACTTATCTCAAGAGAAAATCAGCCTGATGATGACTCGATAAGAGTAAAGAAATCCATGGAGGGGTGTACTGAAGAGAAGAAACATCAGTTGGAGGAGTTTATATAGGAATATATAGGAGTGTTCCAAGATCCTAAAGGGATATGACCCAAGAAGGAAGTGGAGAAAAAAATATAGTTATTTCCATACTCCCCATTGTCAAATATTGGGTTGTATATATGATCCATTCTGGAAGAAAATGAAGTGAAGAAGAAGTTACATTAGCTATTGGAGAAAGTGGTGATTTGAGAGAGCACCTCACCTTGTGGGTAACCTATCTTTATAGTACCCAAGAAGGATGGGATTTGGAATATGTGTATCGATTATAAATATTTAAATAATATTACACTCAAGAATCGGTACTATCTACCCATTATCGATGATTTCTTACACTAGTTGAAACATGCCAAGTAATTCACCAAGTTGGATCTGAAATCAAGATACCACCAGGTATGTGTAAAAGAAGAAGACACCTGGAAGACCACCTTCAAGACAAGGAAAGGTTTATACGAATGGTTGGTCATGCCATTTGGCTTATGTAATGCACTAGATACATTTTTGAGACTGATAAATGATGTATTATGCCCATATTTGGATTCATTTGTTATAGTATATTTGGATGATATATTGGTTTATATATTTACCTAGGAAAAGCACATATCACATATTATGCAATTGTTAGACCCTAAAAAAGAACCAGTAGTTGGCTAACCAAAAGAAATGCTAGTTTTCTTAGCATTAAATGGTGTATGTGATCGGTGGAGGGGAACTCAAGATATATCACAAAAAAATGGAGGCCATAATGAAATGACCAGTTCCTACAACTGGAATTGAAGTTAGGAGCTTTGTTGGGGTAGCATAGTACTTGGGGAAGTTCGTATCTTCATTTTCAGCAATAGTTGCACCACTCCATGGCATATTAGTGAGTGGTAAGAGTTTCCATTGGGGGGGGAATCAGCAGAAGGATTTCAATAAGATGAAAAGAAATATCATTCAAGCACTAGTTATCACATTCCTGAGCCACCATAGTGTTTGCAAGCCTAGAGTAAGATACAAAAAACTAGGCATTACAAGTGGATGGGGTATTTACAACAATTTCATCTAGTCATCAATTATAAGAAAGGAAACACATATAGGTTGAAAGTAATTCTTTCAAGGTCACCCACATCCAATATTATAGCTTTAGGAACTCTAATGCACATAGATCCTTTTACCCATGATGCATACAGAGAGTCATACATAGAAGATGAGGACTTCAAATAGGTATTTCAACAACTACAATGCCAAATTTGTATGGAAGAAGGTGATGGTAAGGATGAATATCATCTCTAGAGTGGGTTACTATACAAGCTAGACAAGCTCTATGTTCCTAAAGGTGAAATATTGACTTGTCAGAGAGGCTCACACCTCCAAAAGTTCAAGGACATTTTGGTGTTACAAAGATGGTTTCTAACTTGCAGAGGTATGTTTACTGGCCTAAAATGAAAGAATATGTATCATGATATATTAGATGATGCATAATTTGTTGCACCAGCAAGCCCAGTAACAGGAAGAAAGGTATATACCATTTCTTACCTATACCCACTTGACCTTGGGAAATAATTTCCATGGATTTTGTGGGAGGTTTATCAACAACTAGGAAGGGACATGACTATCTATTTGTGGTAGTTAACAGTTTCAACAAGTTGTACATTATCATGCCTTGTAAAAATACCATCAAAGGACAAGAAGCAACAAACAAGTTCTTTGAACAGGTCTAGGTGCACTTTGGGATACCAAAGAGCATCATCTCAGACATGGATACCAGATTTCTCAGTGCATTTTTTACTACATTGTTAGAGAACATGGACATTAAGTTGAAGATATCTACAACATTTCATCCACAAATAGATGGGTAGAAAAAAGTAGTCAACAAGACTTTGGTGCAACTTTTTAGGTGTTACAATTAGAAGCATTCGAAGACCTAGGATGAAAATATGATCTATATATAACACTCTTATAATACAATAGTCCACACTTCCACTGGTAAGTCACCTTTTGAAACTTTCTTTGGATATTTTCCATATTCACCCTTGGATGTTGTATATGAATAAAAAGGAGAAATGAAGGAGGACCTCACAGGAAATGTTGTGAGAGAATAAAAAATTGATGAGAATATTAGGAAAATACATTTGCAAGTACAAGAGACATTGAAGAAGTCACAAGAAAAGTATAAGGCTAGACATGATCAACATAGAACCAAAAAGTCATTCAAAGTGGGAGACAGGGTCTGGTTATAGTTGAACAAAGAAAGACTAAAAGGTCGTGGTAATAATATCAAGGATCTATGGTATGGACCTTTCGAGATATTGGAGAAGGTGGCCTATAGACTCAGTATACCCCCATACATGCGGATTTACTCAGTAGTGAATGTGTAGAATTTTGATCTCTATGAGCCTTCCACGTTGGATCGGGAGGAGGACAAACTCCAACCTACCATATAGGACTTAGCACCAGATGCTCAGGTAGAGTTGGAAAAATACATCATTTGGTAGAATAATTCCATCACTACAAGATAGGGTGATCCAGATGGATGTTGGTGGCCTCCCACCTATTCCAACTGGCTCATTTTGGTAGTTTTCCAGTTCGACAGTTTTTTCCTAGTTTTTAGGTCCCTGACTTATGGGGTCTTTTTAAGGCCCTAAACATTGTTTTTAGGGATCACCACAGCCAACATGTATAGGGCTCTCCATAAGAAACATTTGTTTTCCTCAAATAGACCTTTCTAACAGGATATCATGCACCAAAATGGAGATCGTATACAAAAGTTACGACCCCAGGAAGTTGATGTACTAACTTACCCAAACGGGGCCCACATGAATTTTGGCACTTCATCTCCTAAGGTTAGGTTTTTGGATGTCTAGGGTTTTTTACATTCCTATTTATTGAAAAAATTCCTTGTGAGCCTCATTGTAATAATCTTCTATAATGAGCACAGTTGTCACATATCTTCTCAGAGATAAGTCGCCACCATTCTAGCAAGCTTGTTTTCTGCTGCATTTTATAGTTTCAGCTTATTTCCTTATTGAATAGAAACCAGTTTTATTGTATATTTGTTATTATATGTTAAGAATATTTTGATAATAATCTGTATTCAGTTATTTCTGCTCATAAAATCTAGATCAGTGGTATTAGAGTGGTCCGCTCCTTTTCATTCTTAATGCATGTCCCCAATGAGGTCAGGGTACAAAGAATTGGGTCTCAAGCTTGTTTCTCTTAATTACAAAATATTTCGCACTCCCAAGCAACCTCTCATGGTAGGAGAAAAGAAAGACGATGGGATAGCATATCCCTTCAAAATGTTTCTTGAGGGATCCCTCACACAACAGAAGAATGAGATGATGGATAGTTTTGTGCAAATCCTTCGGCGGCTAACAACAAGGGACGCATATTCCTCAAACAAAGGCATCACCCCCTTCAAGGTACAAATCAACTTTGGTATTCCTATATTTGAAGGTCAGATAGATGCTTATGCTGTAGAAAAATGGTGGAATCTTCTAGAAGGGTATTTCTTCATCCATAACTTCTCGAATAGAGAAAAGATTACTTTTGCGCTCCTCAAAGTCATTCCCCATGTCAAACATTGGTGGGAAACTTTATATGAACAGAAGGAAATAAAGGAACCCTCATTATTTATAATCGCGGTCACCTAGGAGTCCTTTAGGGATGCTATTAAGGAACAATACTACCATGTTGGAAGTTATGACAACCTGTATACAAAATGGACCACATTGCAGCAAGAAAGAGACCAAGCAATGCCTGAGTTCACAAATATCTTCCATACCTTGCGCACCAAGATGGGTATCAAAGATTATGAGCGACATATAGTGCTCAAGTATTGTGGTGGTCTGCATAGATACATCCAAGATGAAATGGAGTTTCTAGACATCTCATCCTTGGGCACTGCCTACCGATATACCATCAAAATTGAGTAGAAGATCAAACAAAATATGCGACAATTTGGGCCTAGGAACCTCTCACAGTAAAATATAGGAAAGGGTGGCCCCAACCCATAGAACAAAGCATAGAGAAAATATGGACCACCTTAGGGAAACCAGCCCAAGCCACAAGCAAAGAAGGACATCGGAAAGATAATGAAATATATCGGGAAGTGGTGCGACTTTCGTAAGAGCCCTTGGCATAACACTGTTGATTTCCGCTCAAAGTAGTCATTGGTGGTTGAGGTGAAAGCCTCTGACTAAGAAGCGGGTTCCAACTCTGAATCAGAACTAGAAAGGGGGAGATGGATCATTGATTCAAAACCCAGTGCTACTGTTTCTACCACCAAGCTCCATCTCAGTGAACCAGACGAGCCAGAGGAAGGTGAGCACCATTTTCATTCACAGATGTGGGTAAAGGGTACCCTGTTGCACTTCATCATTGATAGTGGTAGATAGAAGAACCTCATCTCAGCATAGGTTGTCAAGTGAATCTCCCTACCCACAATGTCGCACCCGTAGCCCTACACCATCAGATGGATCCACCAAGGAAGTGAAATCCATGTCAGCCAAGAATGTCGCATGTCATATGGCATCAAGCCCTTCAAAGACGAGGTATTGTGTGATGTTTCCCTTCTCAAAGTTTGTAATTTTCTTTTGGGCCAACCATATTTATGGAAACTCCATACTATATATGAGTCTAGACCTCACAGTGTTATTATTACTTTGAACAAGAAATTGTACAGGATACCAAAGGCAGTCCCACCTAGTGTTATTTCCTTTATCTCTGCCAAGCAATACAGGAAGGTTATCTCTCATACGGGGAAGTTTGTCTTCTTCATGATTCGCTCTTAGAATGAGTGAAAGATTGCAACTACATCCAGGCTCTCTGTGTCGGACCTCTCCACACATCATAAGTAAGTGGATAAGGTCATGGAAGCATACTCAGGTATCTTCTCCTCACATATCGAGGTACCTCTGCACTGCCAGGTCAAGCACTAACCCTCGATGCACCGCTACCCAATGGTCCAATCTACCACCGCTCTCTATTAGAGAATGANGACCTCTCCACACATCATAAGTAAGTGGATAAGGTCATGGAAGCATACTCAGGTATCTTCTCCTCACATATCGAGGTACCTCTGCACTGCCAGGTCAAGCACCCCATTGATCTAACCCTCGATGCACCGCTACCCAATGGGCCAATCTACCACCGCTCTCTATTAGAGAATGAGGAGATCAAGCGACAGATCCAAGAACTGATCCACAAGGGGAACATCCATCCTATCTCATCACCTTGCGGGAGCCTAATCATGTTGGTACAGAAGAAAGATGGAACCTGGCAAATCTCCATTGATTACCGGGCCCTTAATAAAATCATAGTCAGAAACTGGTACTGAATTATGACCTCCTTGATCATCTCATAGGGGGAGAAATAGTTCAGTAAGATTGATTTGAAGTATGGCTACCACCCGGTCCCGACAGAACAAACAGATGTATTGAATATCACCTTCAAGTCAAAGGAAGGTCTTTTCGAATTGTTGGTCATGCCCTTTGTCTTGAGAAATGCTCCAGCCACTTTCATGAGGATGATGGACGATATCCTGTGACCATTCACCAATACTTTTGTAGTGGTGTATTTGGATGACATTCTCATTTACAACAAGACTTGGGTATAATACTTGCAACATAGTCAGCAGGTTCTGCACACCCTGCGACAGCACAAGATATACCCCAACTTGGAAAAATGATCCTTCGGCATGGACAGGGTCCATTACCTGGGCTACATCATTGATCAGCATGGCTTACATGTGGATCCAAACAAAATCCAAGTCATTCATTACTAGCTAGCCCCAACCACACTCACTGAGCTTTGGAACTTCTTGGTGTTGGATGATTGGTTGTTGTCATTGATGTCAACCCTGGTCATTGGTTTTGGACCACAAGATTGATGAAGGTATTTGGACATGAAGGATAGTGCACATGAAGACACAACACCCATGGATGGATAGTATACATCATGTTTTTTCCGGTGGTATGTGGCATGTCATGTGGATCCTCATGGTTGAGGAGAAATGAATTTTTGAAAATGACAAAGTGAATTTAAGAAGGAAGTACATGTCGGCCCTGAAGATAATTAAAGAAAAGAATTACAAAATAAGAAAGTGTCAGGTCAGCCCTAATGTTAAAAGGAAGTGTCATAAATGGTATAAATACATATCATTATACAAACAAGTCGAATTTCATAGGAAATCAGACGTAAAGAAGGTTGGATTTCAAGGGAGGATGAAGTCTTTTGGTGATGTGTTCTAAGGTATGTTATTTACAGGTCATCTTACCATTTTCTCTATAATTTGTTTTATAGAATGATTCAGATGATTACATTGAAATGGTATTGAGAAGACATATAAAGGTACCTGTGGTAAAAAAATCATCTCTTTTTTTGCTAAAATTTTGGAGATACTCTCTATGGAAGATAAGGTTTTTTACTAGTCCTAAAGCTAGTCAATAAACATGTGTTCCAGGTAAAATAGTCATAACTTCTTCATAGAGAATCCAAATTAAGTGAGACAAATTTAATTGGAAATATTACAGACTTTATTTTCTTGTGTGCAAGTTTTAGAATCTGATGTTAAATATTGAGTGTGGGGCATTCTATACATGTTCGCTCTCCTGAATAAACCAGAATTGAACAAGGTCTACCATTATCTCTATATCTTCTTTTTGGAGAGGATTCAAGAAGTGGAACTTGCAGATGTTTTAGAGAATACATTGAGTAATATTATTTATAGGATCAGAGTATTCCAATAATTTAAGAATTGTAGAAATTGAAGAAGTCTCAGGAAGCATTATTAGGTTTTATGTGATGGTTGGTTGATGGTGATGATTTAATGTAAAGTTTTACTATCTCTCATATATTATTGAGTGGAAGGAAGGGGCAAGTATGGAGAGTTAAACTCTCTCTTGATATTGGAGGATTGTATCTTCCTCTTGGAGTTGTATCCCTCCCTTTACATTTGGAATCTATAGCTACCTTTGGAAGTCATTACTTCCCTTGAACAATAACTATTGATTATTTATTATATATTGTGCATGGTGTATTGTGGTGTATCGGTGTAACTCTTATACTATTATTCATTTTTCATTGGATATAATTGAATGGTTTAAGTTTAAGTTGAAAAGGTTTTTAAAATGTACCTGATACTGATTCACCCCCCTCTCAGTATCAACAATTGGTTTCAGAGCAGGTTACCTTTAGTATAGTTTAACCACTGGAAGGAAGATCCTAAGAAGAAATGGAAGACAAAATTCCAAATGGGATTCCACCATTTGATGGAAGAAAAATTGAATATTGGAGTAATAGAATGGAAACTTACTTGAAATCTCTTGGGGTAGATGTTTGGTTCTCATTTGCTTCAAGATACAATGCTTTGAAGAAAGAAAACACTACAGCTCAGAAGGAAGAAAAAAGGAACAACAAATATGCAATAGATATCATCCTGGATGGATTGACAGATTCAATGAAATCCAAGGTGGGATCATGTGCATCATCAAAAGATCTTTGGGACAAGCTACAAGATCTTTATGCGAGATAAGAAGCAGAAGAAGAAGAAGAAGAAGTTGAAGCAAATTACAACATCTCAGATTTCAAAGAAGCAAATAAAGGTCAATTATTTTGCTTTAATTGTGAAGGAGTAGAACATGTTGAATTTGAATGTACTCATCCAAGGATTGAAAGAGATGAAATTGAAGAAGAAAATTCCAATGAAGAAGAATAAAATCATGAAGCAGAAATTATTCAACAAGAAGATGAGAATCTTAAAAAATTGAAGCATGTTGAGATTGAAAATAGCAAGCTCAAAGACACGCATTAGAAAACTAAGAAGTGAATTGGGTAGTTGTGAAAAGACAGTTGTAAGATTGAAGAAACAATTAGAATACTTTGAGAAACTAAGAGAAGAAACCATTTCCTTGAAAACTCTACTCGAAGAAGAAAGAAGAATGGGAGAAGTAAGGAATGTCCAAATGATGAAGAAAGAAGAAGATTGTGAGAAACTTGAACAAGAAGTTGTCTCATTGAGGAAGAGCTTAAGAAACTCTCAAGTGCCAAAATACTTAACACATCTTGGATGCATGGGTGAAACTTCATACAAAAAAGATTCAAATACCAACAAGAAGGTTGAAGAAAGAGCTACACAGACAATTGATGAGAAGTGGACCAGGATACCAGAAAGAAGGAATGATTACAAAAGAGATGAATATCCAAGAAGACCTCCTATCGTCAGGAATCAAAGAAGCTTTAATTAGTATGAAGGAAACTATAGAAGAGTAGATCATGAACCAAGATGGACTATATCACAAAGAAGGTCACTTACTCCAAGGTATCAAAATTTCTTTCTTGGTCATTGTTATACTTGCAAAAATTTTGGACATAAGACAGTTAATTGCATAATCAATGAAAGGAACAAATACGCAAGAAACATGAATGGTGTAAATAGAAGATATGGAAATAATCATGGATTTTTCAACAGAAGTTATAATTCATTTTCCCCATTGATGGAGAAAAATATTATATGCTACAAATGTAATTATCTTGTTCACAAAGAATGAGATTGCATATATATGAATGAATATGTCCCTATGCCAACCACAGTATGGAGAAGGAAAGAGATTCCAAACAATGAATATTGTCAAATAGCATTGACCGCTGAAAAATGTAAAGAAGAATATGAATGGTACATAGACAGTGGATGTTCTTCACACATGACCAGGGATCAAGACAAATTCATCAGCTTGAAGAGAAAGGGTGGCAATGTTGCATTTGGTGATGACTCATCTACCAAAATACTTGGAGAAGGTGTAGTAGAGCTTGGAAGAAAAAATGTAAAAGCAAAGAATGTCCTATTGGTTGAAGACTTGAAGCATATTCTAATTAGTGTTAGTAAAATGTGTGATCAAGGATACACTCTTACATTTGACTCCTGAAAATGTAAAATCAAAGAAAATAACTCAGGAAGATTGGTTGCAACTGCAACAAAAATACCAAACAGCATATACATCCTATACATGAAGAAGAGAGAGAAGACAAAATCCACACAAAAGGAATCTAAGGAAGAAAAAGTCTCAAAGACCAAAAATAAGGATGAAGTATTATTGAGTGCCACATGTTCAGGGGGAGCAGCCCCAAAGAAGAAGGTCACATTATGCCATTGAACTCAAGGGGAGAAGCCCTACCCTTTTCCATTGATGTCAAAGGGGGAGATAAATTGGGATCATGATGATAGGGGGAGGATGAGTGTTTCCATCAATGACAAAGGGGGATATTGTTGGAAGATTGGTTGTTGTCATTGATGTCAACCCTAGTCATTGGTTTTGGACCACAAGATTGGTGAAGGTATTTGGACAAGAAGGACAGTGCACATGAAGACAAAACACCCATGGATGGATAGTATACATCATGTTGTTTCTTTTGGTAGGTGTCATGTCACGTGGATCATCATGGTTAAGGAGAAATGAATTTTTGAAGATGACAAAGTAAATTGAAGAAGGAAGTACATGTCGGCCCTGAAGATAATTAAAGAAAAGAATTACAAAATAAAAAAGTGTCAGGTCAGCCCTAATGTTAAAATGAAATGTCATAAATGGTATAAATACATATCATTATACATTCATTATACACACAAGTCAAATTTCAGAGGAAATCAGAAGTAAAGAAGGTTGGATTTCAAGGGAGGATGAAGTCTTTTGGTGATGTGTTCTAAGGTATGTTATTTACAAGTCATCTTACCATTTTCTCTATAAAAAAATTTCTAGAACGATTCAGATGGTGAAATTGCTATGGTATTGAGAATACATATCAAGGTACCTGTGGTAAACAATTCATCTATTTGTTCACTATAATTTTTGAGATACACTCTGTGGAAGATAGGGTTTTTGACTAGTCCTGAAGCTAGTCAATAAACAAGTGTTCCGGGTAAAATATTCATAACTTATTCATGGAGAATCCAAATGAAGTGAGACCAATTTCATTGGAAATAGTATGGAATATAGTTTCTTGTGTAATATTTTAAAAATATGATGTTAAATATTGAGCGCAAGGCATTATGTACAAGTGTGCTCTCTTGAATAAACTAGAATTGAACAAGGTCTACCATTCTCTCTATAACTTCTTTTTGGGGAGGATTCAAGGAGTGAAAATTGGAGATGTTTCAGAGAATACATTAAGTAATATTATCTACAGGATCACATTATTCCAAGAATTGAATAATTGCATAAATTGAAGAAGTTTCAGGAAGCATTATCAGGTTTTATGTGATGGTTGGTTGATGGTGATGATTTAATGTAAAGTTTTATTATATATCATATATTCTTGGAAGGAAGGGTGAGGATGGAGAGTTAAAATATCTCTTGATATTGGAGGATTGTATCTTCCTCTTGGAGGTTTATCCCTCCCTTTACATTTGGAATATGTAGCTACCTTTGGAATTCATTACTTCCCTTGAACAATAACTATTGATTATTTCTCATATATTGTGCATGGTGTATTATGGTGTATTGGTGTAACTCTTATACTATTGTTCATTTATCATTGGATATAATTGAATGGTTTAAGTATAAGTTGAAAAGGTTTTTAAATTGTGCTTGATACTGATTCACCCCCCTCTGAGTATCAACACTTGGGCCTTACCAATTTCTACCGCAGGTTCATGTTGGGATTCTCCCATATTGCATGTGCCCTTAGCCAAGTAACCAAGGGTGGTGGTAAGGTGAAATTTGTGTGGGGTCAGTCCCAAAAACAAGCATTCGATGCTTTGAAGCAGTGCTTGTGCTCATCCCCAATAATTTCACTACCGGACCTGCAGCATCCCTTTGAGATCAAGACATATGCTTCACACTATATTTTCGGCATCGTTCTCACTCAACATGGCCACCCCGTGTCCTACCATAGTGAGAAACTATCAGATGTTGTATGTAAGTACCCTACTTATGACAAAGAAATGTACTCCATAGTGAAATCTTTTTTCCAATGGAGACATTATATTCTTGGTAAGTAGACAATAATCCACACTGATCATAAGCCACTGCAGTTCATGTAAACACAAGGAAAATTGCAGAATGACCGCCATCAGAATTGGTCCACATACTTGCAGCAATTCCACATCAACATCAAGTATAAAACAGGAAGCACCAACCACACTGTTGATTACCTCAGCAGACTGCCAGTCGTGGCACTCACCATGGTGCTAGACTCTTGCAGCTATGAGACCTTTAGATGGCCCCAACTCTATGAGATAGACCTAGACTTCATCACCACCTACCAAATTTTGGGCGCAAATGTAGTTGTCACCATTTTACATCTTCAGGATGGGATGTTATTTCTTCTGGGCCATATTTGTGTTCCATCAAGTGAACAAGCAAAGATGATCTAGGAATCCCACTACAATCAGGAGGCAGGACACTTTAGCGTTGAAAAGACAATGGCAATGTTGTAGAAACATTTCTACTAGCCCAAACTCCCACAGGAGGTTAGCAAGTATATCAAGTCCTGCACTACCTGCATTACTACCAAACCAAACACTAAAAAACAAGTCTTGTACACCCCTCTTCCTACTCCTGATAGGCCATGGGAATTCATCTCCATGGACTACATGTTGGGCCTCTCGTCCACCAAGCGGGGAAATGACTGTGTTTTTTTGGTTGTTGATCACTTTTCTAAGATGGCGATTATGGAAGCCTGCAAGAAGAGCATCACAGCAGAGGCCACTACCAAGCTCTTCTTTCAACGAGTCTGGGTACATTTTGGAATCCCACAAACCATTTTCTTAGATCGGGACAGTCTATTTCTTAGCACATTATGGTCAAGCCTCTGGTCACTGCTGGATACCAAGCTCAACAAATCAATGGCCTTCCACCCCCAGACAGATGGCCAAACCGAGGTCATAAATCGAATGATAGTGAATATATTTTGCATGTATAATTCCAAGCACCCTCGCACATGGGATGAGAGTCTTCCCTATGTCCATCATAGCTACAACAGATCCTTTCATAGCTCAACTGGCCACAACCCCTTTAAGGTGGGGTTGGGATTCCAACCATTGGGTCCCATAGATGTTGCACTACCCCTTGCGGTCATCTCGGCTGACTCATCTCTTGCTCCAACTAAAGCTAAAAAAGCCACCTGTTTCATTGAGCAGATCAAGCACATCCATCAACAGGTTCAGAATATCCTACACAAGTCCAGTGACAAATACAAGCAGCGCCATGATCAACACTGGGTGCCACATAAGTTTCAGGTGGGTGACAAAGTTTGGTTTCATTTGTAGAAAGAACACCTTACCAGACCCCATCGGAATCTCTGCCCACTTCATCATGGGATGTACACCATCACCAAGGTTGTGGGTGATAATGCTTTTAATCTCAACATTCCTCATTTCCTTGGCTTGCACCCAGTGTTCAACGTAGATCTCCTTTGACCTTATTTCCCACAATTATTAGACACCTCAAAGATAGTAGAACAGCTGACACCAACAGAGCTCAACCCCGACTACATACAACAGGAATCCAGTGATCAGATTATGGAAAAATAGGTCAAGGGAACTTTCCAGCAAAGGATCCATCTTTATCGAGTTGTCAAAACAGGGTAGCTCCTGCACCAAGGCAAGTGGCTCACCCGGGGCCAAATTCAGAAAAAAATTTCTCATCTAATGGGGGAACTCAATGCAATGGATACCAANGCTCACCCGGGGCCAAATTCAGAAAAAAATTCCTCATCTAATGGGGGAACTCAATGCAATGGATACCAATGCTTCCTAAGGGGGGAGGATTGATCTATATGGATTTTGGTGGCCTCCCACCTATTCCAATTGGCTCATTTTCGCAGTTTTCTAGTTCAACAATGTTTTCCTAATTTTTGAGTCCCTGACTTCTAGGGTCGTTTTGAGGCCCTAAACAGTGTTTTTACGGCTCATCGTAGCTAACACATGTAGGGATATCCATAGGAAATATGTGTATTCCTCAGATATACCTTTTCAACGGGCTATCATGCGCTTAAAACGGATATCGTATGCAAAAGTTACGACCCCGGGGAGTCGATGTACTAACCTACACAAACGAGGCCCACATGACTTTTGGCGCTTCATCTCCTAGGGTTAGATTTTTGGATGTCTAGGGTTTTTTAAATTCCTGTTTATTGTAAAAATTCCTTGATAGGATCATTGTAATTATCTTCTATAATGAGCGCATCCATCACATCTCTTCTCAAAGATAAGCCACCACCATTCTAGCAAGCTTGTTTTCCACTGCATTTTACAGTTTCAACTTATTTCCTTATTGAATAGAAACTAGTTTTATTGTATATCTGTTATTTTGTATTAAGCCTCTTTTGAGAATAATATTTATTCATTTCATTCTTCTCATAAAATAATAATCATAGGGGCAGCATGATATTTAAGATTGGGTTGAAAGGACACCTTTTAGCAAAGCAAAATGGTACTCCAAGGAGAAGGAAAAGGAAAAAAAAATCACCTCATTTAGTAAATATTTTGGGGACCAAAATCCTCCCTAAATGGGGAGGTGTGATCTATATTGGATCATTATATAATTTTTCATCTATATCGATGCTTTCAGAGTGGAAAAAATTAGAGGAATCATCTTCTAGGGTCATTTTAACAGAACGTCCCATTTTGGGAAATTGGGGTTTGAAACCTTTTGGGGCCATTTTGAGGCATAAAATGACATTTTTTGGGGTCAAAAATTTATCATCTTTACCTTATATCCATTGAATTCGATATAAACTCAGATACATTTTCAGTCGCACAAAAATTGTGCCAACTAGAGCTCTTATGCAAAAGTTATTCCTCCCACAAGTTGACCTATCATGTTGATCGCCATGGTACAAGAGGATGCTATGCCATCCCCCATTACTGACACATATGGGGATATCCATGTGTTTTATGGTACAAAACCTTATCACAATTGAGGGTTTAAGAAGTCAAAACCCTACCCCTAGATGGTTATCTGGCTATGTTAAATATTGGGCTGCTAGGAGAAGAAGGGGTTCTATTATTTTGCATTGTATATTACTCCATAGCTGAGAAAAACATATGAGAGTGGTATTTTGTGAGAATAATAGAGGAGGAGGAGGATTATGTAGTAGTAATTTAGGCCACAGTTCCAAAGGGTAACTCCATAGTGAGTTCCCATTCTTTTGTATGTGCATTTTATAACTGAAGAAAAGAGAGAAAAGCATATGCCTCACCTTCTAGCTGGGGTTTTTTTCCATTTGGGTTTCCTAGGACAAATATTGTGTTGATTTGTGTGGATGGTGTGTATTTGTTCCTGATAATTCATTTTTTTTATTTCAGTTATTTCTTAAATTCAAGCCATAAGTTGGAGAAAATATATTTGGGAACTAAAGAAACAAACTATATAAATATAAGATTTTAGAATATTATAAGATATGTTGTGATGAACTATTTGAGTGGAATATCCATACCAGTTTATATATTAGTGGCCTTGGATGCATGAGTTCAAGGTGTTGTTCGTGGTCGCGACCTATGGTTGGGGATGTCAGTGTCACTAGGTGGTTTTGAATACTTTTTATGTGTCCTAGGGTTTTGGAAAGGATGGTGCGTTAGTAAGAACACGCATGCATTCCTAATAATGTGTTTGTGATCTAGGAATACATGCAGATGTTCCTAAAGCATGTGCATGTTCTTGAAGCAAGTGCACATTTCATAAGTGCATATACATTCTTTCCATTTCATTTTTTTTGGGGCAGAGTGACAAATCTAGCGTACGTGTTTTCTAAGTTGTTTGCTTCAAATTTAGGTTTGGGATGACAAACCTTGTGATTTGGGATGCAAATATATTAAAGCCTCCATTTTTTCTAAATACCTCTCAATATCTCTATTTTTTTATGTTATTTTTATATAGGCTACACAAATTTATTGTCAATGAAATTATACATACATATAGAGTCAACTATGCAAGTTCTAAATATATATATATATATTACTATTTTACTATTTTTAATAATTTTTTGTCTTGGAATATATCAGAATCCTAAAATACATACCTCTTTTATTTCTTCTATAACTTTTTATCAACTTAACCATTTTTAAAATAAGCTATACACTGCACTAGAACAAACTAGGATCTACAATTTTTAAAAAAAAAAAAAATTAAAATGTTTTATAATGTTAAGACCCTCATACCCTGCACTAACGCAAGGCCTTGTAATTTCAGGGATATAATGAAATTCATAATTTAAATAAACACACACACACACACACACACAATTAATATTATAATTTTTTGAAAAACACCTCGCACTAGAAAAATGTTTTCTCTACATTTCTACAATTTTTTTTATAAAATTTCATCATTAAGTTACTCAACACCTATATTAATGGAAACATATGATTTATTTTTTGTTGGAAAAATAACATACCACTATTATAAAAACTCAAATTTCACATAGTTATACAAAAACTATAGATTATGAAACATAATTCAATTTCCTACATTTCATCTTTTTACATCATATTCAAATTCATTGTAAAAGTACCCTGAATAATTTCTCCAATTTAACATATTGTTTTTTTTCATGTTTGCATTGCCACTAGCGCATCATTGAAGACCATCATTAATTCAAAATTACTAATTTTATCTAAAATTGTATTTCAAAATCCTCCTAGGCATCATCTCTTCTTCCTTGGTTTCATTAAATGAACATTTAATTATTCAAATGAAAATGAAAATTATTTTTTTATATTTAGTATATCTTAATAGACACATTGATTGTTACTTCAACATCTCTTTGCCATGTTTTGTAACATTATTCATATTCTTTACTTAACAATCCTGAAGATTAAAAATATTCAAAAGGTCGAAGGATAATTATTATTGCATTGTTTGAAATTAATATATCATTTAATTAATAACTAGCATAGACCCATCTTAACTTTGGCTCTATCAAGTGGTGATATGGATCATCCAATGAAGTGAAAACCTTTCTCAAGTTTTCCTCTGTCAAAATGGTTTTCATCTCCACATATTTGATCCCTCTTGGTGCTTGATAGGTAAAGAGTTAATATAGACCTACATTGTTAATATATATCAAAATGGATAGAAAAATTACATATTTTTTTCTATTGTGTTTTAAGAATAATGTAACTTGCTTCTTAGTATTGATAATGTATCATCAATGTGATAAAAAATATATACTTTAAATATCTATGTTTCGAGGCTACCAAAATGGATCCCACCATGACATATCCACCATTGCACTTAGAGATTATGTTTGAATGTAGCTATAAACCAAAAAAATGTTTCGGTCTTAGCATTTTATCCACACCAAAAGAAACCAGAAAACAAAACAAGAAAACAAAATCAAAGATTTGGATGTACAAATAACTTTCTTGGTTGTTTATCCATCTCTTAAGAAACCTAGAATCAAATAGGAGAGAATGAAATACGATATTGGTGAAGAGAATGTTTCATGATTATTGTTGGGAGGATGCAATGTCCTATCTCTATTATAGTTAGCTACGATTGGTGAATCTAGCATGAACTAAATCAATTACTAAGCTAATAGTTTGAGTTGATATTTTACTATGGCATTAGATGTGATATGTGTGTTCTCATTTGCATATATGATCATGTATTACTAGTTATTGTATTTCCACATATGTTATTAGTTTTTTTTATTATCATGATTGGAATATTTCATGATGAAATGTAGTTGATAGCATGTGGTTCTATTATGCTCAGGTGATGTTATGTTAATAATATGACATATGGTATATAGCATGTGGATATTTGATATTCATGATGATGTGAAAGTGTCTTGTTCTCATGATAGAATATGGTAGTAACTACCATGTGATTGTTAATTATTTGTGGTGTTATGATGATGTTATGTTCTCATGATTGCATGTGGTAGTTAGCATGTATTTATTTTCTATTCATGTTATGATGTTGTTATTTTTTCATGATGGAATGTGGTAGCATGGTGTTATTTTATATTCATGATTAGATGATTATAAATAATTATTGGTTTCATTATGAAAGATGGAGTGAGACTAGAGGGCTTGTTCATTAAAAATCTCATGGGAGCCCATAATGACCAAGGAAAGATATCTTCATAGGTATCACTTTATGGACTATGGACATACTCAATCACAAATGATATACTAGTGTTTCCTTTATCTCTGATACCAAAATTTTGATAACAACGGTGGAGTTATACTCTCCCATGGAGTTGTGATGATGGAATTTTGATGCTTGGGTATGAGTTTTTTCTCAAGGTTATGGAGGGGGTTTGGTTTAACCGTTTAAGGTGTTCGATGTACTCAAGTCAACATACCTTAATAGATACATAATACCATCTATATAAGACCTGAGGCCACATCGCCCAATGTAAGCCAAGGAGTTCATATATCCTAATGCTTAAATTCAAAGACATGGCTAGAATTGTACTTACACTTCCTCGAGGCTATGATGTGGAATTTTGATGCTTTCTAAACTTATACCATGATTGATGTTTCTTATACTAGTTGTGGTAAAGATCTCATTCTATGGATAGAAGGACCATATAAATTATTGGGAGATSATTTATAGTTGGTGGATGGCATGACTCTAGGTGAGGGTGTGTAAGGAAGGAAGTAGACCCATGTGATTGAATTGATTTGATGCATGATTCAATGTGTTTGTTACATATTAGGAATTCAGGAATAATGATCAACATCATGTAGTGATATAAGGGCACTATGTTTTCTTCGYAGTGTAGATGCAATAATTACCCATGGTGGCCAAATGAGTAAATCCCTCACTTGCACAATAGTACTATTATATTTAGGCACACATTTTGTGATAGTTGTGAATATCAAATGGTCCCTTGCATAAGAAACAAGTAAAAATGTTTTTTTTTATGTATAAACATAATAATAATATTTTCACATTAAAAAAGGATTATTACAAACATAAAAAAAACCAGTTGCTTGAGATTGACATATGGAGGTGTGCATACCAATAAAACTATATTTTATTTTTGAATTGTATGCCTAAATTTAGGGATACATGGAGGATGGAGGAGCAATGAAATGGGTTTTATTTTTTTATACTTATTTTTAACCTAGAATTTGAGGAGACTTCTTTTTGGATGGATATACAAGATTTGTAGTCTCAAGGAGAGAGGAGAGGTATTGAGTGTTAGCCGGTATAGCCTTAGTGATTGAGGACTCGAGGGTTCTCAATATTTGATTGATGAGTTGGTTGGTGATATAGAGTGGATCATTATACAATTTTTCATCTATCTTGGTAATTTATGGTTGGAAGCATTGGAGGAATTGGTTTGTAGGGTCCATTTTAGTGGTAGGTACTAGTTTTAATATTTGGGTTCTGGAACATTCTAGAACCATTTTGAGGCCTCAAATGGAACTTTTAGGGATAAAAAATTATGATAATATATCCCAACCCATTGAAATTGTTCTACACATTAAGATATTTCCAATGGTGCAAAAATCACTCAGTTGGATTTTGTTTCTAGAAGTTATGCCTCTTGCATGCTAACCTACTTTGTTGACCATCATGGTATCAAGTGGATGACACATAAATCCCCATTACTCTCACATGTGGATCTAGTAATGTGTGTAATTTTAATAATATTCTATAAGGTCCAAAACATTAACACTAATTGAGGGTTGAGGCATGCAAAAACCCTAACCCTAAACAACTATCAAGCTATGTTAAATATTCAGACAATGGGAAGAGAATGGGTTCCATTATTTTAGCATTTTACTTGTTCCATAATTAAGAAAAGAATCTAGGAGTGGTTTCTGAGAGCATAATAGAAGAGACATCCATTCAATATGCAGTGTCAAAGGAAAACCCAGAGTGAGTGTCCATTTCTTTGTATTTGCATTTCATAATCATAGAAAAGAGAGAAGAGCATAGCCCTCACCTTATAGTTGGGTTTTCCCCCAATTGGGTTTCCTAAGTCACATTTTTTGTTCACTTCTTTTTATTGATGTGTTAATTTTCTTGTTCTTTCATTTTTAAATTTTAGTTATTTTCATAAATTTGAGCATTGAGCTAGTATTATGTAACATCCCGCTCTTGTGTGCACTGAATGAACTTATTCTTTGAAGACACTTGCTTGCAAGTGATTCGGATTATCATACTAGTGGTCATTTGATTATGATTATGAGGCATTTTGGATATGATGATATGTTGTTTTGTTTTATTTGCATAGACAGGTGTTATTGATTGGGTTCTCCTGAGTGTGCAGGATTTTGGACCTCGAGGATGCAGAGGCATCGATGAAACCCGTTGGACTCCAGATCGATTCAGGGAGTGTATTTGATGTAGGAGCATTGCTCACTCATCAAGCGAGCCAGCGCGTGGAGCAGGGAAAAGACAGTTGGACAAGCCAGCAAATTTCTTTTTGAATTCTACCTTGATATTTATTGCGCCAAGCATTAATGAGTTGATGTAATGAAGCGCACTTGTATTGTATTGTAGATAGGAAGGCATTTAATAGCTTTAATGCTGTTAGATAGGAATTTATTGTAGATTTGATAGTTTCAGATTTCGAGAGGGAAAACGAAATATAGGCACCCTCCTTTGTATCATTGTATTATTGAAGCATACAAAAAAAAAAAGAGCAGAGCAGAGAACTTGTGGAGATCCCTCATGTACAGATTGGATTAATAGAGAGAGTTTTTGATTCAATTTCATGACTAGTGTTGTTTTCTCTGTGTATGATGTTTATGTGCTCATGAATGTTTGTTTCTTTTGTATGCATTTGCTTTTGAATATGTCATGTATATGATTTCAGAGGTTTACTGAAGTCTGTGATAGAAGAGAATGAGTTTCAATTGTTTCTCTGTTTGAGCCAAGAGATTCTTGCATAGAGTGTAGTTGAATTCCTCCGCGTAGAGTGCGTTGAGGGGGCTCAGCAGTTAAGCTCTCATTCTCGTTCACCCAGCAGTTGAATTGGGTYGAGGAAGCTGTGCAGGTGAAGTGCAGGCCAAGGTTGAAGTCTCAGTGGTGATTCTGAGCTTAGGAGGACGGAAGATTTCTGTTACAGGAAAGTGCACAGAATCTGAAGGATCCAACACTTTGAGAGCTGTTGGAGGCCGAGTGTGAGAAGGGTGTGTAAAGTCCCTGAGGGAGGCAGAATTGACGAAGCTCAGGAGGAATAATTCCTTGTGAATTCTGCAAGGAAGAACACAGGTGAGGCTTGAACCGGGAGAAGCTGTTGAAGTGGAAGAAATCCCCAAGACGGAGAATAGACGGATAGGTTTCGCGGGTGGAAATTGTGAAGTCCCGCAGACCGTCAGATCTCGGGGAAATTGCACGGGGTTTAACCCTTAGACGCAGGCAGAACCCGTAGCCATCGCATATCGGCATTCGGCGTTTGGCGAGGCAAGAGTTGCATGCACGTCGAAATCGCGAGTAGCGATTTCCCAAATTAATCGGGGCCATCGATTGTGACAAGGACAGGTGGCGCGAGATCCCGAGGAGTCAGAGAATTGGGGTTCGACGTTCAGGGTTTCCAGCAACAAGGAAAACTTGCATCGTGGATTCGCGATCTGCGAAATCCCAAGATGATGTGGCAGTGTGGGACCCGGAGGCTAGTGGAATACAGGTGGCGGTGTATCGGGGAATCGGTACCTCGGTACTCGGGGTTTGAAAATACAGAGAGTTGCTATCGCAAGTGGCGATTTCCCGATAGGGAAATCCCCGATATACAAAGTGTTGACCCTTTGACCATCGGGGTTCGGAGGTTTGAATTGCACGTGAACGTGTACACAGGGTCGCAATACCGCGAAGCCCGATTTCCCGAAGTAACTACCGAGAGATCCAAAGAGTGTCCTGTGGGTGACAAGAAGTCCTGATACGGGATAGAAGAGGGATACAACTCTTCGGGCCTGTGAGAAAGAGGTCCTGGTGATCGCAGGTTATTCATTGAGGGGCGACTTGCATCAGTATTGTTGGGTTGAATGTTTTTGATGTGACTTATGTACATATGGTTAGATGTTATGATGATTTATTATTATTGCTAACATGATTCATTGATGGATGCAGGTTGACGATATATTGTCAACCAGACTCACATGTGGAGTAGAGGGGTCACGTACNTTATTCATTGAGGGGTGACTTGCGTCAGTATTGTTGGGTTGAATGTTGTTGATGTGACTTATGTACATATGGTTAGATGTTATGATGATTTATTATTATTGCTAACATGATTCATTGATGGATGCAGGTTGACGATATATTGTCAACCAGACTCACAGGTGGAGTAGAGGGGTCACGTACGAAAACCAGAGATTTGAGCGAGAGGTGTGGGAGCATCCTTGCCACAGCCTACTAGCACTCACGTCATGGATCGAACTGTAGGTTAACGATTACCTAGTTCGATAAGACCCACGATGTCATGAGGGCAGACTGTGACAGTCACTCACGATGATTCTAAGGGGCGTGCAATAAGGCAGGGGACTTATTC
>JASDQU010103402.1:241496-258186 GCA_032191745.1 Picea mariana | reverse complement strand
TATATATATATATACCCAAGAAAAAAAAAACTTATATTTGTTATTTCATCAAGAAATCAAAATATACATTGTTAAGCCTTGTTGTTATGTTATGATCCCTTGTTTTTTTGTAGTTCATGTTTGGTCATTATAGTCTTCAGACTCAAAATGAATCGAAATAGAAACCTCGAAGGAAACATGTATTTACAATCTAATCATTAACGTAATCATGCATACACAAAATTCAAAGTACAAACTGATTTACTGCTGAAAATAGAGAATTTTTGGAGTGTTCGTGTATGACTAAGGAACCTTCCTCCAACACTATAGATTCCTTTGATAATTATTCCACCTTGATAATTAATTCTCTATACACATGGTTAAAATAAATATGTTGGAAATGCAACCTAGATTCTACAATTCTTTCAAGTAAAAGAGCAAGAACCAGATTTGAGATTGTGCATAGATTATTACATCAATCTGTAAGAAATTTATTTTCACCATGTATTTGAAGATCTATTATTCCTTTTGATAATGAAAACCTGAGAAGAATCCATAGGCACAAGATTCAGCTTTGTTATTTGTTTATATTCCCACTCCATATTTTAGTAAGAAGTAATGGTGTTGGTTGGGATATAATAAGGCACCTGCTCAACATGAACCTGGGGTTCCTTGACAATCCCCATCGAAGAAACCCTATGCATAATATTGATTAATTGTAGGATCCTTAATAACTATGTGAAATGGTCTCTTTGTAATTTTTCTACATTATTTAAAGAGGATTTGAATTTTTTGCATCACAATAGAAACTTCCAAGGACTTGTATTCAAAAATCATTTTATTTTTGGTTACCCACAGTCCCCATATCACAAAACATGGAAGTTCTTTAAAATATCTCACCATCAAGTTTGAGTGCCACACCTCAAAACATTGTACTAAAGATGAAATTTAGTAGTAGATATATATACCTTAGAGGATCTACTAAATATTTTATAAATGAATAGGCTAAAATGAAAGATTAACATTTTCTAGCTACAAAATTTAAAAATATCAAAAAAAAGAAAAATAAATTGGCATTTATTTTTATTTTAAATACCTACAAGTCGTTTCTATTACAACGTATGGTAACGTCTCTCCCATGGCATACTCGTTGTTGGTATATATATTAACGTCGGTTGAGAGATGTTACCATACGTCAATATTACGACGTATGGTAACATCTCTCCCATAGCGTCCACGTAGTGGAGACCGATGAAATGGGACATCGAAATTTCGATGTCTCTGGTGTCGTTGTAGCGACGGCTATATGGGGTTTAGACAGTCAAATCCGAGATGACACGTGTATGCATGAAACATTGCAATAGAGACGATATATATGGTGTCGTAAAAGTGACTTCATGTGAAACGAAGTTTGAGGGGGTCTATTGTTTTTCATTCTCTGGACAATATAAAGTGGTAGTTGTGTCGAACGCACCGTCGAAATTTGACCTAAATGTACTAGTGTGTAGAATATTGTTTTGTTGGGAAGATAGTTTCCAACTTATAAAGGTATGTGTATTGGCCAAGAATGTGAGAAGATGTAGCTTGGTATATTAGAGGATTCATAATTTTTTGTACCAACAAGAACAATAATAGAAAGCAATATTTATACCATCTATTACATGTATCGATTTGACCTTGGGAAAGCATTTCCATATATTTTGTGGGTGGTTTTCCAAAAAATAGGAAGGGACATAACTATCTATTTATGGTAGTTGATAGGTTCAATAAGATGTGATTTATTATACCTCAAAAAAATACCATAAAAGGATAAGAAAAAACAAACATGTTATTTAAATAGACCCGGGTTCACTTTGGAATACCAAGGATTATTATCTCATACAGGGATACCAAATTTCTCGGTGTCATTTTGACTACACCTTGGGAAAAGATGGACACAAAGTTGAATAGGTTGAAGAGATTTCTAGCTTTCCACCCCCAAAATGATGGGTAGATAGAAGTATTCAATAGGACATTGGATTATCTTTTGAGTGGTTACAATCAAAAGCATCCAAATAACCTATATGAAAATAACATTTGTATTCAACACTCTTATAACACAGTGGTCCACACTTCTACTGATAAGCCCCCCTTCAAAACTTGCTTTGGGTATTTTCCCAATTTTCCCTTGGATGTTGTATATGGACAATGAGGAGTGAGGGAAGAAATCATAGAAGAAGAATTGAAAGTAGAGAAATTTGTTGAAAAGACTATGAAGGTGCATTTTCAAGTACATGAGATATTGAAGAAGCCATAGGAAAGGCACAAATCCTGACATAATTAGCACAAAACTAAGAAAAAATTCAAGGTGGGAGATAGATTTTGGTTGTAGATTAATAGAGAAATGATACAAGGTCCTGGTAATAATATCAAGGATCTTGTTGAGATCAATTCTTGCTTCCATTTTTTTCCCTCCCCTTTCTATTTTCCCCAATTCTTTTATCAATTTCTTTTCCCTCTTCTATACCTACCCTCATTCCCCTTTTCTTTTTTCCCTTTTCTTGTCTCCCTTCTCTTTTCCCTTTATAGTTACTATACTTATCCATTTTTCAAAAACGACGGGTTCATGGACTCATGGATCTTCACCTCCATTCATACTCCCATATCATGAGTCTGACTGACCGTCGTGTTATTATGTACTTAACTATTTTTGCAACCGCGGGTTCACAGGTTCAAGCTTTCATATTCCAAGTTCTATGATATTCATTTTGCATCTTAAGATATGTGCTCTACATTATGAATGTCATACTTATCATGAGTACCGAGCACCTAGGTATTTTTGTTCTCTTGTATTGAGTCTGGGTGACCGCAGTGCAACACTTAGCCTATTTTTTATCATTCGCAACCATGGGTTCGTGGGTTCCTAGGTTGGAGGGTTCACAAAAGTTCCCAAATCCTAATTTCTCTCGTTCATCCCCGCCACCTTCGTGATTTTACGAATACTCATTTCGTATGGTTTAATGCTAATAACTCATCATGCAGGTTCTCTAAAGATCATCATTAATAAGCAAAGGGCTCAAGGAGATTTCCCATTAAACTGCATTAAAGCTCGATTTTCTAAAGATTATATTATTGTTATCTCTATCAAGATTTCATTTCAAGTATTATCTGGTTAAAAGAACACTCTTGTCAACCTATGGCTGCAACAGCTCGACAGCAGTTCTGCTGAGATTCAACAAGAAGATCCTAGTGAAAATTATGCAACTACACTAGGATGGAGCCTCGGGCTATTTTTTAGGTGGAAGTCTATTTTTAGATGATGAGAAAATTCTATTTATAGATGATGACTATTTATATATGGTGAGGGAATTATATTTATAGATGTATGTCAACTATTATTATCCCTTAATAATAGTTGGACAATAAATATTAGTCTATTCTCAATGAGCACTTGGAAATAGTTAACTGAAGTGGAAAATCAGTTAGCTATAGGAAATTTGAGTTCAAAGGTTGACTGGTGGGACATGCAAGTTGAATTAGTTGTAACTGAGTGATTCGAAGTTGTAACAGAGTTATATGTGTAGTTATGTGAGTTGTGAAGTAGTTTAACTCAGTTAAGTGAGTTAAGCTCAGTTGTACTAGTTGTAACTTAACTTACACTAGTGAGAGATCAGTGAATTAATTATTAATTAATTCACAATCAGTGATCTCACATGCAACTGAAGATTTACCATTGTTAACTACATGCATGTTAGATCCAGTGGAGACCTAGTTGAGATAATAGGTGAAAGGGACAGTTTGACTATCAGTTGTTACATTAGTGAGTGCACTCATGCAACCACACACACATTGGATGTGCCCATGAGGATTGTGCAACCTAGGCAAGAGGATTCATTCATTGCAGGGTTTTCCATTAGCAGGGATTGCGCAGAGGAGGCAGGTTGTCTGAAAGCAGTAAATTGGCACATGAATTTGTCAATTTTTGTATGAAAGTGTGAGACGATTGTATATTGTACTGAGAGCTCTTGGACTAGAGTTTTGTATGAGATTGTTTCATGATCCATGATATATGCATAATATATGATAGTGGGGTTTTTAACTTTATGTTTTCTTAGTAAAACATATGTGTTATGTGTGATTGATCTTTCTTCTTGATATTGCAATTGGCAATCGTGTTTTAAATTCTGCAAGAATATTTGTAGAAGTGATTCTGTATTTAACAGTAGCATATAATTTTTATATCAGGAGAATCCAAGCAATACATAATTTGTATTAAAATTTCTACAAGTTCTGCGCTAATACTTTGAATATTTTTGGGCATGAAGACCAGAACTTTCAGTGGTCCAAAGCGTACTCTTACTATTCATCTCCTTTTGCTCAAAACTAAGTGATCTGGACATCTAGAATTGCTCGTGAAGGGTGTGTCCCTGAGGTTTTTAACTGCAAGGAATTGTTTGCATGGTGCGTTGAGAAATACGTATCAATGCAATGAATCATACAACTCCAGGATCGTTTCCCCATATCTCTTTCACCACAAATATTTTGTAATATGTTGAAGCTCCCTGAACCAACAATTACCTTCAAAGGAGAGGATTGCAGGGATTTCCTAAAAAGGAATGAAAATGGCTTGGACCTCTGGCCTGATTTCTTGGAGAATCTCGTGGTTGTCCCAGAAGACATTACCAGGATTCATGTCGACTCGTTTAAAAACCCATTTCAGGAAATTGCTTGGTTGTTTACTAGGATGATAGGCCAAGAAAGCATCGCCACCATTTCCTAAATGATTCTTTATATTTTATATTTTAAGTTAAAGAGAAATCTATTTTCAATTGGGGAAAGTTGATTTCCATTGAAATCTCCTCCCAATTGTCACAGTACAAAAAAGACAACAAATTCTTCATGGATTCTTATTTGATGTTTGCAATAGCACATTGTTGTCAATTTCCAAAATTGTCTATCTGTAAGAGGGTGAACTATGAACTTGATCCAGTTACCTTCTGGTACCAAGCATTGTGGAGACACAAGGCTTCTTTGTATTTTTATGAAGTTTACAATGATTTTGTTTCAGTTTTCAAAGGACTATTGTTTGGTAAAGATACCCCCAGAATATCCAACCTTTCAAATAAATTCTTGGATAAAAGGGGGATGTTAGAGAAAATGAAAAATCATAATCTTATCAGGATTTTTCGGCTCCAAGGAAAATCCATCTTTTCTTTCATGCCATGTATCTAATAAAAATTTTATCATGGATGTAGCAAGGCAATATAATTTGCGGCTTCACTTTTTCCATGAGAAACAGAAAAATCAATTCATACCCTTGCCTTGGAAAATTGGAGACTTTATATTCATGAATATAAACAAAATCGATGAGTTTGTGAACCACTTCCACAATGTGAATCTGAAATATGTTGAAAAGATAAAGGGGTTTGACCCTAACGGAATTTTCGTAAAACATATGCTAGCAATAGGATTCAGCAATTCATTTATTCATATTGTTATGAGTGAAGAAGAGTATGACAAATTAGGCACTCCTACTCACAATGTTGGTGACTTGGAAACAATGCTTAGTACTAATGAGTTTTACAAGCAGAAAGGAAAGGGTCATAGCGAGAAGAGCACCCAGTCCCTGACTATTACTCCTAAAACTACCACACCTTGGAGAAATGCTCCAACATCCCACCCAACCAGGAAAGTTACCAATAGTATTTCCAGCAGTGGAGGAGAAAAGAATCCCCCTCTGAGAAAATTTGAGATCTCTCACAAGATTCCTCTGAGAAAAAGAGGAAGAATGTTGTGCAAGAGGAATATGACCATCGCATAGAAAATGGCATCAACAAATTCTCTCTTGAAGACATGGAGCTCGAGGCAGACATCGAGAAAATGTTTCCCACCATTGATCGGCTAGAAAATACAGCCCATCAAAATTCATCATTGGAAATTATTGAGAATGAGACCTTCAATGAAGAAGAGTCATTTGTTTTTCAGAGTGTTTTCTTTGACAGGGAATCCAAGAAAATCCAAGAAATTGATTATTGAAAAAGGTGATATGAAGAAAAGAAAGTAAAATATCATTCATAGGTTGACCTAAGAGATATGTGGCCTTCCAAAATTTCTAAAATTCACATAGCAACCAAGGATTCTATGGATGACTCCATTGGTGGTCTTGAAGCGGAAAACACTAAATTGAAAGAAAGGATCAAGGAACTAGAAGAAGCAATTAATGCCTCTTCAACTTCTT
Organism: Picea mariana; assembly: GCA_032191745.1. Taxonomy (NCBI): domain Eukaryota; kingdom Viridiplantae; phylum Streptophyta; class Pinopsida; order Pinales; family Pinaceae; genus Picea; species Picea mariana. The sequence continues at coordinate 251,990 of JASDQU010103402.1, read as the reverse complement.
TCCATTCCTTTGGCAATAGTCAAACCCACCACACCCGCTGCTAAATTGAAAGGATATTCAAGCCTACTTACATCAACCAGAAGCTATATAGAAAAAAACATTAAGAAAATAATGGCATTGATCACAAAGGCATGAGAAATTTTGAAAAACATTATTTCTTTTGGCTTGAGGGTTCATGCCTTCCATGAGTATTTGCAAGTCGACCTGAAGAATGAAGAATTTTTTTACCTTGATGTTGTACTACCCTTTGGAAACAAATTTTCTGACATGACAGTAAGGAGAAGAGAAGAGGATCTTCCCTCCCCAAGTTGGATAAAAAAATTGAACATGTGCTGGAAAGAAAAGATAAAAAATTTGAATAGTATTGTTCAAGCATGCAACCAAGCTATATCAAGGAAGGGAGAACTATTCAAAAGGCTCACGGAGATAGACTTAGCTGAAAATATTAACGAAGTATAAGACCCAAAACTAATTATCAACTCAATTTTCCTAACAAAGCAATTTTTTGATGAAGAAGTTGATATTTTTAAAGGGTTGTCAGTTGAAAAGTTATATGGTATACTTGAATATGATGAGGATGACATAGACAATTGGCTAGTAGACTACTGCGTGAAAAATCAGGACATTGAGGAAGCATTACATGGTATTTCCCTTGATTTGAGAGACTTGGAGGGCGAGTTGTTCAACATCAAAATACGGCATGAGATAAACGTGGCACCAACGAAGAATTATATTGAAGAATGGTTCAAGAAAGCAATCGACAATTTGACCAACGAGGGGCAAGAAACAATTGAGACAATTCCTGTAACCGTTAATGAAGACAATAAAAGGAAACCAGAAAGAAAGTAAATACACGAGAGACCATCATAGTAAGTTTATGTTGATCACATATTTATTTCTTTATTAGTTCCTTCATCCAGTTACTCCACTTCTTTGAACAGAAATAACCGAAGTCTAATAACTTCTCTTTTCTTCTTCCATGTCTTGTTGTTCTTTTACCACCCATCATCCTCCTTCTACAAGATTAATTCTTGTGTATATTTTCTTTATGGTCCGCGGGAGCCCCAATCCCAGTCTTTAAGACAAACGCATTTTAAATTTCAAATAATATGTAACAGACTATATTTTTTTAGAAATTTCAAGAGAGCTATTTTGGGATTAGTTTCGATTGTGCTTTGTAACTCTGAGTTTTGAGTATAAAGTATTTGAGATTGATCTATCATTATATTTATTTGAGTTTCCCATGTGTCCACTCTATTAAAGTTCTCTTATGCATGCATATCATCTTCTTTTTTATTTTTATGTGATCAAAAATCTTTAGTTTAAACTATGATGGATGTGAGGAAATTTTTCTTATTTGCTTTAAATGTGTGAAAGTGCGCAGTTCCTAGTCCTTTCTCGTGAACTTTCTCAAAAATAAAAAACAAAACATTTTCTTTTTATTGCTATATTTATTTTTATTTAATTACCACGACGGACTTCTACAAAGTCCCATATTCTGAATATCTAGAATCCCAAGAAAATCTTGAAGTAAAGAGGAGTACCACCTCTATAAAAACACAGGGGGATTTACATCATCGTGAGGTTGTCGTTTCGGTCCTAATGGATTCAAGCATCAACGGATTTGTGGCATGGTCATTTTGAATTATTGGATAAGGTGGGTGATAATGCCTACATACTCAATTTGTAACATCCCGCTCTTGCGCGCACTGAGTGAATTTATTCTTTGAGGACACTTGTTTGCAAGTGATCCAAATTATTATACTATTGGTCGTTTGATTATGATTATGAGGCATTATGGATATGATTATATGTTATTTTGTGTGTTTACATAGACAGGTGCTATTGACTGGGTTCTCCTGAGTGTGCAGGACTTTGGACCTCGAGGATGCAGAGGCATCGATGAAACCCCTTGGACTCTGGATTGAGTCAGGGAGTGGACTATATGGGTTTTATTGTTGTTGATATGACATGTGTACATCTGATTAGATGTTATGATGATTGATTATTATTGCTGACATGATTTTTTGATGATGCAGGCTGACGATAGCTTGCAGACCAAACTCACATATGGACAAGAGGGGTCATGCGCGACAACCAGAGACTTTGAGGGAGAGGTGTGGACAACAGATTTTCCATAGCCTACTAGCACTCTCGTCGTGGCTTGAACTGTAGGTTAATGATTACCTAGTTCGAGAATACCCATGATGTCGTGAGGGAAGACTGTGACAGTCGCTGACGATGATTCTAAGGGGCGCACAATAAGGTAGGGGCCTTATTCCCTAGAGGCCCTTAGTCTCCCACAAGATCACCTAGCGGAGTATTGACTCCAGGGGTTTTTGATGTTTACCAATTCAGTTAAGAAGCGAGTGGCATCCTTGGAGCACATAGTGTGTCCTGAAGGGCATGTCTCACAATTAAAACAGAAAGAGGCAAGTGGCACCTTTGGAGCATGTAGTGCGTCCTGAAGGGCATGTCGTGTAAGGAAAACGGAAAGTGGTGAGTGGCACCCTTGGAGCACATAGTGCATCCTGAAGGGACACGCCACATTTTTAACTGGTAAGGGAATAAATCTAGATGGCCTTAGAACAAATGATGTGTCAAGTAAGATTTAAAAACAATTTCCCTAATAAAAATGTCACCCAACCTAGTGAAATTAAAAATCTAGGTCTAAGTGACACTTGTGATAAAAAATAATAATCACAATTAAACATGTGATGAGAAAGGGGTAAAAAAATCAATTAATTTATTAGAATCAAATTACTTTGGGGGATTAAAATTTTAAAAGGGAAATGATTGATTTTTTTCATATGCTAATTAATTTTTTTTTTAATTAAAAAGAAAAAGGGGTAAAGGGTGATTTTTCTACACTTGCTAATTTGAGTTTTAGATAAAGGGAAAAGAGGGAAACTTAAAAGAAATAGGAAACTAAGGGAAAAAGGAGAAACATAAAGAAAAAATGGAAACGTAAGGAAAAAGTTGAATGACTAACTTAGTAAGGAATCTTACCTTTAAGAACTTTCTAATTATGAACTCAACTAGGAATTTAGTAAAGGCGTAAGTCATTTAAAATGTGTGAGGGAATATGGGGACACCAAGGAGCGATTTTAGGAATGATTTTAGGTGGGTCAAGGAAATAGCAGTAATTAAATAATTAATGAAATTAATTTTTGGTGCAACTAGGGGGATGAATGACATATGTATGGGGGAGGTTTTTTCTGAATTAAATTAATGATAAATAAATTAAATGGGAATTTGGGAAATAAATCACTTAGAAACTCTATAAAAAGGATGGAGGAGGAAGAGTATTGATCTCATATTTTATGCGTAACGTTACGCTACAGAATTTTTGTCTTGACTGACTTATCTTGTGGGAGTTGAGATACCCAGTTCGGGTAACGAGTTGTAGCTCAACCTTGTGAGGCGAGTTGGCTTCTCGTTGTTCTTTGTTTTAGTGTGTGTGGCCCCTTTTTCGCTCAGGGCGCTCAGGGGGAAGAAGAGTACCCCTAGCATTGGCTGGGAGGTACAGGTGAAGTCACATCGGTCGGCAAGCGAGAGATGGACAGAGCGCATGGGACAACGACTCGAAGTTGTCACCTTGGGCTACGGTACGCATGCGTTTATTTGAATGGTATATTATTATTTTTCTTGCACTTTCATTATTGTACTTCTATGTGTAAATAAATGTGTTTTACTCAGCGTTTTAATCGAGAACTTAAAGTCATCATAGCTTTACACTCGCTTCTTTGAAATGATTTCCTTGGCAACCCAATCCCTGATTGCTATGACTGTTCTATTTTGTTTTATTGATTATTATGAAGAGATCGTTCCTTATCTTTCGTCCTTATCCCTAGTTCATCAGTCCATGCCTGAGCAGTTGGCCAGGAGTCGAATCGACGGTCGTCACTTCGGTGTTAATAAACATATAGATTCTAATGCCCTTCTTTTCTGTGCGTGGATGATGAGCGAAGGATAACATTTTCCCAACCATCTACCCTTAATTATCTATGCATTGATTGATTAATGGTTGAACGATTGGTCTTGTGCTTTCTTGTGATAGATTTCTTCTGCTTTTGGGTTGGTAAAACTATGTGTTTTGATTGGTGAATCCCAGTGCCTTGATCAGTAAATCTCAGTGTTTTAATATGTTAATGTTTGCGTTTACTTATGGTGTGACTGCGAATTTACTGTGTCTGCGATTGAATATTTGTTTACAGTGTTTAATTTATATATTTACTGCAATTTTACATGTTGTATGGTCTACAATTTCATGGTTGTATTTACTACTTTCGATGCCCTTTTGTGGTGCGTCTTGATGGATTTTCCTCCACCATTTCGTGCTTCTAATTGCCAGCAAAAACGTGGTTGAATGTTGCGATTTAGTAGAACCTTACCAGAGTTGATTATTGGCATATCCCAGCGCCTTGATTGTTGAATTCTCTGCGTCTTTAAATTGTTATTAAAGTGTTTTACAGCAATATTTAATGACAGCGAAATTCATGGTGTACCTACGTTTTTACCCATCTCTTGGCTACGTTTTCATAAGAGAATGGTTGCATTTTTATTTTGATTGACAGCGAATCCACCAAGAAATTCTTGGCTGCGTTTTTCATAAGATATTGGTTGCGTTTTTATTTTGAATGACAATGAACTCACCCAGCAATTCTTGGTTGCATTTTTCATAAGAGAATGGCTACATTTTTATTTTGATTGACAGCGAATCCACCCAGAAATTTTGGTTGCATTTTTCAAAAGAGAATGGTTGCGTTTTTATTTGATTGGCAACGAATCCACCCAGAACTTTTTGGCTGCGTTTTCAAAAGAGAATGGTTGCGTTTTTATTTTGAATGACAACGAACTCACCCAAAAATTCTTGGTTGTGTTTTTCATAAGAGAATGTATGTGTTTTTATTTTGATTGACAGAGAATCCACCCAAAAAAATTTGGCTACGTTTTTCAAAAGAGAATGGCTACGTTTTTATTTAGAATGACAGTGAATTCACCCAGAAAGGCTCCGTTTTTCCTAAGAGAATGCCTATGTTCATTTTTATATGTCTGTTATTTTTGTTAGGTATAATGGATAGCGTTGGTAAGTCTGTGTTTTACCAAAGCCATTTGAATTGGCCCTTGATTTCATTGCTACTACGTTTAAAATTAGATCCAACGATAGTTATTAATCAACGTCTATTTGGTTGTTGACAGCGATTGATATCATGGATAGCAACATATATTTTTTTATGTATGGCAGAGTTCTTATTATTTTATATTTAAACATTATTGAATTAGTTGAGAGATTCATATTATTGGGTAAGTCCCTTGAATTACATGCAAATACTACACTCAATTATCAATTATTGTATTTTAGTAGAATTGAAATTTCACAAGTAATTAATTAAGAATGCTAGGTAATTATATAATTATTGTTAATAACTTTTTAAAGGGTGAATAGTACATGTTAATTCCGTAAAAGTTAGTTGGTATAATATGTTCACTCCCATAATAATTATTGTGGAAAAAATGAATCTTTATATATCAAATTTGAATTTTATTAATTTAAATATTAATGTTCATATATATATAATCTTAATAGCAATGTGGAATGTTAATTCCGTAAAAGTTAGTTGGTATAATATGTTCACTCCCATAATAATTATTGTGGAAAAAATGAATCTTTATATATCAAATTTGAATTTTATTAATTTAAATATTAATGTTCATATATATATAATCTTAATAGCAATGTGGAATGTTGTGCATTTAAAATCAATTCCGAATAATGTGTTCAAATTATATAAATAATGTAATTTGACATTGTAATTGTGTTGGAAAAAATTATAATAGTTCCATTATTTCATTATCTTATTGGGGTGAAGGAATGTCTGTGTATGACTATGTTTGAATGATGTTGTGTATGATTGTGAAAGTCCTTTATTCTTTTCATATATCATTAAGATTTCTTCGAAAGATCAAAATATTGCTAGTGCGCCTCTTGAGAAGATATTTAGGTGCCATGTCACTGGTGGAAAGTTGGTTACGCCAACTAGCTGGGAAGCCTGCCATTTTGGTAAATGCATCTTTTATTATAAACATTTTACTACATTTCCTAATGTATGGACTTATAGTTACCAATAATGGATTATCATTCTAGTGCACTTGATTTTGGAGATCGATTCCATAAGCATCAGATGCTTGCAACTATTGTAATTAGTGAGTAGAAAGATACTATTAATCCATCCACATTATGGTTGTTGGTGAAGTCGTTAATAGCTTGCGAAATTTAATTTGAGTGATGTCATCTTGCGTCCTGTCAACTTGTTGCTTAGGTGTGTGGTGTTGTCTTCTTGTCAGTTATTTTGGTCTCCTAGCGCGTTGGATTTTTCTCGAGTCTTGGGTCCAGATAGGTTATGTTGCGCCAAGGTTATTGTCACGTCTATGGCCTGGTGACAGCATGATTCTTGATGAGGGGATCATTGTGCATCCTCATTGATAGAGGCGAATGATAACTTGGCCGGAGTTTGTGCTTCTTAATGTGGGTGTGTGTTCGTTGTAGTTGATGTTGGTGTTGGGTTGTAACGCCTTAATGCGTATGGATTGTGTGCCTTGAGGTTTTTAGTTACTGGTCGTTGAGTCCCTTATGTCGGGATGGTAGATGTTATCCCTTATCTTGTAGGTGTTGTCATGTTATGTCAGGTGGGTAGTCGTTTCTATCTGTCTTTGATTTTCGCATGTTTTGCCCAGTTGCTCCATGTGCTACTGTGTTGAGTCATTGTTGTCTATTGCCCGATATTCATGTGTGGTGTTCGTCGTCAGGTGGTGTGGTTTTATTTTTGTCTTTGTTGCCTTCCTGCCTAAAAACAAAAAACAAAAAATGCACTTTTTGTTTTGCTTGTTGTTGTAACGATTGGGGTCATTACACAGTCTAGCCTAATATATGGGAATTTAATTAGTATTGAATGTGAAAATTTTCAAACTCTATCATCCTTCCATGTTGAATCAAGAAAATGAGGAGCGGGTCTTACCTACCACGAAGGGGATAGCACTAAAATATCATGTGGATTTATAAAAATATAAAATTTTGCATAACAAGTCCCAGCAAACAAGGGAAACATGGCCTCTAGTAGATGGAGTTGAATGTATAACTTTCAAGCAAGGAAAAATGGCTCTCTAGGGAGAAGGTAGAGGAAAAATTTCCTCGTCTCATTTAGTAAAATATTTTTGGGACTAAAATCCTCCCTAAATGGGAAGGTGTGATCTATAATTGATCATTATATAAATTTCCATCTATTTTGGTACTTTCTTCCTGGAAAAATTAGAGGAATTAGCTTTCAGGGCCCATTTTAATGGCAAGTCCTAGTTTGGAGATTTAAGGTCTAGAACCTTGTAGAGACACTTTCAAGCATCAAATGATACTTTTAGGGGTCAAAAATTTTCAATAATATCCCATATCCCATTGATTTTGTTCTAAATACAAAGATCAGTCCAATGGTCTGAAAATCACCTCAATTGGAGTTCATATGCTAATGTTATGCCTCCACAAGTTGACCTATCTTATTGACCACCATCATACTGAGTGTATACCATGTCATCCCCCATTAATCCCAGATGTGGGGCTATTCACGTTTGGAATTTAAACAATATTATAGAAGGTTCAAAACACTAACATTAACTGAGGGTGGAGGCATGTGAAAACCCTAAACCTAGATGATTTCCAGCTTATGTTAAATATTGGGCCACTAAGAAGAGAAGGGGTTCCACTCTGTTAACATTGTACTTGTTCCATAGTTAATAAAATCACCTAGGAGTGGTATTTGAGAGCATAACATAGGAGGTGTGATATTTTGTAGTATTCATTTAGGCCACAATGTTAAAGGAAACTCCATAGTGAGTGCCCCTTTCATTGTATTTTAATTTCATAATTGAATAGAGAGAGAGAGAGAGAGTGTGTAGGAGTCACCTTCTAGATGGGTTTCCTCTCATATTGGGTTTCCTAGATCACATATTGTGTTCATTTTTTTATTGGTCTGTTCATTTTCTTGTTTTTTCATTTTTTGATTTCAATTATTTCCATAAATTTAAGAATTAAGGTAATAATAATAACTATATGATCTAAGGAAATAAATTGCATAACAAAATATTTTAGAATATTTGAAGATCTGTTTTGATGAACTATTCAAGTGGAATATCCACAAGAATTTATAGATTAATTGGAAGGAGTGTTCGCCCCCAAAACATGTTTCCTATCTCTATTTCTACTTGATAGTTGTGGCTAGAGGAAGCTAGTTTATGGTTGCCTTCCTTTTATGTGAGTCAGAATTCAACTTGGTTCTTTCAAGTAGTCCTCCAAGTTACTGTAAATAGATAAATTTTATTATTAGAATCTACCCTAGATAATGGTAATATTATTAGTTATTATAGTTATATTATGTTGTATATGAAAATAATCTTGTTGTTAGTAGTGGCACTAATGGTTAATATAGAGGTATAGTAATGTTGATTAATATATATGTGGTGGATTGTCATATATTGATGTGCCACTTTAGTTAAACATGCTTATTATGCATTTATGTATATATTTTTCTTTTGGTAGGTATTACACATGGTATCAGAGCCTAGGCTCTAACCTTTTGGGACTATGAGGAAAACACTAAGAATACATATTTGAACATTGTTTTGATATAAAAATAAAAATAAAAACATAAAACATAGATAGGAATAAATAATACATAAGAAATGAATAAATAAATAGGATGAAAGTCCATTTTTGTTTGAGATAGGAAAGTTTGAAGAGTATCTTGCAATATAATTACAATTCGATATGAGGGATGGGTTCTGCAGTTTTTTCCGGCATCGAAGAGAAGGACTACGATTGAAAACCTTCGGACGACGATGACCAGTTTTACTTTTTTACTCTCGTTTATTACCTAGAACAGTGCCCTTCTCCCTGTCCGCTCCTGTTAACCACCACAGCGTTGTAAGTGCCCCTGTTCCTGGACTACTAGGGGGCGTGCGTCATCCATGGACAAAGAATTGGAATCTACGACCCCACTCTCCACCTACTACGATTCTGACCCTCCACTAAGGAAATTGACAACTGGATTTTCGTCACTAGGCCATCTCTTGTCCCCCGAGCCTCTGTCTCCTCTGACAGGAACTCTGTCGTCCCCTCCATCTTTCTCGCAAGGAGCGGAATCCTTCACCGGTTGTTTTGGCACCTATTCTGAGTACCTGGCTTCGAATCCTCTCACTTTTGATAGTTTCCTCTCTATCTCTGGCTCTCCTGTTGACCTTGACTTAGACTGGCTTTCTCAGGAAGAATAATCTTTTCATCATATTAACCTACCTTTGCCCCCTGAACCTATTGGTAGCGGATCAGTGGCGGAAGGAGCACAGACTTTCAAGAAACCCTTTCTAGACCTTAGCCATAAGGAATCGGGTCACATACACTCTCAAAGTTTTAACAGCCCACCAAAGGGTTTTATCTCGGCCCACTTGGATGTGGAAGAGAAACAAGGGTTTCCTCTAAATAGGAGGGAACCTACATCAGATTATATCCCAAAGGTTATGTGAGATGACAAGGGTTTTTACAGAGGACGACACAAAAGAAAAAGGAAAGGACCATCCTCCAAAGGGAAAGTGGGCAATCCACTACTCAGATAAGAAGTCGGTATGAACAATGTGGTGTAGATGGAGAACCAGACATTGGTTGGGAGAGCCAGTGGCAGATTTTTTACCCACAAAACCATAGTTTCTTGGACAGATGTGACTTGGACAGAAGAACTGGGTTATACTTCTGAAGATATCRAATTAAGCTGAAATTGGTTTGCCTTGAAATTTAATCAGTCGGAGGATACTAAATGGGTGTTGGGGAAAAATTGGAGTATAAATTCTTCCCCCGTGTCATTGAAGCTGTGGAGTCCTCTTTTTGAYGCATCCAAGGAAAAAATGGACAGAATCCTCGATTGGGTCCGAATGTCGGCCCTTCCTCTACAGTTTTGGTCTCTAGACTATTTCAAAGCTATTGGAAATTTCCTAGGGGAATTCCTAGAAGCAGACCTCTCCTTTGAATTTACAAAAAAAGGGAAAAAAACAASGATCCTAGTCAATCTAAAGCCAGGGAAGGGCTAGGACAAGAAATTGACCTTACTTGGGAGGGTTATACACATACTCAATGACTGGACTATGAGAATGTACCCTTCAGATGCAGGCGTTGTCACAAGTATGGGCATCTGGTGGATTCTTTCCACCTTCCTTTAAGAACCAGAGGGGGTTCTTACTACAGATCAAAGTTAAATTATCCCTCCTCAGTCCAAAGCAGAAGGCAAGAAGCAATTTCAAGAAAGACTCCTCCTACCTCACCGGAACTGGGTCACTTGACAAAGGTTACAGCTGAAAAGGTACAACCAGATCACTCACCTCCCCAAGTAAGGATGACAGAAGGGAAACTAGAGATTATAAATACTTCTTCACCAATTCTAGACTTGTTGTAAACTTGGT
>JASDQU010103402.1:220416-240916 GCA_032191745.1 Picea mariana | reverse complement strand
TAAAAACTAGCCTGGAGCGCTTACTACCTGGATGGACTTTCACGATGGTAGATGCTGTGGGAAGATCTGGAGGTTTGGATAATGTATGTAACACTCACAAAGTCCAAGTTTTCAATACTTGGGGTTTGGAATTCGGCATTGGGATTACTTTTTTTCTCCCAGCCTTAAAAATTTTTGTCCATTTACTTAACATCTATGGACCTTGTCTGAACAGAAAACTTTACTGCGATACTCTCCTCAAAAAATATTTCTTCAATGAGCTACTTATTTTAGGGGGGGATTTAAATCTCTCCTTAGGTCCCTCAGAAGTTTGGGGGGACAGTGCGAGGCCTGATCCACTGGCAGACTACTTCAGCAACAAATTTGCAAAAGATAATCTAACAGACCTCGCTCCTCCTTCCCTCAATCCTACTTGGAAAAACAACAAGACCGGATCTGCTGGAGTCGAAAAAAGGATTGACCGCTTTCTAATAAATGATTCTCTTCTGAAAAACTCTCTGAACATCAAGCAGTGGATAGGATTTGGAGGGTTGTCATATCATCATCATATCTTCCTGGAGCTCGGACAGGGTTCTGAAAAACCAGCCAGCCCCTTCAAATTCAACAAGATGTGGCTTGAAGATGAATCCTTTCTAAAGTTAATCAAGGAGCACTGGATTCCCTTCCGACAAGTTATAACACTTTGAGCAGCTTATCAGTTCACAGAAAATTTATGAAGAATCAAAGAATTAGTAAAACCTTGGGCTTTCCAAAAAAGAAAACTAGAGGACAAGGAGATAAAAGAAATAAAACTCGAACTTAAAAGGTTCTCAGACGAAGAAGGGGATCTGTTAAGCACAACAGAGTCAAAAATCAGATTACTTCAGCTGGATAAAAAAAAAAAAAAAAAAAAAAAGATAAAATTGCTTAAAGAAAAAAAAGAAACTTGGAGATTAAAAAGCAGAGCTATCTGGTTGGAAAGTGGAGATGAAAACACAAATTTATTTAAAGCCTATGCCAAAGGAAGGAAAAATTTCAATACCATTTGGAAATTAAAAGATCAATATGGAAACTTGGAAACTTCTTTTGAAGGGATGTCACTACTAGGAAAACTACTTCCAGAAACTCTTTAAAGCAGACAGCCAAGCTATGATTGAGGAAGTATTCAAAGTGGCACAATTTTTCCCAGATTTGTGGAAGAAGAAGAGAGTCGTTTATTGATGAGGGAAATTATAGAAAAAGAGCTCCTAGAATTGTTACATAGTTTCCAAAAAGATAAAAGCCCAGGCCCAAACATTTGGACTATCGAATTCTTCCTAGGATGTTATGAGATTTTAGGTACAAAGTGTTGAATTTGGTGGAGAATACAAGGATTTCAGGCTATATCCCTCATAGCATTAACTCCACCTTCATTGCTCTCATCCCAAAAATGGATAATCCAGATACTTTGGATGAATTCGGACCCATCTCACTCTGTAACTGTGCTTATTAAATCATATCCAAAATTATAGCCCGAAGGTTCAATAAAATCCTCTCTAAGAATATTCGGAACAACAATTTGGATTTTTAGAAGGGAGACAGATCCATGAAGCTATAGGAATAGCACAAGAAGGTTTGCATATCATGAAGACCAAGAATTTAAAAGGGGCAGTTCTTAAAATAGATCTCTCAAAATCCTATGATCGAGTTAGTTGGGTGTATATTCGATTATTATTGATTCACTTAGGCTTTGAACTTCCCTTCATTACTTGGATCATGATTTGTCTTACCTCTGCATCCTTTGCAGTTTTAATAAATGGCTCAGCATCGCATTTTTTCACTCGAGAAAGAGGGCTCAGACAAGGCTTCCCCTTGTCACCACTTATCTTTCTCCTGGTAGCAAAAGGACTTAGCATAGCACTCACACTAGGTAAGAATACAGGGGATCTCTCAGGTATCAAAGTCTCACAGAATTTGTCTCTTACACATCTCTTGTTTGTGGATGATGTATTACTTTTCAGTGATGGGTCTAGAATGGAAGCAGAGAATCTAAGGGACATTCTCTCACTTTTTTCCAAATCTACTTGGATGCAAATAAATGATCGAAAACCATCACTCACCACTTTTCTGCTATCAAAAGAAGAAGAATTATCCCATCATACTTTCTTTCCTTTCGAAAGAACTTTGGCTGATGGACTAAAGTAATTGGGTTTTAATATAAAACCCAACGACTACAGAAAAGAATATTGGAAGTGGCTCCTACAAAAATTGGATAAAAGACTAAACAATTGGAGTCACCGGTGGCTATCACGAGTAGGAAGATTGGTATTGGTAAAATCGGTATTGGAATCCATCCCTATTTATTGGATGTCCCTTTCTTGGATCCCTAAAGGAATTCTGAATGTTGCAAGAAAACTCACTTCAAAATTTCTCTAGAGTGGAAAATCAGAGTCGCATGTAACTCCATGGGTCTGCTGGGAGAAAATTGCCACACCAAAGGCCATGGGTGGTTGGGGATTAAAAAACATTTTTCTCTTCTCCAAAGTACTAGTAGCAAAGGGGGGGTGGCAACTCATCAATACTTCTAGTATTTGGACTAAAGTAATCCTTCAGAAGTACATTACACCATTTACTCTTGAGGCTTGACTAAGAAGCCAACCAAAAACTTTGAAGGGAGCATCGGTGATCTGGAAATCTTCTTAAATGCTTTCCCACTGATTGAAAATGGTTTAGCATGGAATATTGAAAATGGTAACAAAATCAAGTTAGGGTCGGATCCCTGGCTTGGCAGTGTTGGGAACCATTTACTCTCCGAGAAGTTAATTCAGTCATTACACTTCAGGGACTTCATCTGCCCAAGATCATTGGTGGATCCCAGCCGATCCGCACTCTGGGATCAGGGATGGAAGGACCACTACAGTTTGGGGGCTCAGTGAAGAAGAAACTCGAGAACTGGAACATTATATCCACGGCCTAAAGATTTTACAAATCAAACTTTCATACTTTGAGGATGAACTAATTTGGGATCCTGCACCCTCTGGGTCCTATTCACACAAACTGGGTTATTTAAAATGCACTTCAAATCTAAATACACAGGAGACAATTTGGTGGTGGAGTAAACTTTGGAAAGTGAAAAGACCAGCAAAAACCTGACTGTTCATGTGGAATGTCCTTTGAAACAAGGTCTCGACCTAGGACATCCTTCAGAAACGAAGTTTTGTTGGACCCGAATGGTGTTCTCTTTGCAAAACTAAAGAATATTCTTCTACCCATTTTTTTCTGCAATGCATTTACATCCAAAAATTCTGGATGGAGATCTCTAAACTACTTAAACTACAGTACAAGTGGGAGGGAAAGGATGTGGAGCTTTCCTTGCATTCTTGGTGGCATAATAAAGAATACAAACACTTAAAATCACTTCCTCTCTTGGTCATTTGGGGAGTTTGGCTTGCCCAGAGCTCCATCATATTTAAAGGTGTGCCACTTCCACTTGAGATCTCGGTAGCAAATAGTGTTGCACTCTTGCCATCTCCCTCACACCTCTCTCTAGATCACCCACTAGTCGGATGCAAGATTTAGAACTCGACAAAAAATCCCCCTGGAGTTTTTTTGATGGAGCCTCACAACAAGCACATTGTGGAGGGGGGGGACTCCTCTACCTTTCTCCCACACAATTTTTTGTCCTAACTTCGGGCCTCGGCACAAGAACAAACAATTATGCACAACTAATGAGTTTCAAACTACTCATTGTCTTTGCCATAGAAAAAGGATGTCAGAGACTAAAAGTTTTTGGGGACTCTTTAAATGTTATAAATTTTATAAAAGGCTCTCAGAGATGTTTAAACATAAAACTTGCTAGATTGGTGGAAGACATAAAACGATTGCAAACAAATTTTGACTTCATTGATTGCCAACATGTCTACAGGGAAAATAATAAAGAAGCAGACCAGAGGTCAAAGGAAGGGATTAACATGGTTATGGGTCAGTTGAAAATAACCGAGCACCAAAATGAACAGTCAAATAAATATTGGCACAGACCTTTTTTGGAGCAAACTTCCAGTTTTCTGAACGCACTTTGAAGAACACGAGTTTTTTTATTTATATGATAAATGATCAACGATAAAAATTGTATAACTTTTGTGCACACAATATACAATACAGAAGCATCTACAACAGTACTAGTCCCAGATACTAAACAGGACAAAAGGAACATACAGAAGCAATTTTGAATGCAGCAAAAAGCATATAGCTAAAAAACTTCAATGTAATTGAATACACCATTTTGGTGTATATACAAAATGTAATTTTGTTCCCAAAGGTAATAAAATTACGCTTTTTCCAAAGAAAAAATATATATATAATTACAATTCTGAAATGATTCCCAAAAGCCTATGAACATGATAGCTTATTAAAAGAATAATATATTTAAATTTGGATGAAAAAATATGTTATTTAATATTGATAGCCTTTGTGGTGGGACTATTGAATTCTTAACTCTCTTTAAAGAATCCTATCCTACATAACCCATGAAATAAAATAAGGAGTACTATACAATTATAAGAGTAAGCGATATAATATCTAAGCAACAAACAAGGAAAATAGATCTATACAATTATAAGAGTAAGCGATATAATATCTAAGCAACAAACAAGGAAAATAGATCTTTGAAGGAACTAAATCTACTTTAAAAGAAACTAGATATGAAAATAAAGTAATTCATTATAGTTGGAAAGCTAGCTTAAGATAGAGATTACCTAATATATATACTAACAATAAAAATTGTAGCTAAGAATTTGTACGTACTTGTGATTTTTTTTTGGTTGTGAAAGATATCCCTAGAATCTTGTAAGAACGCGTACAAAAACTAAGAAATGTTATCCTTTACAACTTGATATACTTTAATTTGAAAATAAAATAAAAAATAGTATAAAGGTCTAGATCTAAAATAAGAATTGAAGAAAAATTGTAAAGAGGATTTGAACTAAAATCTACTTTCCCTTAGCAAGATCCTTTCTTAGGTCACAAACATGAATTTTATTTTCATTTTGAGTCAAATTAGATCTTAATTGAGCTATCTAGTGTAGTTATGAAATAAATATGTTTTGCTATTTGAGTGAAGGACCTATTTGAGTGAAGGACCCATTAAAGGGGAAAATAATTTGATGATGGTATAGGGTATTAGTTAATTTGTTGGTTAAATAYCATTTTTATAATATTTATATATTAGCAAAATTTTAGCAAGTCATAAATTGTAAGGGTATTTTTTGGTAATTTTATTAATTTAGGAAAATATCAAAAGAGATATGAAATYTYAAAATGAAGAGAACAATAATTTCTTCTCRTMATTTTTCTAGTAAAATTAAATTTATCTTATTAAACTATGGTAAAAGTCAATGTTATAATATTTTTCTCGACAAACACAACACTATTTTAGGTGACATTTCTAAAACATATAGAATGTTTATAAGCTATGGATTGGCTTGGAATTCTTCTATAAACTCATATTATAATAAACTATAAAAATATATATAAAAAAGCATAAATGAATATTTATTCTTACTCATAATTGCYTGTGATGAATATCACARRCATTTGCATGTGTTGGATATATGGTATGATTCTCTATATTGAGGTAGAGATGCCATTTATCGAGCCTACCTTAAAAACGAAAAATGGTATTTTATAACAAGGATGAGTTTATGTAATTCAAGGAAGATCTTGTGTCTTTGTATTTGGYTAAGTAGGTGCTCTTGATCCATGAATCGTGGAGGGATGATTTTATGTAACACCATATGAAAGGGATGATTTTATTTAACACCATATGAAAATAAAAAGCTTCTCAAGAATATTTCCATGTATTACAATGAATTGGCTTTTGACATTGTTAAAAATATTACCACAAGTAATCAAGAAGGGCCTCTTCCAACCAAAGTTTGTTATAAAAAAAATATTTGGCTAAATACGTGCCTTTGATCCATGAAGAGTAAAGGGATGATTTTATGTAACAACATATAAAAATAAAAGGGTTTTTAAGAATATTTCCATGCATTACAATGAATTGTCCTCTGATATTGTAAAAAATATTATCACTAGTAATCAAAAAGAGATTTTTCCAACTAAAGTTTGTTGTAAAAAATATTGATATAGAAAATTGGAGACTCATCAATTGATCCAATCATCCATATAGTTAACTTTCATGACAACTTGTATTGGTTAGCCTTCTTTCTTATTTACAAATATTCTTGATCCAAGCATCCATGTAGTTAATTTTCATGACAACTTGTTAATATTGGTTAGCCTTCTTTCCCATTTACAAATATTCTTATGTAGATATGTTGAAATTTCAACATAATATGGACAATCAATAACTCATTTTGAGAGTTTTCTTGGAATCGTTATCTTATTATAAAAGATAAATTATTATTCTTTAGAAAAAATGTATCCATTAATATTTATTATAAAACTACATTTCAAACATTTTTGTTAATTAAAATATTGAAAAAAAAAATCAAATAGTGTGATTTATTTGATTATTTTGAAAAAAGTGAAAATTATTATTGAAAGAAAATTATAACTAAAATTGTATTTATTGATTTTGAGTAAAGTAATAGGATGGTGATAAAAAAATTAAACTTTTACAAACTTTTATCTAGACGATTTTGACATATACAAAATGAAATATTATATATATATATATATATATATAAACATTACATGCAAATAAAAATAAAATATGTACAAGAAATCAAAGTTAATAAATAAACAACAAACAAAATATATAAAAAACATATATGGTTTTTGTTTAAAAGTAGTAAACAAGAAAATTCTTCATGAAATAAGCATTAATAGGTGTTCCTAAATTTTCTGACTTATAAAAATTTAATGAAAATGTGTTTTTTTCTTCATTAATTTTTAAATGTTACTATCCAAAAATTGTCAAATTTTCCATGTCGATCAAGTTTTTCCTTTCTTTTATCCCATTTAATTACTAAATATCTTACAATAATCATTTCTTCTTTGGCTCTTTTATCAAACAACTTTTTCATTGTTTCTTGATATTCTTTTAATTTTTTCATCCACCTGCTCTCCCTTTTTTGTTGAAATTGGATTAGTTGGTTAATTTTGGTTGCATATTATTTGGTTCGTATTATATTTCTTGCACAATTTTCATCACTAAGATACATATATAAACTGGTAATGTAACATGAGTACCAAGATTAATGATAAAATTTTGAAAAAAACTTATCATGGTATTATAGGAAAAATCCTTTGCATTATCAATAATTATTTTTCTTGGAAAATCAAATCTATATAAAATATTTTCCTAAAAAAATTCAATTACTTCGAAATTAGTGGATTTATTTATTAGAATTACTTCTACCCACTCAGTGATGTAATCAGTGGCTATTAATATCCATCTATGATGACCACTAGAAGGAGGGTGTACATGAACCTTTATTGGTTTTAGTGGAAGTGCGGCAAACCTTTGTTTTCCTGAGAATAATTGACAATCAATTAAAGACCCTACTTTCTTATTTATTTGAGGGAATAATATTGACCAATGAAAATAACTTCTTAAAATGTTATAAGCAATGACTGTTGGCACAGGGGTAGACCCAGGGTTCAACGCTTCAACAGTGCACCACCAAAACCCTAACTACCGGCCCTTTCAGCAACACCTGCGAAGCAAGTGAAGTCTCACCTGAGGTAGAGGCACGGGGGGTTGCAGGACTCAAGTGTCTACAACCTAGCTGGGACACAAATCTATGATTACACACTTCAATAAAGCACTTAGCCAACAGTATACCTTAAGTTATGATTCTTATTCACATCGCATATTAACCGTAATTATAGATCAGCGCAGTAGTGAACAAGATTAAACACATCTAAGCATTTAGCAAATAGCATCAGAGCAGATCTAGCATTTATCCATATATCAAGCACTAAGCATCCATGGATCTACCTATCATACCTCAAGAAAAATGCACTAAGCAAATATAAACATAAACATCATGAACAAATTGCACAAAGCACAATAACACAAAATATATGTGGTTCACCCCAGTGTGGGCCTACATCCACCAACTCTTCTTCTTCTTTATTAGCTTCCTCTCATCTTCTTACATGCACCAAGCCACATATCCAACTCCGTAAAGGACGGGAGATTTGCATGCACCCCACCGGATCCTCCTTCCCCGAATTAGATCAAAGCACAAAGCCTTACACAATTGATCTGCACCAAGAACTTAAAAAACACTTGCACTTAGCTCTGCAAGTCTCAACACATTCATGCACAAAGCCAACTAGTCAGGCACTAAGCCGAATATTGACTAGTCACTACTCTCTCTCACCTAGATACTTATTTATACATTACAAAAATAGGCCTAAGCATGGGTAAACCCATGGGCCGACATCCTATACTTGTTACATAAACCCTAAAATCCCCAAAAATTCCGCAAAATGGGCAAGATCCCGTGATCTCCACTTCGCTTGGGAACTCCGTCTTTGACCAGCCCGTCGAAGTCCCAAAAATGGTCAAACATGACCAGCGTTGCCTCAAAACCTGGACAAGGGCCAATAGGCCCCCAACACTCACTTGTGACTCGTCCCGAGTCACTTTGATTTGGGCAGCACTACTTCGAAGGCCTCGATCTTAGCTCAAGCTACCTCGACTTGCTGCTTCGCTAGAGCCTCCTTCTCAGTGAACTTCTGGATGAMTTTCTCAGTGACAGGCCCCTCCAAGCGTTGTTYCACTATGGTGACCACATGTTCCAACTGTGAGCTTTGTTCCTCTATCTCTTCAAAAATTGTGCAGGCTTCGTCCTGCACCGGCTRAAGTCATTGTGTTACCTCCATCACTCTACTCTGGATGGCAGTGACCTGTTGCTGAACTACRCGCTACTCCTGTGACATCTTCATCTTCTCCATTCTTGTAATCAGTTTCAGTTGTGCTTGCACCATCAATGCCTGTTTCTTTGCTTCCTGGAGCTATGCCTCCAATGTCTTCAGTTTCGGGTCTTATGCAAGGCTCTCATAGTCTGCGCACTTATGTCGCTTAGTTGCTTGCATTCTGAATTCAACACCATGATTCTTTCTACTGCGCTCCTGGCAGTTTCTTCCCTCTAATCTCTCACTTCTTGCCAAGTGCTCAGCATTGCTTGAAGTTTTAGTTCTGCTACTCTTTCTTGGAGCTACTAAATAGCCTCAACGAGCTTCCCTACTTGGATCTCGGTTGTCTCTTCGTCCATCTGTGCCAAGCCTGGCACAGAGCTTAGTACTCTAGTCACTGCCTATCTGACCACAGTCTTCTCTGCAATCAATTGTTCATTCTATTTCTAAATTTTCTCTTTGTCCTCTTCAAACTTCTTCCGAAGGTCGTCTTTCTCTTTCTGCGCAACCCGAAGTTTCTCTAAGGCCTCCTATTTTTCTTGCCTCAAGGCCTCTGTGGCCTGCTCCTTTTCTTCCTGGACTCGATGAAATCGAACCTCTATGGCATCTGCTAATCTGCATAGTTGGTTGGGCTCGTCCCCCAATTCTACATTCTTTGTTGAGGATGGCACAGTAGACACTGTGCAGCTCGACTGGAGAGCTTGTTGTATGTCTTTCAGTTCTTTCTCGTCCCTTTCATACAACGTTTCTTTTTTTGCTCTATGTATCTGCAGGATATCCTCTAAGCCATCCTCGACATCTGTGATGATGAGCTGGATATCATCCACCGTGAGAAAGTTCTACGAGTGAGGCTTAGTGGCTTAAGATTTCTTCCACACTGAGGGTTTCTACGGAGAACTCGTCCTTTTCTTTGACATATCGGTCTCTATAAGGGGGTTCTTTGGTGGTGTTACTTCTCCCTCTTCTTTCTTGTCTTCTTCCCCTTCCTCCTCTTGGTTTACTTCGTCGCCTCCTCCTCCTCCTACAGGTGGTTCAAACGGAGTTTCCTCTGATGCGTTGTTATTTTCCTCACTATCTATGTCCTGCACTTCTTTTTTCTTCTTTTTCTTTGTGCTTCTTGGTCCATCATACTCAGTCCAGGTGACCAAAGGGCTTCCAATGATGTCGTGATCAGAGAGCTTTGTCTGCTCAACTGGTACAAGGAATTCGATTGGCCATTCCTTGGTTATCTCTTCTATGTCTTCATCGATTAATTTGTAGTAGGATTGTAGCTCCTCCTTGCTTTCATCCCTATGCGTAGTGATGTAGATGAAGTGGAGATCTACGCAGAACTTCTCTAGTGGCCTATATGTGTGCAAGGTGTTCGGGGTCATTCAAAGGAATGACTCAATTGCATGTTTGAGTTGTAAGTAGTAAGTGTGGAACACCGCATTTTATTTCCATTGCTTCGCCATGTTGCTCAAGTACCACAAGGTGGTGAACCTTGCAGTCAGTGGCTCTAATGGCTCAACTTCAGAGAATGTCGCTCCCTCCGGCATCTCCCAAGCGACAAATGCTATTAATATCAACAACCAACTAAAGTGGAACTCTTAGCCTTGGTCCTACGCTTCGCGACAGTCCTTCTCCAACTCATTGACGAGGTAGCTCGCCTAGTTCATCTGCATCCCTTCGATGCACTTCCCTGCAAGGTCAACTACAAATCTTGTTACTTGCATAGGGCGGTTCTTTATAACGAGCTTTCCTGCTATCAGCTGACGAGCTACGCGCACTGCACCATCCTGGATGGAGGATACCTTGTAGCCTCGCTTCCCCTTCTCCACATCGTTGTATGCTTGTTTTATTCGTTGCACCAAGTATTGATCTGATGTCTTTCCAGGGTAGAACTGGTGAGGGTCTGGTCCATGCATGCTTAGTCCGGTGATCAGGTGGATTAGCGTCAGTTCCACAATGATGCGCCTATCCAACCAGAGATACCTTCCATAGTAGTAGGACAGGAGGAGTTTAACGTACGCGTTAACCTCCTGATGTCTGTCGAAGTAGGGGATCTTCATGAAGTTCAAGATCGTGGACCTCGCGATCTCCTTGATCCATGGCCAAGGAACTAGCTTGGGCTTCTTCCCAATCGTCTTCGTCAGGTAGCGATGTGGTGCGAGCATCACATAATTATTTCGATCTCCGAGGTTGAAATCACTTATCTTGAAGGTCGAGATTAGTCCCAATTGTGGTCCAAATGCGCATATCATTTTCGGGAGGTACGCATTTTTGAGTGTGTACTCAAAATCCCTTGAGACGCTTTCACGACTAACTACACCAGCCAAGGGTGGGATGTAGTCGGGCAAGACCGACGGGATCTGCTTTGTGTTTGCCACATCGTCACGGTGCTTGCTTCTCTTCTCATTCATTTCTCGACTAGATCGTCCTGTAGTCGAGGGAAATGCTTGCAATCCTCCCATCGATGAGTCATGTATTCATGTGGACATGACTTTCTGATCCATGAGGTCGATCAAGATCTCTTCTATAGATTTCTCTATTGCGCTAAGGTCGCTCGACATGCACACTCGTGATCAAATAACTCGGGTAGGTGAATGGACACTCAAGGTAATTGAATCGATGGCGAGGTCTAGACAACACAGCGCAGTATGCGATCACTTCTCTGTGAGCTTGAATATCTCAGTTTGCAAAAGTGGCCTCGGTGAGGTATTTGACAGATTAAATAAGCAATGTCATAACGGATTCCTTCAATGAGTTGAAATGCCTCAATGAATATGATTCCATCCGTTATGGCGTGGTCCCAACAGTCCAATGGAGATCTTTCCAGAAATAACTGCATTTCTAGTCGTTCTGAAGCGTTGTTCTAACGGTCAGGATGCCTCCAACAGTCATATAGCTTCACTGAGGCAAAGTTCCATTATGCGTTGTTCTGCTATTCCGGTGAGGTTCAATTTATGCAAGCCTACCTTCTGCGAAGTCTCCTCTGGAACTTCCTACAGTCTTTCTAAATTTGTTTTCTTTTACTAAGCTTTTTTTCCTTCTTTCCTGTGATCTGAGTCACTGGGTTCCTCTTTCCATTCTTATTTTGATCTTCTCTTAGCATAGTAAATTCCCATTGTTGATGTTCTCTCAAAGGTTTCGAATGTAATATCTCTTCTCTTACTACTTCTGGGGTAGGTGCTCTTCTCTCCTGCATGGATAGGTTCTTCAGGCCTTCATGTGTTCCTTCAGCTTTGACGGCGAATTCTCTGGCCCTCAATTGCTTCGACTAGTCCTCTTGTTCTTGTATTAGTCGCTCTACTTTCTTGGCTATGAACTCCCTTAATTATTCCTTTTTTTTTCTATGGCTTCCTCTTCTTCGTTACTTCGGATCTGATCTTTCTCAATCTAGGTCTTTCCTATCAAAAGTGCAAAAGGGGTATTTTTCTCAACAAACTTAATGACCTCAAATTCATCTTCAGTCGATGCTTTATGGGAAATCATAGGTACATGAGTAAGTCTTCCACATAGGGTTATCATCTTTCCTTTAAACAATCCCATCCTTCCTAATGAAGGAATCATAGTAGGCCTTCCAAAGATTTCCCAAGTGCTTTCTGGCATGATATTTACCTGTGTTTCTTCATCTAAGACACAGTCTATGTCGAAGTATCACATTCTTGTTTCTATGCACTGCTTTTCTTTTAACATCTCTGGTAAAATGATGTCTTTGTGATCATTCAGGGTTTCTTTCAGCTGTAATAACATAGATTTTGACTCATTCTGGTTTTCTAACATATCCTTAGTTTCTTGACCTTCTTCATGGTTTTCTTGTCTCATGTTTATTTTTCCAACTTTAGCAATCATTCTAGGGAAATCCAAAACCTCATGACCAATATATTTACAACAAAGACAAGTAGGACCTATACCAGGGCATTCCTTAGCAAGATGTCTCGGTCTTCTACAACTATAACATAGTGTCAATCGTCTCTTTCTTTTAAACGATCCCCAACATTTTATGTATTATGTACTGGGATCACAGTGATGGACCTGCAATCTGCAAAAATTCTTTCTAGGGTCCTGCATCCACTTGTTAGTCCAAAAATTCTTTCTATGCATAGGAATAATATATCTTTCACTATCTTTATCAAATTTATTCAAATTAAATATTCTTTTTTCTAGCTATGCCCTAGTTTTCAGACTAGGACAAAATCTGTCAAACATACCTAGATCCATATTTTTGAAGCAAAAATTTCCACTTATCTTACCTTTATCAAAGCACAAAGCTTTAAGATCTTACCTCTTTTCTTCAGGTCGGACTTCTCTTTTTAAGCAAATATCTTCGCAAGTCAAGTAGAATAATGTGCACTACAGCAACATATCTACGCACAGATCTTTTTCTCTTCTTCAGTTCCCAGCAATCACAGTTTCAGGTCCTAGCAACAGAACCATTTTTTGGCACAAGGGTAGACCTGGGGTTCAACGCTTCAACAGTGCACCAAAAAAACCCTAACTACCAGCCCTTTCGGCAACACCTGCGAAGCAGGTGAAGTCTCACCTGAGGTAGAGGTAGGGGGGGTTGCAGGACTCAAGTGTCTACAACCTAGATGGGACACAGATCTGTGATTACACACTTCAACAAATCACTTAGCCAACAATATACATTAAGTTATGATTCTTATTCACATCGCAGATTAACTCTAATTATAGATCAGCGCAATAGTGATCAAGATTAAACACATCTAAGAATTTAGCACATAGCATCAGAGCAGATCTAGCATTTATCCATATATCAAGCACTAATCATCCATGGATCTACCTATCATACCTCAAGAACAATGCACTAAGAAAATATAAACATAAACATCATGAACACATTGCACAAAGCACAATAACACAGGATATATGTGGTTCGCCCCTGGGGCTACGTCCACCAACTCTTCTTCTTCTTTATTAGCTTCTTCCCATATGCTTACATGCACCAAGCCACAGATCCAACTTCGCAAAGGAAAGGAAATCTACACACACCCCACCAGATCCTCCTTCCCCGAATTAGATCAAAGCACAAAGCCTTACACAGTTGATCTGCACCAAGCACTTACAAAATGCTTGCACTTAGCTCTAAAAGTCTCAACACATTCATGCACAAAGCCAGCTAGTCAGGCACTAAGCCGAATAATTACTAGTCACTACTCTCTCTCACCTAGCTACTTATTTATACATTAAAAAAAGGGGCCTAAGCATGGGTAAACCCATGGGACGACATCCCATACCCTTTACATAAACCCTAAAAGCTCACAAAATGGGTGATATCTTGTGATCTCTACTTCGCCTGGGTGCTCCGTCTTCGACCAGCTCGTCGAAGTCCCAAAAATGGTCAAACATGACCAGTGTTTCATCAAAACTTGGTCAAGGGCTAACAATGACTCTCTAGGAAAAATGGCCGCCACAAGCTCCATTATGATGCTAATTTATCAAGTTATCAATTTCTTCTTCTAAAACATAGTTGAGAAGAATTACAACTAAATATTTTTAATATAATTTACCATCAAAAATACAATAAATAAAGTATTTTAATTTTAAATATATATACTGATATTTTCCAATAAGAAATATTCAAGCACACATAGTGAGAGAAAATAAATCTTCGCACACACTTCTATTAGATTCAAATTGGTATAATATATAGAATTTTTTGATTTGTTGTGAGATCCAACTTATTCTAAATCTAGGTGGAGAAGTTGAGCGAATATCTCAACTATATCTAACAAACCCAATAAAATATAATTGCATTAATGGAAGCATTATCTCTAACACGACCCCTTAATGCTTACATTACAAATCACACAAAATAAAATTATAACACTTTGGTTTTGTCTAACATGATCTTCATCAGCACTTACATCTACCTCTGGACTTCATAGACACCACTCTTTTTCTCCCATCATCTTTGAGCTACCAATTCATTTATCACAGATACCACTGCTTAAGACCATCAATGATATATTTGTAGGATCAACAATTCTTGACTATCCTGAAGAATAGTCTAGATACTAACTCATCCAATTGATATACTTCCATCTGTCAAATAGACAGCGAACTATGTGTTTGACAGTTATCTAGGTAAGTAATCTAAATACTGAATGTACTAAGTAATTGATCATGCAAAGTGACATTTTACACACTCACAATCACAAAATAATAAATATAGCATACATAACCATACATAATCAATTCTAGAAGAGTTTGAGAGGCTTTGTATTAAATAGATCGTCACTGGAAAAATCTGGTGAGACTTTATAGAAGGCACCCGGTGGATCTTCAGATATTGCAATGTTGGTTGATTCCTTTAGTGTTCCTTTTAACAGATCTCTGGCACGAATTTTGCAATTTAATATTGTATGTCCTTTTCTTTGACAATAGAAGCATTCAATTGAAGCCTTGTTTTTATTCATTATCCCCTTAAAGAATAGTGCAATTTCAGTCTTTCCATTGACTTCAATGTTTCCTACCTGCATCCTCTTTTCTTCCGCTATGAGTGATGTTATCATCTCATCCAAAATTTTGGAGGGCATTTGACTTAAAGTAAAAATAGCATTATCACAGTTTGATTATAGACTATTTAATAATATTGCCTTTGAAACATCTTTATCTACCTCAATGTCAATGTCTCCCAACTGTCTTATAAGATATTTTAACTCATTAATGTGAGAAGTCAAAGATATCCCTGCATGCATTTTGAGTTTCAACAATTGTAATTTTAAGTTAAATTTTTCATTTTCGTCCTTTTCCCCAAAAATCTTACTCAATTGTTCCCACATTTGTGTAGATGATTTGCTTAAATCAATAAGATGTAATTGGGAATATGAAAGAGATGGTCCAAGGATAGACTTTTCTCTTTCCTCCCTTTATTCCCATTCAAGCAACTACCTAGCATCTGTAGGTGCTTTTTCAGTACCTTTTACAATCCCCCATAAATTCCTACTCATCAAGTGTAGTTAAATATTAACCTTCCAAGCGTGGAAATTATGACCATTAAACTTTTCTAATGGTACGGACTCCATCATGTTGAAAAGAAGCTTAATAAAAAAAAATATTACCTCGTGCAGTAGCAATAAGCGCAGTGCCTTATTTCATGATGCAATTCCTGCACACGATGGCAATTGAACAGTGTTTTTTTAAAATGATATTTTCTCCAACACGAATGTCAAGACAAACGACTATTTTGGCAATTAACCCTTCACTACTACAGCAGACAGATTCAACAAACTCACGGGCGCTTCACTCTACATATCCTTTCTATATTTTCCTTTTACAACAGCATGATAGCACTACGTCTTACAGTAACCTCTTTATGTGGGGCAGCTTTCACTATTGTTCCCTCACGTAGATCACAAGACCCGCTCTGATACCAAATAAGAAATATTAAAGCACAAATAGAGAGAGAAAATAAAGCTTCGCACACACTTCTATTAGATTCAAATTGGTACAATATATAGAATTTTTTTATTTGTTGTGAGATCCAACTTATTCTAAATCTAGGTGGAGAAGTTGAGCGAATATCTCAACTATCTCTAACAAACCCAACAAAATCTAACTGCATTAATGGAAGCATTATCTCTAATATTTCCGAAGTGTTTAAAGGGTTCCAAATTTATCAAGTAATAGATAATATTTGTGTACCATGCCAATTTAGAAAAAAATTAATCAATTTATTTAGTTGGTTCTAATCACTCTCTGCTATTTCTAACAAATGTGTATTTTAGTAAATGATATCATCCTTAAAAGTTAGTGAATGATATCATCCTTAAAAGTGAATTCAACATTAATATCATTTATTCATTAGATTCATTCGTCAACTTGGATAAACCCTTGATTAATCAAGTTAGAGTTCTGAAATTAGATTCATTCGTCAACTGAAATTATAGATCTTTTATGAGTTTAATTGGTTTAATTTATAAATCAAACTCTTGGATTCTTGCAATCCATTTATTAAACAAAAGAAATCACTTTAAAATGTGTTTTGAAATTAAATTCATTCGTCAACTGAAATTATAGATCTTTTATGAGTTTAATTGGTTTAATTTATAAATCAAAGTCTTGGATTCTTGCAATCCATTTATTAAACAAAAGAAATCACTTTAGAATGTAACACATAATCGTAACACATAATCGTGAAAATATTTCAAAGAAAAAAAAAAATCCATTATATTATATTTTAATTAAGCATCCCAAAAAACTTTACTGACAAATGCAATTGGTTTCCCATATCCTTTAACATTATTTTGCAACAAAACTACTACAATAATATGTTTTGAGAAAATAGAAAAATCATAAAATATTTTTGGTAATGAACTTATAAGAATATGTACTTCCCTCGAGGCTCTTTCAATTTCATAAAGAAGATTTTGTTCTTTCTATACAATTAAATTCATTACCTTTTTAAATATCTTTGTTATATCTTTTATTATTTTAACAAAGTTAGATATGAATCTTCTTTAAAAAAAAATGATTTTCCTATAAAGTATTGCACCTTTTACTTATGTCTTGAAAAAATTATATTATCAATTTCTTGCAATCTCTTGAGATCAATTTTACTCCGTCCTTAGACACAATATGTCCTAACAATTTTCTTCTATAATGGCAGAGAAATATTTCTTGGGATTTAGTGATAAATCATATCTTTTCATTTGTAAATGATTAATATGGTCTTCATCGATTTTAAAAAATATAGTCACATCATTTAAGTACATTTAAGTAGATGATTATAAATCCATCCCTTTCATAATCAAAATAAATATTCAATATTTTTTTTGGAAAATTTGTTCCTACATTTCCAAAAGGTATTTTATAATACATAAATTTACCTTGTGGAGTGGCAAAGGCAATTTTATGTCGATGTTCTCTCTTCGTCATAACTTGGTTGTATTATGAAAATATATTCATCATAAAAAATCTATATGATGATGATGATGATTAATGTCCACTAAGACCGAATTGGTCTATCAGACCTTAAGAGGGTAAGTGATTACTTGTGATTTTTTAGAATTTGTTTTTGTACTCGAAAAGCATTAAGGGAAGCTTTCCAAGATCACCATACTTTTGTTGAGTTAAGAACTCGGGAAGGTTGGTAGTGTGATAAATATTTTGAAAATGAGATCTAATATGGGTATAGGCTGGACAATCTAAGAGAAAGTGTTTTTCATCTTCAACCTTCTTAGTGTCACAAAGGTGACACACTCTTTCATCCCATGGTGTTCTGGGAATTGACCAATGCCCAGTTTCACTATGGAGCTCGTGAGAATTTGTTCTTATCTTAGAAATGCTTATTTTTTTCTTTACACTTAGCAAAACAGATAGATAATTTTGATCTTCTATATTAGGGTTTATTACATCCTTATAAGACCTTAATTTTCTTTTTTCCTCTAACTCTTTATCACACCACATTTTCTCCTTAAATTTTTGTATGAAATTTTTTTAATACTAACTTTATTCTGCAAAATGGTGTCTTCCATGATTCCTCAATAGTTTAGCCAAGATTGGGCATCTTTATGTCATCCTCGCTTGAGTCAATGGTGGTTATGACTCGATTTTGAAGCAATTTCAGAAAGCCTCATGTCTTCCATGTTGTTTAACTTGTTCTTATACATTAGGTATATATTCATAGCCATGCTCTCAATGGGGGAAAGGCTTGTTTCTAAGAGGAGGATGGGATAGGGCATATTTCCTTTAATTTTGAGATTATAAGTTATAAAATTCTTTTGTATTTGTTCTATCTTTCTCCAGGATTCATGAGAGATACTACAACCCCAAAATTCACATCCATAAAGAATAGCAAGTGTAACAAGAGTCTCAAAGAGGAGTTTCTTCTTATCCCAACTCCAAATATCAGCTCATTTACAATTGTTTTCAAGCCCATAATAAGGTTTCCATCCCCCAATAATCTTTTTCTCAATGCTATAATTCCAATTGAGCTTGTGGTGAATGTCAATTCCAAGATATTTGTATGAAGTCACTTCCTCCAAGTTGTTTTTGTCATATACGAATGTATCATAAGGGGTCTTATTGGATTTAATAATCATGACCTTAGTCTTATCAGTATTAACAGTCATACCCATATTGGAGCAAAAATCCTTGAGGATTCTTAGTTGGTTTTCAATATCATGGGAACTCATTGACATAAGAACGATATCATCGGCATAAAGAAGAATATTTATGACTATATCAGTGAGATTAGGGCCGACACAACCTGTTTTTTCCAAGCAATCTTCTAACTTGTCAATGTATATGCCAAAGAGGGTAGGGGACAAGGGACAACCTTGTTTGAATCTGATATTGTAGTTAATCTCTTTTGACCAACCCTCGGTGTTTTTAAACTTAGCAATAACCTTATCATACACCCTTATTGTAGTAGCCCTCAACTCGAGAGGCACTTTTATCTCTTCCAGCCTATTCCAAAGGTTTTTCGTAGGAACCATGTCAAAATCTTTTCTAAAGTCAACAAAAAAACAAAAAAGATTGGTTTTAGTATTGCGGAACTCCTCTACAATTATTATAAAGGTAACAAGATGGTCCACGGTTGAATGATATCTCTTAAACCTGGCCTGGCCTTTAGTTCTTTTACCGTGACTTTCTATCCAAAGGCTAATCTTCTTTTCTAAAATAATTCGATAAAGTTTGACTAAAATTGGGCTAATCATAATGGTCCTATAATTAGAGGGAATGTTTCTATCCTCGTTTTTAAAAATAGGAACAATGACGCTTTTCATCCAAAGTTTAAGGAAGCCCTGCTTGATTACTAAATTGAAGAGCTTGTGTACGTGAAGGATAAGGATTGGCCCTCTGATTTTAAAAATTTTAGCTTGGTAGCCTTCAATGTCCTTGACTTTCCCATTTGCAAGCCACTTAACCCCGAACTCTATGTCATCTAAAGAAAAAACTTTTACCTTTGTAGTTACAATAGGAATGGTGTCCGTGGAATTAGGGAACTTGTAAAGACTTTTAAGGTAGGAATTCCAGTCCCGTAAGGGAATCAAATTATTTTCTTTAGTATTGTGTTTTAGAATTTGGCTCCAGAACTTCTTAGGATCCAGCTTATATAGTTGTGAAAGTTGCTCTTTCATTTTATTGATATAGTACCTTTTTTTTTCCTTTTAATTAAGGCTTTGTACATATTAATCGTATCAAATTTTAAGGACTCGTTAGAAGCATCCCTAATAGATTTGCTTTTGTAATATGTGATCCATTTTAAATAAAGGATAATTATCTTTCAAAAAACTATGATTAAGATTCCTAAAATATACACATAAACAAATCTCTCTATTATTTTTCCTCAAAAGAACTAAATTAGCCACCAATTCAAAATATCTCAAAGGAACAATAATCCTTACTATTAGGAACATTTTAAATTCCTTTTATTTCATAGGTAAAGTAATGGATTTACTTGCCTTGATTTTTTTCTAAAAATATGCACTCCCTCCTTCAAAGGTATACTATATCCTATGATACATGTATTGTAATTTTTCAAATTGTAATAACTGTAAGGAAAACATCTTAATTGTTTGAAAATTTCAATACATTTTTTTTAATATTTAGAAGGTGAATATTTGAAAGTTTTAATTAGTGGTATTTATATTTATTTCTTTGATGTTTCTATCTTTTCGTTTAAGATTTTTCTTTAATATTG
>JASDQU010103402.1:170326-219434 GCA_032191745.1 Picea mariana | reverse complement strand
TGGTGGTTTGAAAAGACTAGTTGGCATAGCTAATGAATTGGATTTCTAATTTAAAATCTTTCGAATTGTATATGATTTATAGCTAAGAAGTAATTATCTATCAAATCTCAAATTTGATTTTTGTGAGTTTTCATCCTAATGTTTTTTTTGAGATTATTTTGTTAATTGGTGAATAATTAATTTAGAGTCACCAAAAATAGTGAAATTTTGAAGTTTCATTCTTTAAGTTACTTCAAAGTCTCATTGCAATATGATATATATCATATACAACATTGTTTTTGTTTCAAATTCAATCTTGAAAGATAAATCATAATTTTCTCTTGAAGGAGAAACAAAAATAATCCCTTCTCCTAGGTCATCATTTGATGAAACACAATCAAAGAACATTTTTTAAATTTCATTTCTTGATTAGTCGGTCTCAAGTTGTTAAACTAAAGGTTCTTGAATAACTAAAGAATATTCATAAACGTTAACTGAGAACACATACATTCCCATTTCATCAGTTTCATCATATACTAGAAATTTTTGGATTATTTGAATCATTGTTATGCACCAACTCCTTGGGAATGATAAAAATTCAATGAATAACAGTCCACTTCAAGGGGGAAACCTCCTTTTACAATATATTCAATGTACCATATGAGATAAGATTATCCTAAAACTAGGTCTCATTGGTATATATATAGGAGACAAAGTGTATAATTATAATGAAAGTGTACAATGAAGAGTTAAAGCCGACATACAAATATAATAGTAGAGATGTAATAATTCAATATCTAGGAATCAATAAGGGGTTTTATACTTAACAAGGGGCTTTCTCTAGGGCTTAGCATACCACTCCCTTTCAAACAAGTATTGTCTATTCAACAACACAGATATTCCAATAAAGGATGAACACCTTCAGTAATGACTCACACAACCAGATCAAAGATCAACACACTGATGTTTTTATGTGGTAAAACCCCTGTGGGGAAACATCCATGGCCATAGTGTAACATCCCACTCTTACGCGCACTAAGCGGACTTATTCTTTGAGGACACTTGCGTGCATGTGATCTAGTTCATTATACGATTGGTTGTTTTGACTATGATTATGAGATGTTGTGGATCTGATGATATGTTATTTTTGTTATACTTACATCGACATGTGCTATTGACTAGGTTCTCCAGAGTGTGCAGGACTCTAGACGTTAGAGAATTCCAATGGCATCGATGTATCTCCTTGGACTCTGGATCGAGTCAGGGAGTGGACTCTTATGGTTTGACTGTTTTTGATATTACAGATGCGACGTATGACTAGATATTATGATGTTGATTGTTATAGCTGACATGTTTCATTGATGGATGTAGGTTGATGATAGCTTGTCGACCAAAGTCACATTTGGAGTAAAGGGGTCACGCATGAAAACCAGAGAAATTGAGGGAGAGGTGTGGCAGCAGCCCTGCCACAGCCTACTAGCACTCTCGTGGTGGCTCAAACTGTAGGTTAACGATTACCTAGTTCGAGAAGACCCATGATGTCGTGAGGGCAGACTGTGGAAGTCTCTCACGATGATTATAAGGGGTGCGCTATAAGGCAGGGTCCTTATTCCTTAGAGGCCCTTATTCAACCACAATATCACCTGCTAGAGTATTGACTCCAGGGGTTTGACATCTACCAAATTCAGTCAAGAAGCGAGTGGCACCCTTGGAGCACATAGTGTGTCTTGAAGGGCACATCGCGCGAACAAAATGGAAAGCGACGAGTGGCACCCTTGGAGCACGTAGTGCGTCCTTAAGGGCACGTCGTGATTTTTTTTTAGATTCAACAAGAATATCCTAGTGAAAATTATGCACCTACACTAGGATGGAGCCTCAGGCTATTTTTAGGTGGAAGTATATTTTTAGATGATGAGAAAATTTTATTTATAGATGATGTCTATTTATAGATGGTGACCAAATTCTATTTATAGATGTATGTCGACTATTATTATCCCTTAATAATAGTTGGACAATAAATATTAGTTTACTCTCAATGAGCACTTGGAAATAGTTAACTGAAGTGGAAAATCAGTTAGCTATAGAAATTTAAGTTCAAAGGTTGACTAGTGGGACATGCAAGTCGAATTAGTTGTAACTAGGTGATTCGAAGTTGTAGAGTTGGATGTGTAGTTATGTGAGTTGTGAAGTAGTTTAACTCAGTTAAGTGAGTTAAGCTCAGTTGTACTAATTGTAACTGAACTTACACTAGTGAGAGATCAGTGAATTAATTATTAATTAATTCACAATCAGTGATCTCACATGCAACTAAATATTTACCATTGTTAATTGCATGCATGTCAGATCCAGTGGAGACCCAGTTGAGATAACAGGTGAAAGGGACAGTTTGACTATCAATTGTGACATTAGTGAGTGGACTCATCCAACCACACACACAGTGGATGTTCCCATGAGTATTGTGCAGCCTAGGCAAGAGGGATTCATTCATTGCAGGGATTTCCATTAGCATGGATTGCGCAGAGGAGGCAGGTTGTCTGGAAGCAGTAAATTGGCACATGAATTTTTCAATTTTTGTATGACAGTGTGAGACGATTGTATATTGTACTAAGATCTCTTGGATTAGAGTTTTGTATGAGATTGTTTCATGATCTGTGATATATACATAATATATGATAGTGGGGTTTTTAGATTTATGCTTTCTCGGTAAAACATTTGTCTTATGTGTGATTGATCTTTCTTCTTGATATTGCAATTGGCGATCGTGTTTTAAATTCCACAAGGATATTTGTAGAAGCAATTTTGTATTTAACAGTGGAATATACTTGTTAGATCAGGAGAATCCAGGAAATACATCATTTGTATTAAAATTTCTACATGGTATTAGAGCACAGAAGATTGCAGAAGCTGAGTTTGTGATTGGATAGAATTCAAATTTGTGGAAAGACTTTCTCGGTGCTACAGCTGATTCAAGATCAAAATGGATTTCAATGGATTGAGGTTAGAGTATGCACTCGAGGGAAACTCGAACTACATTTCTTGGAAGGACAGGATGGAGGCAGTACTCGAAGACAATGGCTTGAAGGAATTCATTGACAAATATGTTCCTAAGCCAGATGTTGCAAACATTGTAAATCTTGATGCATGGAAAAATAAAGTGGCAAAGGCGAGGAGGATCTTGTTGGAGGGAGTACGAGACCACATTGTCTCAAGCCTCCATGGGAAATTCACACCATATACAATGTGGAATAATTTGACGGATCTATTCCAAAACAGCAACGACCATAGGAAATTCGCGCTCAAAGATAAACTCAGGAAGATCAAGATGGAGAAGGGCGACTCCATTCCAAAATATCTCATGAAGTTTATCCAATGTCGGGATGAGCTGGGGAGTGTGGGAATAACACTCGCTAATGATGATTTGGTGATCTTGGCTCTCCTAGGACTTCCCAAGAGTTGGCACAGTTATCAAGACTCTGTCAATGGAAGGGAAAAAATTCCATATTGGGAACGACTATGGTCGGATCTAGTGAAGGAGGAGTTCAGGCAGAATAGTAGAGATGGCTCTTCATCAAATCATGATGATGAAGAGGATTGTGCTTTGTCTACCAAGGCAAGGAAAGGGAAGGGGAAGAAATTCCATTCAAAATCCGAGTCTAAAGGAAAGAAGTTGGATTTGTCCAAAGTGAAGTGTTTTCACTCTCACAAACATGGGTATCTCACTACTAACTGTCCACAGAAGAAGAATAAAAATAAGGTTGTTGGAGTTGCAGCTGGTGAGGCCCTTGCCTCGCAATTTGAACTTGACTTCTCCTTGATCGCATGCATGGCATCAAGTGCATTGGGATCGGTGTGGTATTAGGATAGTGGTGCTTCCTTCCACATGACGGGAGATAAGGATCTTTTCAGTGACTTGGAGGAGAGAGATCTCAAAATACATATAGAGATGGGCGACGATGGACGATACAGTGTGACTGGCATTTGTATAAATTTTAATACAAATTATGTATTGCCTGCATTCTCCTGATCTAAAAATTATATGTCATTGTTAAATTCAGAATCGCTTCTACTATAAATTTTTCAGAATTTAAAACACGATCGCCAATTCCAATATCAAGAAGAAAGATCAATCGCACATAACATGGGTGTTTTTCCGGGAAATCATAAAGATAAAAACCCCACTATCTTATATTATGTATATCATGGATCATGAAACAATATCATACAAAACTCTAATCCAAGAGCTCTCAGTACAATACAATCGTCTCACACTGTCATGCAAAAATCAGAAAATACATGTGCCAATTCTCTGCCTCCAGACAGCCTGCCTCCTCAGCGCAATCCCTACTAATGGAAAAACCTGCAAATGAATTCAAATTCATCTTGCCTAGGGTGTGCATTTCTCATGGGAACATCCATTGTGTGTGTGATTGCTTCGGTGCACTTGACTGAAACACAACCGATAGCCAAATTGTCCCTTTCACCTGTTATCTCAACTAGGTCTCCATTGGATCTGACATGCATGTAGCTAATAGTGGTAAATATTCAGTTGCATGTGAGATCACTAATTGTGAATTAATTAATAATTAATTCACTGAACTCTCACTAGTGTAATTTCAATTACAACTAGTAAAACTGAGCTTAACTCACTTAACTGAGTTAAACTACTTTACAACTCACATAACTACACTTATAATTCTGTTACAACTCCAAATCACTTAGTTATAACTAATTCGAATTTCTTGTCCAACTTGTCAACCTTTTAACTCGAATTTCCTATAGTTAACTGATTTTCCATTTTAGTTAATTATTTCAAGTAATTATGAGATAATAGATTAATATTTATTGTCCAAATTTTTTAAGGAAAACATAAATTAGACACACATTTATTGTTGACTTTTCAACACTCCCTCTCAACAAGAAAGGGATTATCCTTCAGCCCGATTCTGTCTATATGGTATTCAAATTTGCTCCTGGTGAGCACCTTTGTCAAAATGTCTGCATCCTGATCTTTCATAGGAATGTACTGAAGCAACATGATCTTCCTCTGCACACAATCTCTGAGATGATGATACTGGATATCTATATGCTTAGATCTATCATGAAACACAGGATTAATCAAGAGTTTAATGCAACTCAGATTATCACAATAAATCACTGTCGGATCTAAATGAGAACCAAACAAACCAACCAAGATCTTTCTCATCCAGATAGTCTCACATGCAGATTGACTTGCTGCCATGTATTCCGCTTCCGCTGAACTGAGTGCCACATATCTCTACTTCCTGCTATACCAAGAAACAACTATAGATCTGATACTAAAGATCCCCCCTGGTGTTCTCTTTCTGTCCGTTGGGCTTCCCACCCAATTTTCATCAGTGAATTCATGCAACTTCAACTCATCCATCTGTCTATACCATAATCCATACTCAGATGTGCCTCTCAGGTACCTCAGGACATGCTTACTCGCCTTCCAAAAGAGCTTGGTAGGCTTAACCATCGCTTGACTCAGTTGGTTAACCGCATAGAAAATGTTTTGTCTCGTGTTCACTAAATACATTATCGAACCCACTAATTGTCGATAGACAGTAGCATCCACTACCTCTCCAGAAGTGGCATCCTCTTTCCTCCAGCTTTTTGGAAGAGGAGCATCCATGGGTTTGCATCCCTCCATGTGAAACTTACCCAGTATCTCCCTTGCATACTTGCCTTGAGACACAAAAAGTTCACCATCTCGCTGCCATATTTCCAATCCAAGGAAATAATGAAGAAGGCCCAAATCCTTCATCTCGAACTCCTTTGCAAGGTCCTCCTTGCATGAGTGTATTAGCTGCTCATCACCAGTCAGTATTAAATCATCAACATAAAGAACAATGATTAAAAGCTTACCCTCCACCATAATTTGGTATAGGTTTGCATCCGCTTCACATTTGGTGAAGCCCAGTCCGGTGAAATAGTTGTCTATCCGAGTGTACCAAGCACGGGGTGCTTGCTTCATCCCATACAACACTCTCTTGAGTCTGCACACATGCGACTCCCTGTCAAGGGTCTCAAAACCTTTTGGTTGCTTAATGTACACTTCTTCCTCAATGATCCCATTTATAAACATAGTTTTTACATCCATCTGATGAATGTGCCATCCCATCTGCGTTGAGAGTGCAAAGATGGATCTTATGGAAGAGTACCTTGTGACAAGCGCAAAGGTCTCATCATAATCTATCCCCTCAATCTGTGAGAAGCCTCGGGCCACAAACTTGGCCTTGTATTTCTCAACACTCCCATCAGCAACTTGCTTTACCTTGTAGATCCATCTCGAACCTACCACTGATTTGTCGACCAGTCTTGGGACAATTTCCCATGCACTATTTTTGACAATGGAGTCATACTCCTCCACCATAGCATCAATCCAAGTGGGATCCTACACTACTTCCTGAAAGGAAGATGGCTCGGTCACAATACATTTTCTCATGAGAACCATGTATCCAGTAAATCGATCAGGAGACTGTCTCTGTCTGCTCTGTGAAGTAGGGGCTCCTAGATTATGTGCAGCATCTAATCTTAATCTATCAGCTTCTGTGGTGTGC
Organism: Picea mariana; assembly: GCA_032191745.1. NCBI lineage: Eukaryota > Viridiplantae > Streptophyta > Pinopsida > Pinales > Pinaceae > Picea > Picea mariana. The sequence continues at coordinate 212,874 of JASDQU010103402.1, read as the reverse complement.
TTTCTGCCATTTCTAATGGATGGATCTGCATGAGTGGCCTCCTCCACTCCATGAACCTCCTCATGTGGCTGATCCACATCTTGAGACTCATCTTTGGGAACCAGCAGTTCCTCCTCCGCATGCAAGTCTATCTCCCTCTCAAGTGACAACCGCATGGCTTTACCCTCATCAAATTTTATATCCCGTCGCATAACAGTCATCTTACTATTAGGCAAATACACATGATAATTATGGGTTGTTTCTGTGTACCCCACAAATATCCCAACTTAAGCGGTCGGTTCCATCTTCTTCCTGGCATCCTTGGTCACATGCACATAAACAGATGAGCCAAAAATCTTAAAATGAGAAACATTGGGTTTCTTACCAATGAAAGATTCTTCAGGTGTACTCATGCCAAGTACCCTATGAGGACAATGGTTTTTGCACATGCTTCCGCCCACAAATGCATTGGTAGACCCTGATCATGCAACATCACCCATGTTGCACCCATGATCGTTCTGTTCTTCCTCTCTGTGACCCCATTTTGTTGTGGGTTATGAGGCACTATGAGTTCTCTTCGAATTCCTTCTTTTTTGTAGAATTCTTTGAATTCGTTAGAGATGTATTCTAGTCCACCATTATCGCTCCTTAAAGCTTTCACTTGCTTCCCCGACTCTTTCTCCACCAATGCTTTAAACTCACAGAACTTTGAGAATGTTTTGTCCTTATTCTGCATGAAGAAGATCCATCATTTACAAGAAAAGTCATCAACAAAAATAACATAATACTTATGTTTTGATGTTGAAGCAACTGAGAATGGTCCACACACGTCTGTGTGAACTCTCTCCAGGATCACCGAAGCACGATTCTCCTTTTCATGAAAGATGGAATTTACATACTTCCCCATGGTGCATCCCTTGCATTGATCTAACTGAGCAAGTGTTCCCATTGGAAGTCCAGTAGATATTTGTTGCATGATCTTCAAGGCTCCATGATGAAGATGGCCTAATCGCCTGTACCATAATTCGCCCTCATCCCGGCTCACCACTTTTTCTGCCTTGCCCATCATGGAAACGCAACCATCTACCTCCAGCATGTAGAGATTTTAACTCGAATCCCTATCTTATTGACTTGACCAGTTGTTTTATGTCGCAGAAAAGATTTTCCACCACTAAAAACAACGTCATAGTCTCTATCCTCCAACATTGCGACTAAGACCAGGTTTTTCTTCAGACCTGGAACATGCATAACATTTTTCAATTGAAATGATTTACCTGACTCCCTCTGAAAGGTAATGGTACCAATACCAGTCACATTGTATCGTCCATCATTGCCCATATCTATATGCATTTTGATATCTCTCTCCTCAAGTCACTGAAAAACTACTTATCTTTCGTCATGTGGAAGGAAGCACCACTATCCAAATACCACACCGATCTCGATGAAATTGATTCCATGAATGTGATCAAAGAGAAGTCAAGTTCAAATTGTGAAGCAAGGGCCTCACTAGTTGCAGCTCCAACAACCTTCTTGTTCATCCTCATCTATGGATAGTTAGTAGCGAGATGCCCATGTTCGTGACAGTGAAAACACTTCACTTTGGACAAATCTTGCTTCTTGACTTTAGACTCGGATTTTGAATGGAATTTCTTCCCCTTCCATTTCCTTGCCTTAGAATCCAAGGCACAATCCCCTTCATCATCATGCTTTTATGAAAGTCGTCTCTGGTGTTCCGCCTGAACTCCTCCTGCACTAGATCCGACCATAGTCGTTCCCAATATGGCAATTTTTCCCTTCCATTGATAGAGTCTTGATAATTGTGCCAACTCTTGGGAAGTCCTAGGAGATCCAAGCTCACCAAATCATCATCAGTGACTGTTATTCCCACACTCCCCAACTCATCCCGACATTGGACAAACTTCGTGAGATATTTTGGAATGGAGTCGCCCTTCTCCATCTTGATCTTCCTAAGTTTATCTTTGAGCACCAATTTCCTATGTTCGTTGTTGTTTTGGAATAGATCCGTCAAAGTATTTCACATTGAATGTGGTGTGACTTTCCCATGGAGGCTTGAGACAATGTGGTCTCGTACTCCCTCCAACAGAATCCTCCTCACCTTTGCCACTTTCTTTTTCCATGCATCAAGATTTGCAGCATCTGGCTTAGGAACATCTTTGTCAATGAATTCCTTCAATCCATTGTCTTCGAGTACTACCTCCATCATGTCTTTCCAATCAATGTAGTTTGATATGCCCTCGAGTGCATACTTCAACCGCAATCCATTGAAATCCATTTCGATCTTGAATCAGTTGTTAGCACCAAGAAAGTCTTTCTGCAAATTCGAATTATATCCAATCACAAACTCAGCTTCTGCAATCTTCTGCGCTCTGATACCATGTAGAAATTTTAATAAAAATTATGTATTGCCTGGATTCTCCTAATGTAACAATTATATGCCATTGTTAAATATAGAATCGCTTCTACTATAAATCTTGCGGAATTTAAAACACGGTCGCCAATTTCAATATCAAGAAGAAAGATCAATAGCACATAACACAGGTGTTTTTCCGGGAAAGCATAAAGCTAAAAACCCCACTATCATATATTATGTATATCATGGATCATGAAATAATCTCATACAAAACTCTAATCCAATAGTTCTCAGTACAATACAATCGTCTCACACTGTCATGCAAAAATCAACAAATACATGTGCCAATTCTCTGCCTCCTCTGCGCAATCCCTGCTAATGGAAAAACCTACAAATAAATTTGAATTCCTATTGCCTAGGCTACACATTTATCATGGGCACATCCACTTTGTGTGTGATTGCATCAATGCACTTGACTGAAATCACAACTGATAGCCAAACTATCCCTTTCACATGTTATTTCAATTAGGTCTCCACTGGATCTGAGATGCATGTAGTTAACAATGGTAAATCTTCAATTGCATGTGAGATCACTGATTGTGAATTAATTAATAATTAATTCACTAAAATCTCACTAGTGTAAGTTCAGTTACAGCTAGTACAACTGATCTTAACTCACTTAACTGAGTTAAACTACTTTACAACTCACATAACTACACTTATAATTTTGTTACAACTCCAAATCACTTAGTTATAACTAATTTGAATTTTGTGTCCCACCAGTCAACATTTTAACTCAAATTTCCTATAGTTAACTGATTTTCCATTTCAGTTAATTATTTCAAGTAATTATGAGATAATAGATTAATATTTATTGTCCAATTTGTTTAAGGGGAAAATAAATTAGACACACATTTCTTGTTGACTTTTCAACAACAATGGTACCATTACCTTTCAGAGGGAGTCAGGTAAACCATTTCAATTGAAAGATGTTATGCATGTTTCAGGTCTGAAGAAAAAGTTGGTCTCAGTCGCAATGTTGGAGGACATAGGCTATGATGTTGTTTTCAGCGATGGAAAAGCCTTCCTGCAACATAAAACAATGGGTCAAGTCAAGAAGATACGGATTCGAGTTAAGAATATATGCAAATTGGAGGTAGATGGTTGTGTTGGCATGATGGGCAAGGAAGAAAAAGTTGTGAGTCGGGATGAAGGCGAATTATGGCACGGGTGATTGGGCCATCTTCATCATGGAGCCTTGAAAATCATGCAGCAAATATCTACGGGAATTCCAATGGGAACACTTTCTCAGTTAGATCACTACAAGGGTTGCACCATGGGGAAGTATGTAAATTCCACCTTTCATGAAAAGCATAACCGTGTTTCAGTGATTCTGGAGAGAATTAACACAAACGTGTGTGGACCATTCTCGGTTGCTTCAACAGCAAAACATAAGTATTATGTTATTTTTGTTGATGAATTTTCTCGTAAATGTTGGATCTTCTTCATGCAGAAGAAGGATCAAACATTCTCAAAGTTATGTGAGTTTAAAGCATTGGTGGAGAAAGAGTCGGGGAAGAAAGGGAAGGCTCTAAGGAGCGATAATGGTGGAGAATACCTCTCTAACAAATTCAAATACTTTTGCAGAAAAGAAGGAATTCGAAGAGAACTCATAGTGCCTCATAACCCACAACAAAATGGGGTTGCGGAGAGGAAGAACAGAACGATCGTGGGTGCAGCACGAGCAATGTTGCATGATCAGGGCCTACCAATGCATTTGTGGGTGGAAGCATGCAATACTGTGGTTTATGTGCAAAACCCTTGTCCTCATAGAGTACTTGGAATGAGTACACCTAAAGAAGTTTTCACTGGTAAGAAACCTGATGTTTCTCATTTTAAGATTTTTGGCTCATCTGTTTATGCGCATGTGACCAAGAACGCCATGAAGAAGCTAGATTCGACTGCTGAAGTTAGAATATTTTTTGGGTACACAGAAACACCCCATAATTATCATGTGTATTTTCCTAATAGTAAGATGATTGTTATGCAATGGGATATAAAATTCGATGAGGGGAAAGCCATGCGGTTGTCGCTTGAGAGGGAGCTAAACTTGCATGCAGAGGAGGAACTGTTGGTTCCCAAATATGAGTCTCAAGATGTGGATCAGACACATGAGGAGGTTCATGGAGTGGAGGAATCCACTCATGCAAAGCCATCCATCATAAATGGCATAAAGTGCACCACGGAAGTTGATAGATTGAGACTAGATGTTGCACAGAATGTAGGAGCCCCTACTTCACAACGCAGACAGAGACAGTCTCATGATCAATTTACTGGATACATGGCTCTCATGAGAAAATGTATTGTGACTGAACCATCTCCCTTTCAGGAAGCAGTGCAGGATCCCACTTGGGTTGATGCAATGGTGAAGGAGTATGACTCCGTTGTCAAAAACAATGCATGGGAAATTGTCCCAAGATCGATCGACAAATCAGTGGTAGGTTAGAGATGGATCTACAAGGTAAAGAAAGTTGTTGATGGGAGTGTGGAGAAATACAAGGCTAGATTTGTGGCCTGGGGCTTCTCACGGATGGAGGGGATAGATTATGATGAGACCTTTGCACCTGTCGCAAGGTACTCTTCCATAAGATCCATCTTTGCACTCTCAGCGCAGATGGGTTGGCGCATTTATCAGATGGATGTAAAAACTATGTTTCTCAATGGGATCATTGAGGAAGAGGTGTACATAGAGCATCCTGAAGGATTTGAGATCTTCAGCAATGAGTCACATGTGTGCTGACTCAAAATAGCATTGTATGGGCTGAAGCAAGCACCATGTGCTTGGTACACTCAGATAGACATCTATTTCACCAGACTGGGCTTCACCAAAAGTGAAGCGGATGCAAACCTATACCAAATTGTGGTGGAGGGTAAGATTTTAATCATTGTTCTTTATGTTGATGATTTAATATTGACTAGGGATGAGCATCTGATACACTCATGCAAGGAGGACCTTGCAAAGGAGTTCAAGATGAAGGATATGGGCCTTCTTCATTATTTCCTTGGATTGGAAATATGGCAGGGAGATTGTGAACTTTTTGTGTCTCAAGGCAAGTATGCAAGGGAGATACTGGGTAAGTTTCACATGGAGGGAAGAAAACCCATGGATACTCCTCTTCCAAGAAACTGGAGGAAAGAGGATGCTACTTCTGGAGAGGTATTGGATGCTATTGTCTATCAACAGTTAGTGGGTTCGCTAATGTATCTAGTGAACACGAGACCAGACATTTTCTATGTGGTTAACCAGCTGAGTCAAGCAATGGTTAAGCCTACCAAGCTCTTTTGGAAGGCGGGTAATCATTTCCTGAGATACCTAAGGGGCACATTTGAGTAGGGCTTATGGTACAAACAAATGGATGAGGTGAAGTTGCATGGCTTCATGGATGCAAATTGGGCGGGCAGCCCAACGGAAAGAAAGAGCACATCAGGGGGGATCTTTAGTATCAGATCTATAGTTGTTTCTTGGTATAGCAGGAAACAGAGATCTTTGGCACTCAGTTCAGCAGAAGCAGAATACATGCCAGCGATTCAAGCTGCATGTGAGGCTATTTGGATGAGAAATATCTTAGTTGGTTTGTTTGGTTCTCATTTAGATCCGACAGTGATTCACTGTGATAATCATAGTTGCATTAAACTCATGATTAATCATGTGTTTCGTGATATATCTAAGCATATAGATATCTGGTATCATCATATCAAATATTTTTTGCACCGAAAGATCATGTTGCTTGAGTACATTCCTACAAAAGATCAGGATGCAGGCATTCTGACGAAGGTGCTCACCAGAAGAAAATTCAAATACCATAGAGACAGGATCGGGGTGAAGGATAATCCCTTTCTTGTTGAGAGGAAGTGTTAAGATTCAACAAGAAGATCCAAGTGAAAATTATGCACCTACACTAGGATGGAGCCTCAGGCTATTTTTAGGTGGAAGTCTATTTTTAGATGATGAGAAAATTATATTTATAGATGATGTCTATTTATAGATGGTGAGCGAATTCTATTTATAGATGTATGTCGACTATTACTATCCCTTAATAATAGTTGGACAATAAATATTAGTCTATTCTCAATGAGCACTTGGAAATAGTTAACTGAAGTGGAAAATCAGTCAGCTATAGGAAATTCGAGTTCAAAGGTTGACAAGTGGGACATGCAAGTCGAATTAGTTGTAACTGAGTGATTTGAAGTTGTAAAAGAGTTGGATGTGTAGTTATGTGAGTTGTGAAGTAATTTAACTCAGTTAAGTGAGTTAAGCTCAGTTGTACTAGTTGTAATTGAACTTACACTAGTGAGAGATCAGTGAATTAATTATTAATTAATTCACAATCAGTGATCTCACATGCAACTGAAGATTTACCATTGTTAACTACATGCATGTCAGATCCAGTGGAGACCCAGTTGAGATAACAGGTGAAAGGGACAGTTTGACTATCAATTGTGACATTAGTGAGTGCACTCATGCAACCACACACACAGTGGATGTGCCCATGAGGATTGCTTAGCCTAGGCAAGAGGGATTCATTCATTGCAGGGATTTCCATTAGCAGGGATTGCATAGAGGAGGCAGGTTGTCTAGAAGCAGTAAATTGGCACATGAATTTGTCAATTTTTGTATGAAAGTGTGAGACGATTGTATATTGTATTGAGAGCTCTTGGATTAGAGTTTTGTATGAGATTGTTTCATGATATATGATATATACATAATATATGATAGTGGGGTTTTTAGCTTTATGATTTTCCGATAAAACATTTGTGTTATGTGTGATTGATCTTTCTTCTTGATATTGCAATTGGAAATCGTGTTTTAAATTCCGAAAGAATATTTGTAGAAGAGATTATGTATTTAACAGTGGCATATACTTGTTAGATCAAGAGAATCCAGGCAATACATAATTTGTATTAAAATTTCTACAATTTTAACTATGGAAAGTTAATAAACCTAGTGCCTAGACTGTGCCTCCTTAGGACCTAGTCGGACTTAAAATGAATGATGTGATGAGTAAAGTTTAATAACAAATTTACCCTTAAGAACTTTCGCCAAGCCTAGTGAATTTAAAACCTAGGTCTAAGTACAACCTTTGAACAAAAAAAAAACTAATTAGACATGTAACAAGAAGGGGGTAAAGAAAATTCAAACATTAATAACTAAAGTAAAATTTTAATAAAGGTTTAATTATTAAAAGGGAGTAAATGGTTGTTTTGTCTAAACTTGTTAATTCTGAACTTAGTTAAAAAGGGGGAAACTTAAGGAAAAAGGGAAATTTCTAACTCAGTGATGAATCTAGCCTTGGGACTTTATATTTATGAACTCAACTAGGATTTAAGGCATAAGTAATTTAAGAATTGTAAGGGAATAATGGGACACCTAGGAGCATTTTTAGGAACATTTTTAGGCAGGTGATAGAAATAGGCAAATTTAATTAATTAATAAATTGATTTTCTGGTGAAACTAGGGGAACAGGCGACATGTGTACGAGGTAGGTTTTTCCTAATTAAATCAATGAAAAAGGAATCTAATGAGGGTTTGGGAAACTAATGACTAAGAGAACTCTATAAAAAGGATGATGGAGGAGGAGTATGGATCATGTCTGGTATGTGTAAGGTTACGCTGCTGAAATTTTATCTTGACTGAAATTTTCTTGTGGGAGTTGGGGATTCCCAGCTCGGATAACGAGTGGTAGCTCGACCTTGTGAGGTGAGATGGGAAGTTAGCATTCTCTGGTATTGTGTGTGTGGCCCCTTTGCGGATCGGGGGGATCAGGGGGAAGAAGAGTACCCCTGGCGTTGGCTGAGAGGTACCGGTGAGGTCTCAACGGTTGGCAAGCCGGAGAGCGAGAGCAAGACAACAATAGCGGAACCTTCGCCTTCGCTCAAGGTACACACATCTAAATTTCGCATTTTTTATTTAGTTGATAGCATGCTGATTTACATTTAGATGGTATGAAATTTTGGTTTCTTGCTCTGTGTTTCGTTGTTTTGTATGGCTTTACGATTCACCTGAGAGAGACTTCATCCTTCTGCATTTATGGTCCCTATTGCACACAGAGCGCTCCTTGTTTAGATATTCGTAGTCCAATTTCCGGTAGCGCAGCATTCATTCATGTTGTCTTCTTGCTTTCTTATATTATTGTGGTGCACCGATAGTTGTGCCTGTCATAGTATTGCCTGAATTTATAAGCTATTGACTTGTGTTATCATAAACCCTGTCTGCGTTTTTCCATGTGTCCTAGAACTGCGATTAAAGGAAGGGTCGTGCTTAGTTTTCATACCTGGAAGCGCTATGTGTTTTTATATTTTATTGCGAATCTTTTTATGGACTGTGTAATGTTTTCATTTTGGAATGATTGTTTTAATGCGATAGGAATTAGTGCAATGTCATTTCTCCATTTGGTGAGGGCACATATGTTGTATTTATTAGGAATATTTTCAGTGTGCTTTCAATACGGAAAATATAAAGTTGGGTCACAACATATGATGTGAGATGGAACAGTCCAGTTACTGCTTGCACCGCATCTTAGTATGGGGAGGAATTTAAATATTGATGTATGTTCTTATCCTACTTGGGAATCTCTTTTTAATTGTTTTAATGTGATTATGTTTGGACAGCACTTTGTTTTTCATTCATGGAGGTTTTCTCCATTTTCGCGTGGCCAGAACGAGCCCGGACCAACCCTTTTCCTATGTTTAATCTGTTAATGTGTTTTTTGTTTCTTCCTAGAGTTATTACCTTACTTCTTCTTGGTCGGAACGCACGTAGGCCCCAAACCCTTCCACCTGTAATACTTTGCAGACGCATGGTGCAGCGTGTTGGGCTCATGCGCTCCTCCATTTATGTGAGTGCAGGGCTCATGTGCTCCTCCCTCTATGTGAGTGCAAGGCTCATGCGCTCCTCCCTTTATGTGAATGCACTAACGGTTTGGTTTTTATGATACCCAATCTAATTAATCCCGCATTTTACCTATTCTGTCATAAATTTTTAAATCATGAATAGCCTGGGGCGGATTATGTGGCGTTAAAATCAATGTAACTATTTTGAGCCATGCTTTCATTTACCCATAGATTGGCATTGATTTATTATGGAAACATTTTATTATCGTAGCATTGGACAAAGAAATGGAGGTAGTTACTATTCCAAATTCAGTTTATGTCAGTCATAAATAATGGAAATCAATTCATTGTTTATTTTTATTATGAGTATTAAAATTGATTTACTTTTGATTATTTATTTTTAAAGATATAAAACCTTGAAATTGGTTTACATCTGAATATTGATTGGCTCTTAGATCAGAAGTTTATTTTTAATTTGGAGCAGACTGCGTCCTCGATGGGATTCACATAAATCTATTTAATGCTTTCAAACTTTGTAAACCACCGTTCGATACTCCTAAACCCTGCAATGCCACCACGTGATATGTCTTCCACTTTTTACCACAGCACGCAACGCAGAGTTTAAACTTTCCCACTATATAATATATAGATATTCCACAAAGCTACTAGCACAATTTTTAAATGCTCTGACTTGATCACGAGATCTCTCACATTGACATCGCATTTACCCAATAATTTTAAATAAAAAACAAAAATAGAAACTTGTTTCTTTTATTTTGATATACAAGACTTTAACATGGTCGAAAATTATTATTATGTTGTTGGCAAGTGGCGGGGTTGTTTTATTTATTTATTTATCAGTCAAATCCATGTAAATCAGAGATCGTGTTGAAGGAAGTGTGGGTTGCCTGGGGGGGATTTAATTGATTTTGTAGTTACTTTTCGTCTCACAGTTGCAATCCTCGAAATTAACAGTTTAATGTTTTGTATTTAGATACCACTTAAAACGTGAATTGTTTGTATATCCTTTTAACGGTTCATTGTGTTAATGTTGGATGTGTGATCCAAGATGTGATTAAACAGATATCGTACTCACTTTAGTGGCGTCTATAGCAATTAGATAACAGTAAATTTGACTATAGGTTTTTTGTTGAATTTTGTTTTACGATTTTTAAAAAAAATAGTTATTTCCCTCGAATGCATTCCAGATAAGACTCTAATAGGGTTTGAAGGAACMTTTGGAATTCCTTTTATTCCATTGTATAAAACTCAGTTATGTAAATGATAATTTTTATAGGAATGCATTATATTAAATTGATAATTTTTATACGGTAATATTAATTTATTTAAATTATTTGATGCTCATTCTTTCTAAAGATAAAAAGGGGTTGTAATTAGGAAGAATGGAGAAAGTTTTGTTTTATGTTAGTTAATGGTGTATGATGAAAAAGTTTTAATGGAGAATAAACTCTATAATTGCAGGAGTTAGAAGAATGTATTGTAAGTTGTAGTTGTATAGTCATTTCTTTATTTAAATTGCCAAGTTGAATGAGTGTAGTTATTGTTTCATGGACATGATGTTTGCGTGATTAAATAAAAGACCCTGAAAGGTATATCACTTATCACGCCTCGGATTCTATTTAATGAATGATTGATTAAAAAGCACTTATGGACTTTAAATAGAATTGTGCCTCGAGTTTATTATTGCTAGATAGATTGTGTATGTTAGCTCTCTTACGCGCTCGAAAATTTAAGGTTAGTTAAGGGATTGTCTAAATATTAAATTTATCTGGTTGTGCGCGACGAAAAGCCACTAATTATCCATTGTTGTTTATTTATTTGTGCACCATGCAAATTTTGATCCATTGATTGCTAATTTTCGCTCGCATTGAAGGATCATGCTACGTGTGTCGGTTGGTGTTGTTGTGTTTGGTTGATTTGATGTTGTCTTTTAGCTTAGTAGGAATTGTCTTGCTTGTGTCGAGCGAGATGTAGACACATCCTTGTTCCTCGGAACAGTCGCCAACCTTGAGACCTTAAATGGTCAAAATCCATGGGAACTTGGGCTTGAGCATTGCTTATGTGTACTGGAGGTCCTAACCTTGCAGGGTAGGACGGGCGGGTCGTCGTTTTTATTTTAGTTTGATTGATTTTTGTATGTTGCTTCCAACTGCATGATGTACTAGTATGCTAGGTGGTTATGTTGTCTGTTTCCTGAATTGTGTGTGTTGTGTTCGTCGTCGAGTTGCGTTGATCGAATATTTGCATTGTTACATTCCTGCTTATAAAAAAAAATTGCACTTGTTATGCGTCGCATGTTGTTGTAACGACGGGGGTCGTTACACATAGCCAACATGGAAACGTGAGGCAATTTATTAATGCAAAATAAAATATATTACAAAGATTTTCTCACAATATATCATTGGCAAATAACCCTACATGCTCTTAAATAAATAGCATGGACCGATTAGATATTGATCCATATATCAATGTAGTCGTTAAGATCGAGGAGAATATGAGTCCTCGGATCACTCTATGTCGAGAACATATCATGATTGTCAGATTACAAATGCATACTAATAAACACATTTTAACCTAACGACACATTAGACCAAGTTTATATTAACTAACTCCTAAGTGTCTAAATATCCTAACATCCCACCTTAAGAACAAGTTGGGATAGAATTGAAGGATTTACAAAGGCGACACAATAGGAGAAGGAAGGAGGCATCAGAGCCTATCTCCCCTTAATGACAACTTCATGAACTCCTAACATATATCAAATTTTTGAAAACTTCACTTATGTAAGAGACTTTGTGAAAATGTCTACAACTTGATCTTTTGTAGGGAAAAAGAGAACTTCAATGACTCGATCATGAATGAGTTTTCTGATGAATCCCATGTGTAGCTAGATGTGTTTTCTACGTTGATATTGAATTGGATATTTGGTGATTTGATGGCACTCTGATTGTTGTACCAAAGGTTGGTCGAACATTGCCATCGGAATCCAAACTCTAAAAGCATATGTCAAAGCCACAAGGCTTCTTCACTTGCATTAACTATTGCTCAACACTCTGTTTTTGCTAAAGAAAGAGAAATAGCCTTTTGTTTCTCATAGGACCAAGTGATAGGTCCTAAACCAAGGCTAAAAAAATAACCTATAGTGGACTTTCGATCATCAGGGTCATCGTCCAAATATGAATCAGTGAAACCAACATATAAAGGAGTCCCCCCTTAGCTGTAATGTATCTTGAACTGAATTGTACCTTGTACATACCAAAGTGTCATTTTATATGCTTTCCAATGGATTCCATGGGGTATTTTCATATACCGATAAACAATACCAACAACAAAGGAAATATCAAGACGGGTATGAGTTAAATATAAGAGGCTACCAACTAACTGACAATACAAAGTGGAATCAAATTTGAGAGAAGTACATGTGGCATCAAGTTTGACTCTAGACTAGAAGGGAGAAGGGGTTGGTTTAGAGTCATCCATGTGAAAGTGGCGAAGAAGGTCACAAGCATACTTAGATTAGGAAAGAAAGATTGCTTCCTTGGTTTGCAATACTTAGAGGCCAAGGGAATAATGAAAATAACATAAGTCTGTCATTTCAAATTTATTTTGAAGGATAGATTTCATATGGGTTAAAAGTTTAGGGTCATTACCAATGAGAATAAGGTCATCAACATAAAGAAAAAGGATTATGAGATGGATTCCTACTTTTTTGTTATATACATTAGGGTCAGAATGAAATCTAGAAAATATGGTGTCAAGAAGAAAGTTTTCCATTTTGGCATACCAAGCTTGAGGAGCTTGCTTGATACCATAAAGATATTTCTTAAGGCAACAAATAATGATGGATTCGTTCTATACATATCCATGAGGTTTTTCCATGTATATTTCTTCTTGCAAATTTGCATACAATAAGGAAAAATTAGCATCCATCTAATGGACCTCCATTTATGTGAGGCAACAAGGGATAAAATGAGGAAAATGAAATTCATTTTGGCTATGGGGGGAAAGGTTTCATTATAGTCAATGCCTTCAACTTGAGAGGACCCTTTGGAAACTAATCGGGCCTTGTGTCTTTCAACACTTCTATCTGATGTATAACTATTTATGTACACCCATTTACCTCTAAGAATTTATCTTCCTTTTGGAAGAGGTACAACATCCTAAGTATCATTTTCCATTAAAGAGTGATACTCTTCATTCATTTAGGTGTCCCAATCTGGATGAATTGAATCTTTTGCAATTTTCTTGGATCATGAGTCTCTGAAACTTGAGATAAAAGAGAAGAGGTGTGTTGGAAATGTGAATGTGTTTGACAGTGATCTAAAGGATCACCGTAAATATCACCAACTACTTATCATGTTCAAGGGACCCCATCTCAAAAGTGGTGGTGTTGGTGCAGGTTCATGTTCAAAGGACTCAGCAAGCAGAGGTGGATTTTCATCCTCAGTGTCATCATTTGAAGAAGACGAAACAAAAATACGAACAGAAGGTTGCACAATCAGCGACTACAGCTTCCTTCAAAACTTGCACACTAGATGAGTGAGCTGAGTGTGTGTCTAAATGAGGCATTGGTCTCTTTTATTTGTACAATTCTGGCATGTGTGGAAGTGTATCTTCACTGGCAAGGCCAACTTCTTCTTCTGGGTGGTTATAACCACCTTTAATATATTATGGGGCCTCTTTAATATATTTTGGGGCTGACTTCTTATTTAGCCTATTACAATTAGGGTTTGAACAATCCGCAAAAGGGGATTTGGTCAATTACAATGACCGACATGATCAATCCACAAAATGGGATTGATCTAATAAATATATTTTATCTTTATCCACAAAAGGGGATAAGAATATTCTTTGCAGTTAYACATTATTTTAACAATTATGTGTTCTTAACATTTGAAGTTGATGTCTAGATTGTTTTTCTACAAGGGCCTTATAGATCAAAAACTTTGTTTTTAAGTTTTAATAAGTAAACCCRAGTGTGCATGGAGAAGCCATCAATGAAATTTAATATATATGTGCACCTAGAGAAAGAAGGGGAAGAATTTGACCACACAAATCATTGTGAATAAGTTGTAAAGGGGTCAAGGTGTGTCATGAGGCACGTTTGTCAAAATTGTCCCACTAATGTTTGTGGAGAAAACAACTGACACAAACACCATATCTGTAAGAAATAAGAGGAAGACCAGTCACCATGTGTTGATTACATGGTTTTTTCAATGAGTGATAGTTTAGATAATCAAAATGCTCATGCTAAAGTTTTCTCAAGTCATCACTATGAGCAACAAAAATTGATGGAAAATATGATGACCCAAAGTTGTCAAACTTGTACAACCTCGTAATATCATCATCAATTCTAGTTGTGAGGAGATTCTTAGGAACTTTTAAGTCCATGATTACAACTTGGTGAGATGAAAACTCTATGGTTTTTCCTTCCCCTAAATGAGTGATCTGATACACTGATAGAAGGTTGCAAGAAAGACTTGGAACACATACTACATCATCAAAATGACCATTATCTACCTGAACTATTCCATGCCCTACAACACTAAGAGATCTATCATCACAAACAAATATTTTGTTGTTGTTGCATTCATTAAGAGAATAAAATATGGTTTTATCCTTATCCATATGATGAGATGCTCTAGAATCAATAAGCCACTCATTATAAGAAGTGGAAGTTGCATTGAAGGAGAAACAGGACGCAAAAATTTCATATCCATGAGAAGAGGAAGAAAAATAATCAATACCATTGTTGTGATTCTTCATCACTGCTTCTAAGGCTTCCATATTTTTAAAACATTTGAACTTCACATGACCATATTTCCCACAAAAGTTGCAATGTCTATGAGTTTTCTTATTTTTGGATTTTGCTCCTTTGTCAAATATATTAGGAGCATACGCTAGTGGAGAGGGTTTAGGACCCTTGCTTTTCTTATTTTTGCAGAGAGGATGTTGCTTCTCGGAATTCTTGGATTTATCTTTCCACTAGGCCACTAAGGATTTGTTGGATATACCTACAGTGTTGATCATTCCAAGTTGCATAAGTTTATCTTTCTCTTGAATAAGAGTATCACAAAAAAACTCAAGAGAGGGATTTTGGCAAGCACTCCCTAGAGATTCTCTGGTGGCATAAAAGGTAGATACAAAAACAGAATATGCACTACCAAGCTTAGAAAGAATAAATATATGCAACAGTCCTCCTTCACGTCTATTTTTCAATCTATACATAAAATTCCAAGTGTTTTAAACTTAGATAAATAATATTTAATGCAAGGAAAATAATTGGGACTTAAAAGTCCTTAACTGATTTTATATTGAGTAGGCTTGAACAATATTTTGTTTACCAAACACAACTTCAATATTTTCCCAAGATTTATCTAGGCCATCAATTCCTTGAAGGTGCAACCCTAAATTGTGATAAATGGACATTCTGATTAGTCCAAGTGCTTCATCATTCTTGTTGTAATACTTGAGATGTTTCTGGTTAGAAAACTATGCCAAGGCATCCATTTTACTTTGATTGATTTTATATTATGTTTATCTATACTAAAACAAAATGTTCTTCTAATTTTACCTGAAGCTTAAATTACTAATCTTTAATGCTTAAAGATCAGGATTTGAGGGCATAATTTCAATGTTTCAAAAAATTGAATCTTTAATGAATGAGAGAATAGTTAAGAAGCACAAAAGGCTTAAATTACTAATCTTTAATGCTTAGAGATCAGGATTTGAGGGAATAATTTCAGTGTTTCAGAAAATTGAATCTTTAATGAATGAAAAAATAATTAAGAAGAACAAAATTGAAAGTAAAATAATGTACCTTTCTGATAAATAATATTTTACCCTTCAAGTAGAATAAATTATTACAGAGTATGTATCTAGACTAAAATATAAGATGAACATAAAGGAATAATTATTTTATATTCAAAAAGCACAATGAATTAAGCATAGGTCTTGTCAATACTCACAGCGTATCTAATAAATCTATAGCTTTAATGATTCCTTTGTAGTTGTAATAGTAGTGGTCGTACTAAATTATCACAATTATAGTATCAAATACATTTAAGAACAAAATATGGATATGGAGATAACATAAAGAACAAGAATCGAATGAATTGAGACGTAGATATTTAGAATCACTCGAAGCTTACAAAATTTTATTAAAAGATAGTGTTTTCCTGAGGCAAAAATCTCTCTACATCGAGTCTTTCTTAGAATTTTATACAAATTATATCATAACCAGATGTGGTTATTCGATTCTATTTTGCATATTTTCATATACAAATAGATATTTGACTTCTAAAAATAGGAAGATTTGGGAGATATATGTTCAAATCCATGATTTTCTTCAACTTATATCTTGATGACTCATTCAATTAACAATTGGGTGAGAAGCTTCCAACTTTTGCTTGATGGATAGTTGAATGACTTCATTTTCTTGTATGTGATATCTAACTCAATGTACTTCTCGTATGTAGGAGGCATTGAAAATATATTTTGATTTGTCATAGTAAATAAAAATAATCTATGAGTAAATCCATAATAGGTTTCCCTTACAAAATGTCAACCATTGCTTGAAATTTGTCTTCACCTTCTCTGATTATGAATAAATTACTCTTGTAACTTTCAAATGATAGAAGCTTCCCTTTATCATCCCATATTGAAGGCAATCCCATTTTTACTAGATTTTCAAACTTGTCGGTGAATTGTTCAATGTCTCTTTTCACCATTATACATTTATTTTGAGCTTGTTGTATCAAATTTCTTTTTCTGAAAATATTTCCATCCTCCATCATCGTTTTGGTTTTTTCCTTTACACCTTTAATCTTTATTACTTCTATGGAATTATAGTTTAAAAACTTGATGACCCTAGTAACAACTTCAGACTTGGTTCATAACTCTTGAAATGATTTATTTATAGTTTCATCTGCTTCATCTGTAAAAATGATTTCTTCATCGATTATTTTGAAGTAATGCCAAATCTTTTCGACTTTAGCAATGATTTCATCCTAGATAATGTGTCTGGCTCCTATCAGATATGGTTTTCCAGATAATTTGTTTTGTAATTGTTCAATGTCTATTAGCATCTTTGCTTTTAACTTTTGGTATTCTCCAATAATTTTATCTTTGTCCTTGATTTCTTCATTTTGTGTTGAAATTGTTTTCTTCGGGTTTTCAATTTCATCTCCCTTTAGGTTCAAGTCTGTCAATACTCTTTATAAGCCTGCAAAATTTATTTAAAGATAGTCTTTTCTTGAGGCAAAAATATCTCTACATAGAGTCTTTCTTAGACTTTCATAAAAATTAGATCATAACGAGACGTGGTTATTCGATCCTATTGCGTAGTTTTTCATATACAGAGAGATCTTTGACTCCTAAAAATAGGAAGATTTGGAAGACATCTGTTCAAATCCATGATTTTCTTCCACTGTCTGAATGAGAAGCTTCCAATGTTCTCTTGATGGATAGTTGAATGACTTCATTTGTCTATATGTGATATCTAACTTGTGTACTTCTCGTATGTAGGAGGGCTTGAAACAGATTTTTGATTTGCCAGAGTAAATAAAAATCATCTATGAGTAAATCCACAATATTTTTCCCTCGCAAAGTGTCAACCATTCCTTGAAATTTGTCTTCACCTTCTCTGATTAGGAATACATTTTTCTTGTAACTTTCAAATGATAGAAGCTTCCCTTTATCATCCCATGTTGAAGGCACTCCCATTTTTACATTGAAGCTTCACCATTATGCATTTATTTTGAGATTGTTGTAGAAAATTTATTTTTGTGAAAATATTTTCAGCCTCCATCACCATTGTGGTTTTTTTCTTTACACCTTTACTCTTTAGTACTTCTCTGGAAATAGATTTTAGGAACTTGATAACCCTGGTAGCAACCTGAGGCTTGGTTCCTAGCAATTGAAATGGTTTATTTATAGTTTTATCTACTTCATCCATCAAATTTATTTCTTCATTAATTGTTTTGAAGTAGTGCCAAATCTTGCCAACTTCAACAATGATTTCATACCAGATCAGATATGGTTTGCTAGATGATTTATTTTGTAACTATTCAATGTCTATTAGCATATTTGTTTTCAACTTCTATTATTCTCCAATAATTTTATCTTTGTCCTTGATTTCTTCAATCTTTGTTGAAATTTTTTTCTTCAGTTTTTCAATTTAGCTCCCTTTAGGTTCATATCTACCAATGTTGTTGATAATCCATATGTTGGATTTGTTGAATCTATTATCTATAAAGGAGAATATCCTTTCTTCAAGATTTCAATTTGTTTCTCGTGCATTTCCATTTGGTCTCCCATCTATATCATTTGTTTCAGAATTTGTTCATTTTCTTTTTGTATTACATGCAACTTTGTAGTTTGAACATGATCAATTCCAAGAATATTGAGTTTTTTCTTCAGTTCCTGGATTTCTATATCTTTTGTTTTCATCGGAGCTTCAAGAGATGTTGCATCTTATGGATTAACTCTGAAATCCATTACCCATTGTTCCAATTCCTCCACTCATATCTGCTTAGTGTTCCAAACCTTTTCATTATAATGTGTAGCTTATTTATTCCAAGGGTAGTTATCATAACATCTCTATTTAACATCTCTCCAATTTGTCTATGCAGATCCATTTTATCAAGTGGATGAACTGCATTAAGATCAATAGATATATTTGTAACCTTATTTTTCTCTTTTGGTTCAAACACTAGTACATTCAATCTACCATTTTCATAATCCACACATGATAGCATTTTGGTCTGAGATGTCTCTTGGTCAAAGAGTTTAGGAAGATTTTTTTCTTTAATCTTTGCACCCATCTCCCTGGTAGTCGTGAACTAATGAACATGATCAATCTATTTTGATTGATTTGTATCCAATGACTCTTTTTCACTTTGACTTTTTTCATTCTGAGGATTTGTTGATGATGACACTTCTACCACTATAGCAAATTCTCTAATCACTGGTGGTGATTCTTCTCATATTCATTTAGTACCTCTATTTTTTTCCTTTTTGTTGACCTTTCTTCTTATGTTTCTGACATTTTTGAAGTTGATCTTGTAGTCTTTCTTTTGTATATATTCTCAAATTGTTGAGGGGTCTTTGTTACTGAAGACTTTGAAGGTTTCTTTGGAACTTTTCCCTAGATTTGCAAAATACTTTGCACATCTTCCCAGTTGCTCTGGTTTGCCACCAGGTTCAATTGTGCTTTTTATTGATGTTGATAAGGAACTTGTCCATGTGCAATCACTTTTGAAGAAATTACAGCATGAGGATCATACACTCATATTTATCCCTGCTAGAAAGCCATGTTCTTGAGAAATTTTTCTGCTACCTACAAAAACTCTAGTATTGAAAATAAAAGGACCAACATCTTTTTTTAAATTTAAAACTAGATTTATACTTTCTTGATACAAAATGGATATAATCAGAGTCTAATCTATGTATAATGAATTCCAATGCAAAGGCTCTGCGAGTCAAGAAAGTAAGTAAAAGGAAAGGTTGAAGTTCATAACCATAAACTCCAATTTTTGTGTGATTTTCAAAAATGTATTAGTTTCCTACTCTCTTGTCAAGACTCAATTGTAACATATTCTTACATTCTGGAAAGACTTTAGTAGGAATCTCTTCATGTATAATCTCATAATCCTTTGACAAACTATTTAACATAATCTGAGAACCCAACATTTTGAATCTTTTTCTTAGTCAGGGAAGTCTAGTGAATGACTAAGACTGGATTACCAATTTCGTCTTCAATTTCCAGATTAAGATGTGAAAAGTGAACAGCTTGGGAAAATAAAAAGAGATGGACAAGGTAGGATTGATATCTAAAACTTCTGAGAGTTTCAAACTCTGACAGTAGTGTCAGCATATTGAACTTGAATGATAAATATGTTTCACATTACTTCATGTCAGCATATTTTTCATCTAGGAGGGATATAAGAAAAAGTTCGAAAGGCAAGATGGTAATACAAATACATAGGATTTCTTGTAAATTGATTAAGGGTATAGAAATACAAATTGAATTATGGATACTCATGATCCATTATACACTAGTATGATCCAAGCTCAATGAGATTAATGCCTATGTTGCTTTGACCCATCCCTCATAATGTGGTATACACAATAACTGCTTCTCATAAAACCAAATTGACAAAGCCATTTACCATCCCCATTAAAGAACCTTATTGCTTACTCCTCTTACCCCTTTAACTCACACCTTTATTCATCCATACG
Source organism: Picea mariana (assembly GCA_032191745.1). Lineage (NCBI taxonomy): Eukaryota > Viridiplantae > Streptophyta > Pinopsida > Pinales > Pinaceae > Picea > Picea mariana. The sequence continues at coordinate 192,371 of JASDQU010103402.1, read as the reverse complement.
AATGGGATCTAGCACAGTTGAGCCAACATCACTAGTTCCCACAAGCAAGGGGGGTAGTTACTAGACAAAGCTTTACTCTTTGTTGTCACTTTTCAGCTCTATGACTATTTTTCCTATATCAAAAAGAAGAACTTGTCTCTTCTTGTGTACACAAAAAGACATTAATTAATTCTTGGGCATTGATTGATAACCAAATCAGCTATAAATCCACTATAACAGCAAAACCTGTCTTAGTAGCTTGAGATCACTAGAGAAGAAAACGAAACAAAAGACTGTTAAAAATGGAGGAACATTTTGGGGTCGTGGATTCTTCAAGGAAACCCACAAATCACAGAGGTCGATATCTGTGTATAGTAGCAATATCATGGTTAGTTGCCTTCATGACCTATTCTTGCATGTTATCGCACAATTTGTATGTATCCCAGAGGATAAGGTTTCGGGAAGGCAAATTGGCGTAACGGAAGGATATCCTATCACTGGTACGTCAATAGGATACCTCTTTCTATTTAGGGTTGATAGCCCAGGGGAGACGTCCACGGTGACATGGGGGTTTGAGAAGGCAAAGCTTAAAGTTTCTATAAAAATGTCCCCTCTCACAAGTCACACTCATCAAAAAGTCTCAAGGTTTTAACCAATGAAGTAATGAAGATTTAAGATGTACCTGCCCAAAACAAAGCAACAAGAAAAGATATATTTTGCAAGTACAACTTGTTCTTAGTACTTCATGAAACCATGGACTTTGTCAATAAAAGAAATAGTTGATATATGGTGAAGCAAACAGAAATTTATAGCAGTAATGTTTATAAGACAATAGCTTCACAATAAATGCCTTAAAATGGCTTCAAAATGACCAAGAATGATTCCTCATAAACACCAAAATATTAGCATTTGTCAAAATCAAGTAAGGCAGTGTATTAATCAACTTTTTTCAATTGTTTTTAGGTGTTTTTAGTGTTGTAATAGATGGTTGTAGCTTACAGCAAATAAGTTAGTAGATTAGACTATTCTAAGGTTAGGAGTACTTAGTAGAGAGCTTAAGGTATAGGTTTTGATAGTAGTTTTTGTCAATCACTCAATAGCAAGGCTTAGATCGGTGTTTTTTTTAGGGTAAATGGTAGCCCAAGGCGTTAATCACCAAACCCTAGGGGGGAATGGCTACTAGGAAGTAGGTAACTCTAGGCCCTAGTAGTTTTCCTCCTTTAGCTCAAGGATGAAGTAGATCACAGCTTAGATGAAGCAAAATGTGCTCGGGTGTTGAAATGGCAAGGCCTTTAACAAAAGCTTCAAGAAAATTGGTTTTCCAACATAATCTAGTAGGTGAAAGCTATTAAGGCAAGGACAATAACATGTGCTTAGCCTCCTAGGGTTTTAAACTAGCAATTTCATAATCTTAGTATAAATGCAAGATAAATGTAACTATAACCATTCAATGAAGAAGAATTGCAGAAAATTTACTTACATCCACCAAGAATCATCTAGCAAATACTCTAGTTGAACACTTCCACCAAGAAAAATGCCAAAATAGTCCAAAATAAGCCTCCTTCAAGAAGTGTGCACCAAATTTCAGCCAAGTAACCCTAATTAGGGCGCAAATTTCAAACCTCACACTTGTGTGAGTGAAAGATGATGAAAAAATACAAGGGAAAATCCCTTATTTATACAGTTACAATGACCAGAATTAGGTCAAAAAGGCCGACATGGCTAGTTTACATGTAATATCCAGTTTTTACATTCAATGACAAATTAAAACCCTAAATCAAGCAGAGAATGTGACATCATGCTCTTTTAGGGTAACGTTAGGCCTTTTTAGTGCAACATTGGCCTCCAGGGGCAAAACGTTAGGCCTCCCAGGGCCTCTGGATCAAACCACACATGCCACTTGGCACACAATTGCTTCCAAAGTGTCCAAAACGTTGGGTGACGTCAAGGGTCACAGAGGTGATGTCATGGGCCTTCCAAGGCCTACATCATAGTGAGAAGGGCAAGACCCCCCTGGGTCCAAGCCTGTCAGGTTGTCTCTGGTGGAACTTCCTCCTCTCTCTCTCTGGTGCAAACCTATGATCTGTCTCTGCCCCTGGTTGGGGTCTCAGCATCCATTTGGTGAGCTTTTAGCCCTATGGAGGTCCGAACTAACCATCTCACATGTTCGTCGGGTGTGGCCCTGCAACAACAAGAAGTACGCCCTCCATGGGCTCATAAGTCACAGGGATCATAGCAATGTCAATCACATCTAATAATTAATTTATTTAAACATGTGCATAAAACCCCTTTTTCCCAAACAAGTGCTCAAAGACGTTATGCTATTCTACAAGCCAGATTTGGAGAGGACGTTAAAATGTCCTATTGGGTTAATTCTCATTGGACGTGGGATGTTTCCAAATGAAGACAAATCCAAGCCATGTAAGTGGATGAGGTGGTAAGGGATGCCTGAGCAATGGATGCATTGATGACAAGGAAATGTGTGGCTTACGTGTGGGTACCTCTGAAGAGGGTGAGTTGCACCTTGTCATGGATGCAGATGTTTCCAAGCCCATTCAATGTCTTTTATCTTTGTATCTTATTGTTTTTCTTTCAGGAGACTAGTTAGGGGAAACTGCCCTGGCGTGGTGACAATGTTACCCACAAGCATTTCACGGAGATGAGAAGGTTGGCTCGTGATGAGACCCCATTTCTCTTGGTTATGCCACCAAGAGTCACTACCATGGTGTGGTGACCAGATGAATGGTAGTATCATACCACTACATGCCCATGGACCTAATACGTTGGCTTGTGATGAGACGCCTTATCCTCCAACTAGGTCTTGATTTTATTATTTTATGCGTTCCTCTGTTTCTTGCTGAGAAACCTTTTATTACTTTCTCGAGGATCCCTGGGCGAAGCATCTAAAGGTTTTGTTGTTTTCGCTTTTATCTTTTTCCAGCTACTTTTACCCTCTGGGCCTTTAGCCCCTTCTTCCCACAAGGTAAGGTACAACCCTTTGCTAGCTTGGCAAACCCAATGCCCAAACCAATGTATGCGATGGATGAGAGGGAAAAATATGAAAAGTGGTAAGTATGATGGGAACGAACGATGACATTTCATGAACCCACCCAGTGGCAACTCAAACCCTATGGGAACCAACTTACTAGGGCATCTTGTCATTGCCCCCGGGTGTGGACAAGTGGAAAGGCATAATGTCCAAGCACACATTAGAAGTAAAAGAATTAAATGCACATATTCAAATGTTTTGAGAATCAGAGTGACACATACCATGATACCCGGACTCATTACCTCATGGAGCAAGACCCGTTGTTGTTGAAGGACCGAGCCGATGAGATGGATGTTGTTGTTGTTGACAAGGTGGAGGCGTTGAAGAAGAAAGATGGGCCCTCCAAGGCCAGGCTCAAGTCAATATGGCTCTCGGTACTCCATGTCTAGGACCTATGGGCCTCGAGACATAATCTCCTTAGTTATTCCTAGGCTAGGGGATAACATCTGGCTCCAACTCGGGGACATGTGCTCACCGTAGAGTGCATAAGAACCTCAGCATCTCTGGCATGACATGTGACCTGTTTGATCTCAACAAAAGATTATTAGTAATCATTTGGGGTGGTGATATCACCCTTGGCTCATATATTGTACAGAAAACTAAAGTAAACAAGTATATATACAAATGGAAATACAAATACTCTAGCATGAAATGCAGATGCCTGTGACCTGCTTGATCTCAACAAAAGATTATTAGTAATCATTTGGGGTGGTGATATCACCCCTGGCTCATATATTGTACAGAAAACGAAAGTAAACAAGTACATATACAAATGGAAATACAACTACTCTAGCATGAAATGCAGATGGTATATACAATGAATGCAAATGCCTACCTACTTACCTGCACTTACATGTGAAATCAAGTCTCTTCCCCCTGATGGGGTTTGAGGAGGTACCCGCTAATTCATAATGGGTGCCTTCTTCCTTCCAATGTAAACAAACAGTAGGCATCATCGACTGACTTTCTTCCAACTCTGAAGGGTCTAAGCCAAAATTGTGCACTTCCCTTGACATTAGTAGGCTCTCCCTTCTTTGTGTCCCACATCCAGACTGTGTCTCCCTCTTTGTAATCCTTGGTTTTGAACTTGGTTGTTTCTTGCACAACCCTGGTGTATTGTCTTGAGGGAGGAGAGTGGGACTCAGCTGTGAAAACTTCATGTTGGGATGGTCAGATCAGTTTGTCATCTTCTACTTTCTTTAATAATTAGACAACCCCAACTTCTTTGTCTTTATATTTGTTCAGGAGTTGTTGATAATCCTCTTTTCTTCGACCATTGTGTCTGATCAAAGTCTTCTTTTGTAGCAAAAGGCATGTCATCAGGAGAAAATTTAGGACTCTCTTTTATTAGCTCATGTGTTTTGTCAGCTTCAATATCATCGCTAATCTCTTACACGTGGATTTTGGTCATTAGTACATTCGGGAGGCGGCATATTGTTCCATCGTTCATAGGCACATTGATATAAGTGAGATCCATCTCTAGAGTGCCTCCCAACATTGCAGCAAATTTCCTGGACAATAGCATTCCCCACACATCTAGGACATCGACCACCACTACGATGTCCATATGGATCACTCTCTCGGGGTATCTTCCAAGGCATACTTCCACGTTCTCAACTACCCCATGCATGGGTATGGATCTGGACTCAAAGCCACACACATTCATGTAAAGTCATGTGACTTTTAGGCCCAAGTGTTCCATGACCTTCAAGGACATCATGTTAGCACATGCCCCTGAATCCAGCATACAGTTGTTAAGGCACTTATTGTTGATCAATAAGATCATGAAGAAAGGTGGGTGTCCATCATATTGAACCCTAAAGTGATCAGCTTGTAGCATAATAGGAGGGTCCATTGGTCCATTTGACCCTTTGAAAAAATTACCGAACCTTTCTTTGACAGATGGTACCTTGATGACTTCTCACAAGGGGATGGTCACATGCATCTTGGCTAATGCCCCTTCAAAGTCAAAATTTAAGTCCACCTTCTCGGTCTTGGGAAGGAGGATGTTCATGGATGGAGGCCTTGTTTGTGATGCCACATGACCAGTAGAGAGAGGTTGGTTCATTTTCTTTTGTCTAGTATACACTTGGAATTCTTGTTTCTTCAACTTTTCTCTTGATTTTTGGTCAAGGTTATTTATCACCTCCATCCTAGCCTTCCTAGTTGCTTCTTTCATGCCTTCTTGATGTTCCTCAAGGGTAATATTAAGGCAAATTTGACAATCCTCAATGGTATGGTCCATTATGTTCACTTGGTCATGGCTTCCATTGTTAAAAGGACACTCATGCTCCTAGTGTGACTCACTGCATTGCAGGCTCATCCACTATGTTTGTAGGAGCTAAAGTATTTGGAACCTCTTAATCATTCTTTAGTCTGAAAACTTGGTTCCCCTTTTGGAACTGACCCTTGTAAGGAACCCTAAGGGCTTGTTGTTGAATCCTTTCTAGGTTGACAATCTTATTCATCATTAGCTCTTGGGTTTTTACCATGCCATATATAATCAGTTGTAACTTTGCCAAGCTAGCACTAATGTCTGGGGTGGGCTCAACATTGTGGACTATCTTAGGTTTAGTGTCTATTCTGACTCTTGGGGTTGAGAAAGGCTAGACTCTAGATGATGAAAGGTTGTCATCAATCCTTGTAGCAAACTCTTGGGCTTCTTGGATTGTTTGAGGGTTTTTATCTCTGAGGAGATACCCTAGCTTACCTATAAAGGCTTTGGTATAAAGGAAAAGAAGGAAACTATCAGAAGGATGATGACTCACAGGGATCTTTTGCAACAAGGTTTCAAACTTGTCATGGAATTATCTAACGATTTCGTTCTCTTGTTTCACGAGGTTATTCAGCCTTATCAATAGCATGTTGGGGTGTTCCTTAACACTCCATCGTTTGAGGAATATTTCCTCTAACCTATCCATGGTTTTAATACTAGCATCAGGGAGATCATTTGTAACAACCCTAATAGAATATATGTTTAGGGAATTATTAAGTAAAATTTATTAGGTAATTAATTTTTCTAACATATTATTAATTAAACAAAGATTGGTATAATGATACTAATTAAATATTTATTAATTAATTAATGGTTACAATTTGATTAATTAATTACATGTTACATTCATTGACATGGGTATTAAATTAATAGGGTTAATAAATTATAAGTTTAATTTGTTAAAGACTTACATACATGGAAAGGGATAAGACATTGAACATAAAGGGATAAGATATTAATTATAAAGGGATAAGATATTAATTATAAGGGATAAGGTAATAAATGTGTAGGTAAGGAAGTAAATGAGGAAAGGGCGGTGAAGGAGGATATGAGGGGAGGAGGTTTACGAAGGAGGCATTACCATTCGACGGGAATTTTTGGGAGGTTTCTCTTGGATTGCACAGAGGAGAGTTGAGTTCTGTAGTCGGATTGGATCGGTACAGGCACCGGTTTGCTGGAGGTTTTGGGCACGGGGGCCAAGATATCCATATGATATCCTAGAGCTAGGAAGTTGTCATAGTTGGCAGGGTGGAACAAGGTTTGGGCAGTGTTGACACAGTTCAGCAACGAACAACAAGACAAGCGGAGGGTTAGCATCAGACCAGGGTATGTTAATTTATGTATTTGTTTTATGAAATTTAAGGAATATGATGTGTTATGAGGCTGTCCGTAAGCTATTATGTTTAACTCAATAATTTATATGTTCTGGTGATTAATTTATTTGTGCAATTGAAATGATTTATATCAAATTTTTATTTACAAGTCACTACATCATTGTACCAGTGCCTAGCACCAACATGGAGAGTAGAAGAGAACAATTTCATAGCTAAATCTTCAGCATCATCACTAATGGGATGAAACTGGAAGAAGGCCCAAAAATTGCTCATGTGATCTTCGGCATTGATTACATCATTTCCAGTAAATTTGGGCAACCATTTTTCATGGGGGCATTTGCCTAGGGTAGTCCGGTATAGCTGTCATGTCTAGCGGTTTGAAAAGCTTGGATGACCATTGTCTTTGGTTATTGGCTTGGTTTGGATTGACGGTCTGATTTCATGTGCTAGACATTGTGTTTAAGGGAATATTGCCTCCAAACAATGATTTTACTACAAGAGAGTTTCGGGGAGGCTTTCTTCTAAAGGACTGGGGAGGGTTGGTGTACCTCCCTGTGGTTTGTGGAGTCGCCAGATAGTTTTCTTTAAACTATCAAAGAGATGAGGGGATCACCCTCAGTGAAATCACCAGGTAAGCTTTGTAAAGTAAAGGCTTTTGAAGAAAGACTTACCGAAAAGTATAGTCTTTGAGGAGAATTGATTCAGTGTTCCCCGACAACGACGCCAAAATGTTATCGCACAATTTGTACTTATTCCAAAGGATAAGGTTTAGGGAAGGCAAATTGGCGTAACGGAAAGTTATCCTATCACTGTCACCTCAATAGGATGTCTCTTTCTATTTAGGGTTGATAGCCCAAGGGAGACGTCTCCGGTGACCTAGGGGTTTGAGAAGGCAAAGGTTAAAGTTTCTATGAAACTGTGTCCTCTCACAAGTCACACTGATCAAAAGTCCCAGAGCTTTAACCAATGAAGTAATGAAGATTTAAGATGTACCTGCCCAAAACAAAGCAACAAGAAAACATATTTTTTGCAAGTATAACTTCTTGTTAGTTTCATGAAACCATGGACTTTGTCAATAAAAGCAATAGTTGATATATGGTGAAGCAAGCAAAAATTTATAGCAACAATGTTTATAAAACAATAGTTTCACAATAAATGCAATCAAATGGCTTCAAAATGACCAAGAATGATTACTCATTAACACCAAAATACTAGCATTTGTCATAAGCAAGCAAGGCAGTGTATTAATCAACCTTTTTCAATTACTTTTAGGTGTTTTTAGTGTTGTGATAGATGGTTGTAGCTTATTTTTGTAACAGCAACAAATCAGTTAGTAGATTAGACTATTTTAAGGTTAGGAGTAGTTAGTAGAGAGCTTAAGGTATAGCTTTTGATAATAGTTTTTGTCAATCACTCAATAGCAAAGCTTAGATCAGTGTTTTTTTTAGGGTAAATGGAGTCCTTTTAAGCAGTGACAAATCTTGAAGGAACAAATGATAATGAGAGAATTAAAGACAAGAGGGTCAATAATTGAAGTGTTGGTAGCCCAAGGCTTCAATCACCAAACTCTAGGGGGGAAATGGCTACTAGGAAGAAGGTAACCCTATGCCCTAGTAGTTTTCCTCCTTTAGCTCAAGATGAAGTAGATTACGGCTTAGATGAAGCAAAATGTGCTAAGGTGTTGCAATGGCAAGGCCCTTAGCAAAAGTTTCAAGAAAATCGATTTTCTAGCATAATCTAGTAGGTGAAAGCTATTAAGGCAAGGACAATAACATGTGCTTAGCCTCCTAGGGTTTTAGGCTAGCAATTTCATAATCTTAGTATAAATGCAAGATAAATGTAACTATAACCATACAATGAAGAAGAATTGCAGAAAAATTACTTACATCCACCAAGAACCATTTAGCAAATACTTTAGTTGAACAATTCCACCAAGAAGAATGCCAAAATAGTCCAAAATAAGCCTCCTTCAAGAAGTGTGCATCAAATTTCAGCCAAGTAACCCTAATTAGGGCGCAAATTTCAGACCTCACACTTGTGTGATTGAAAGATGATGAAAAAATACAAGGGAAAATCACTTATTTATACATTTACAATGACCAGAATTAGGTCAAAAAGGCCAACATGGGCAGTTTACATGTAATATCCAGTTTTTACATTAAATGACAAATTAAAACCCTAAATCAAGCAAAAAAGTTGACACCATGCCCTTTTAGGGTGACGTTAGGCCTTTTTAGTGCAACGTTGACCTCCAGGGGCAAAACGTTAGGCCTCCCAAGGCCTCTAGATCAAACCACATATGCCACTTAGCACACAACTGCCTCCAAAGTGTCCAAAACGTTGGGTGACGTCAAGGGTCACAGAGGTGACGTCATGGGTCTTCCAAGGCCTACATCATAGTGAGAAGGCAAGACTCCCCTGGGTCCAGGCCTGCCAAGCTGTCTCTGGTGGAACGTCCTCCTCTCTCTCTGGTGCAAACCTTTGATCTGTCTCTACCCCTGGCTAAGGTCTCAACATCCATCTGGTGGGTTTTTAGCCCTATGGAGGTCGAAACTAATCATCTCCCCATGTGTATCTATCTGTCAAGTGTGACCCTGCAACAACAAGTACACCCTCCATGGGTTCATAAGTCACAGGGATCATAGCAATGTCAATCACATCTAATAATCAATTTATTTAAACATGTGCATAAAACCCCATTTTCCCAGACAAGTGCTCAAAGACGTTATGTTATTCTACAAGCAAAGTTGAGAGAGGATGTTAGGATGTCCTATCGGGTTCATTCTCATTGGACGTGGGATGTTTCCAGATGAAGACAAATCCAGGCCATGTAAGTGGATGAGGTGGTAATGGATGTCTAAGCAATGGGTACAGTGATCACAGGGGAATGTATGGCTTACCTGTGGGTGCCTCTGCAGAGGGTGAGTGGCACCTTGTCATGGATGCAAATGTTTCCAAGCCCATTCAATGTCTTTTATCTTTTTATCTTATTGTTTTTTTCTTTCAAGAGACTAGTTAAGGGAAACTACCCTAGCGTGGTGACGAGTGGTGACAATGTTACCCACAAGCATTTCACAGAGATTAGAAGGTTGGCTCGTGATGAGACCCCCTTTCTCTTGGTTATGCCACCAAGAGCCACTACCGTGGTGTGGTGACCAACTGAATGGTAGTGTCATACTGCGACATGCCCATGGACCTAATAGGTTGGCTCGTGATGAGACACCCGATCCTCCAACTAAGTCTTGGTTTTATTATTTTATGGGTCCCTCTGTTTCTTGTTGAGAAGCTTTTTATTGCTTTCTCGAGGATCCCTGAGCGAAGCATCTGAAGGTTTTATTCTTTTGGCTTTTATATTTTGCCAACTACTTTTACCCTCTGGGCCTTTAGCCCCTTCTTCCCACAAGGCAAGGTACAACCCTTTGCTAGCTTGGCAAACCCAATGCCCAAACCAATGTATGGGATGGATGAGAGGGAAATAGATGAAAAGTTGTAAGTATGGTGGGAATGGACGATGACCTTTCATGAACCCACCCAGTGGCAACTCAAACCCTATGGGAACCAACTTACTAAGACATCCTGTCATTCCCCCAGGTGTGTGGACAAGTGGAAAGGCATAAGGTCCAAGCACACATTAGAAGTAAAAAGAATTAAATGCACATATTCAAATGTTTTGAGAATCGGAGTGACACATACCATGATACTGACTCATTACCTCATGGAGCAAGACCCATTGTTGCTGAAGGACTAGGGCGATGGGATGGATGATTTTGTCGCTGACAAGGTGGAGGCGTTGAAGAAGAAAGATGGGCTCTCCAGGGCTAGGTTCAAGTCAATATGGCTCTCGGTACTCCATGTCTAGGACCTGTGGGCCTCGAGACATAATCTCCTTAGTTATCCCTACGCTAGGGTATAACATTGCCCACATAATGTTCACAAAAGTGATGATTGTAGCTAAACTTATTGTTTTCTCCGACTACCCTAGGATGGCCACATTGCTTTGACCCATCCTTGATAATGTGGTATATAAATAATTGTTTCTCACAAAACCAAATTGACAAAGTCATTTATCATCCCCACTAAAGAGCCTTATTGCCTACTCCTCTTACCATCTTAACTCACACCTTGATTCGTCCATACGAATGGGATCCAGCCCAGCTGAGCCAGCATCAAAAAGAAGAACCTGTCTCTTTCTTGTTTACACAAAAAGACATTGATTGATTGTTGGGCATTGATTGATAACCAAATCAGCTATAAATCCACTATAACAGCAAAACCTGTCTTGGTAGCTTGAGATAATTCACTAGAGAAGAGAACAAAACAAAAGAATGTTAAAAATGGAGGAACCTTTTGGGGTCATGGGCTCTTCAAGGAAACCCACAAATCACAGAGGTCGATATCTGTGTATAGTAGCAATATCATGGCTGGTTGCCTTCATGACCTATTCTTTCCCACATAATGTTCACAGAAGCGATGATTGTAGCTAAACTCCGTGTTTTCTCCAACTGCCCCAGGATGGCCATATTGCTTTCCCAACAAGGTTCAACTCTTAAAACTAACTCGTAAAATTTTAGATTCCTTACAAATTTATTATGAAACAATGTAGATGATGGCTAAGTTCACATACTAAACATCATAGCCATAAAAGATAGTAAAGAAGATGTTACCTAGTACCAAGTTTGTAGAAGAAACTGCAAATATACAAGACTTTTCAAGCATGGACACAATCCATTGCAATTGCATTACTCTCTATTGATTTTGTTAAGGCCTCTCTCGTATTTGATACAATACATGTCAAGGAGACATCATAGCATGCTACAGGTATCCATTGGGATAACTGAACAAATAAGTTTCAACTGCTTGGGAGGAAGAATCACATCAAACTGAAACTTCTGACAGAAAACTATTGAATTCTTTTTGTTCTAGCAGTAGATTTGCTTTCTTGCACTTTGGCCACCTTCTTATTAAGAAACCAGATTCTGAACCCTTGTATTTAACAAAAGGTAATACCGAACATACAAATGTATTTCTGGGCCTTGACTGTGATTATCAGTGATTGAACGTAAATAAAGAAGAAAGTTTGTAAACATGCGCAAAATAAAAGAAGTGGTCAAAGAACCAGTAAACACCAACAAATAGCCATACATCAGAAGGAATGCCTGCAGGGCATCTCCAACTTGGATATAGCTGAAGTGTAATGAAATGAAGCTACAAAATCCCAAAATAAATAGAAATTGATAAAGCACAGTATTAAACATCTGAATTCGAATTTCAAAGAAATATCCACACACACAAGTACAATCCCAAGCCCAAATTCAGTTAGCTGGTATCAATGCAATATAAGTTCAAGGCTCAAGCACTGCTACAGGGATAATCCTAAGCCCAAATGCGTTAGCTGGTGTCAATGCAAAATAAGTTCAAGGCAGAAGCAATGCTACAGGGATAATCTACAAATATGTTATCTTTCACAGTTGTTCTGGTCAATGCATTTCTAAAATAGTATGAATTTTGTGCCATGAGCCTGTGTAAATCTTAGATCACAACACACCCAGAACAGGAACCTTCAGACAGAAATAAACACCATCACCAAACCACATGTGGCCTCAAGTACCAGGTCTTCATTCTCAAATCCTTCAATAAGCTAAGAGCTCTAAAATGTAAACCTAATGTTCTTAAGACCATAGGAGACCTAAAATACTGGCAAGTACATCCTGAAACATACAATGGAATATAGCTTATTCACGTGACACTAAACAGCATTGTCCACTCGCAGCCCTAATTTGGTATCTTCATGTGCTGATTGCTTTATAGAATAGTGTAACCAACCATCAGAGAATGTCAACAAGTGCACTAAGATTGCAAGCAAATGCCACGACAGCATTGTTAGGTTTTTCACACAGACAGGATTGAAACATATGCAGAGTTCAAGAGTTCTATGAATTTGCTGCTCCTACCATACACATATCATCCCAGCTAAAATATGTCTTTGATCCTGTAACCGCAACATTGGAGATCATTCAACTCACTTCCTTTTTCTTGGTAAAATCTAGTAGATGCTTAAACATGGACAGTTCAAGTAAATGCCCGTATTGATGTATCACAGCTACCAGATGTTCATATGCATATTCCTCTGAAACTTCACCCCTCCCCCAGTAAAATATAATCTTCATTTCACATAGACATCACTTTTGGCAACATCTTGATTGCTTATGAAGTCTCCTAGTTACAGGCCCAACTATAGTTACAACTATTTTCAATTCGTGGATTTATGACAGAAATACAATAGATTCAAGAACACAATTACTAGAGCTTGCAAGACCTTTGGTTACTCAATATTGATGCATCAGTTGATCAAGAATTTAAAGTAAATAAGAATAAAAAATACATGCAAAGTTCATTTAGTTCACCTAACCCTTTTTATGCCACCAAACATTCCAATGAATCAAGCATGCCATAAAAGCTATGGAATTTATAATGCAATCCTGACGAAAGCAGGGATCACTTCCCTTACTAATAAATGTAGGAGAAACAGTTGAAATAGAAAAGTATATTTGACAATGGAAACTATATCCAATGATTCAAACAAATGACCAACAACACAAAGGCCCAAAACATGTTACAGAGGGCATGATATATATTATGTCCAGACACTGCTCATTCACTATGTAGAAAGATGTCTTTATAGGACTGTACAGAAACAAAGCATGCCTCTATATATCTTCTTCTATAAATTGCCTTTGACTACTTATATAAGCTTGCTGGTGATTATGGGATTTGCAATGCCAATATTTTCTATTAAGAAATGACTGCAAATGCCACAAACTAGATCTAAAAATACTAGTAACCTAACATTAACATACCAAATTATGTCCACAACTAGAACAGCAAGACACACAGCAAATAGAACGCTGGTCAACAATTACATAACTGAAAAGAAGAGAACCTAGAGAGCCCCCTTCCCTACCCTATAATCAGAACTAAGAGGAAAGCTGAGCATACCCAGTGAACAAGAACTTCCCTGAGTTACTAGTCCAAGCCATGTTTGTTGGAAGGCTTCAATGGCCCTGAGTAATAGAAGCACAAATAATACCCTGTTCAACCAGAAACCTTTCCTTTTCATACTGCACTAAGGTTTTAAGGAAAGCTGCTTGTTATGTTTTAACTTTTGATGAAGATCTAATTATGAATAAAGCATCTACAATAGCTTCATTATTTCTTGCACAATTTATGGCTCTAGCCTCTATCCATTATTAATACTCCACAAGCATTACAGGAGGGCATAAAATAGTTTATCAATGTGTTGGATGTCTATTTGATTATGCAAAATTTGTACAATAGTATTAAGATAAACTGAGACTAGGATATCAAACCTCTTTTCTCTGTCGCACAGTATTGCCAGCTCCTTGGCCTTGATGGTGTGCAGAAATCATGCACTGTAAGTATAACAGAACAATATCTATGAGTGTGTGTGTATGTGTGTGTTTCAACAACAGATACACCTGGGCCTGAGTTGGGTTATATGTGTTCCTTCCTTGTCTCTGTTGCATTTCTTCCTATCCTTTTGCATGGATTTCGACCCGGCAGCCCCTGGCTGGCCACCGGTGTTGGCACAAGACTAAGGCTAGCAAGGGGGCCATAAATGGCCTCCTCTCCACCCAATGCATCCTTTGATTTCTATGTTGTTGGCATTGGGAGCGAGAACTCTAGAGTCTATACTTAGCAGCAGCAATGGTACCATCGAAGGCACCAAAGAAGCTTGTCCCCAAAGTTTACCATGAAATAATTCTGTTGCTAAGGAAATCCTTATTCACATTTCCATTTCTGAATATGATGACGCCTGCAATATTTTCCAGGAGGAAACTCTGTTGGGATACTTTGTGGGCCAGGACGTGCCTGAGTCTTTCAATAGGAGCTAGGTCAGGGAGGTCTGGAAGCCACATGGATGCTGTGTGACATGTCCATACCCAAGGTCTGACAAAAGGGTTTATCCTGTCTCAATTTGCTAACAAGGCACGTGTGCATGAGGACATTGCCTGTCACCATTGGGTGTGGAAGAACACGTTGATTGTGTTTTCATCATGGAATGGGAGCTTTTCTATTGACCAGGCAGCCCAATTGTCTTGTTCAGTGTGGGTTGAGTTTCCTAGTCTACCCATGCAGCTCTGGCATTTCCTATAGCATATCTTTGCACCTATCGAGGGTTTCATATACCTGAACCCTCACAGTTCTTTATTCCTAACCCCTAGCACAAGGTTTCTCTCAGCGATAATATGTCCAGGATCTCAAGAAAAATGTTCTCATTCAAGTCGGGTACAAAATGCTAGGGCAATGGGTTAGGTATATTAAGCTGCCAAATACTTGCTTCTGTTGCCCACTCTAAAGCTCAGACGAACCTAGCCACTCAAGCTACCCAAAGCCCAAGATGGTGCTTAGAACAATGTCAATAGTGATAGGGGGTGGACACAAGCAATACAATGCAACAGCTAGAACAAAGCAAATGGGCCTCAAAAGGCCCCGGCTTCTAAGGCTATTGTCCCTACCAATCATAGAAAGTCTCAAGTTCCTCCCACTGAGAAGGGAAGTTCACACCCAACCTGGCTCTTATCCTAGGTGGCGATGGCCGCAGGACCCGCTCTCCACCATCATCAGTTACTCTCGATGTCAATGACTCGGTCAACAACCTGAAATAGCCAATCAATGGCTATGATTCCACCACGGTAAAGAACACCTACAAGCTCTATCTCTCACTAGACTCGGCCAAAACTAGATAATTATCATTAATTCTCTCGAAGAAAAGACTCTAGGCATCTCAACTAACAATCAATCGACAATGGACCTCTTCCTCTCAACCAATCACAACACATGCTTAGGCATTTCCCTTCTCTACTGCATAGTCCTGTTACAACAAAATCTAGCACCCCCACACGATGTAAAGTCCCAAGCATCAAGGAGCTAGTCTTGTGCAACTCATGAAGGCTACCCACTCTCACCATAGT
The DNA here is from genome assembly GCA_032191745.1 of Picea mariana. Classification (NCBI taxonomy): domain Eukaryota; kingdom Viridiplantae; phylum Streptophyta; class Pinopsida; order Pinales; family Pinaceae; genus Picea; species Picea mariana. Next base: position 176,741 of record JASDQU010103402.1, on the reverse strand, counting down.
AGCTCTTCCTCTCTCTTCTAGTTACCTCCTCTCCAACTCAAGGGGGGCTTCCCTAAAAGGTAGGATTGCCAAGGCTATGGAATGGAGGCACGAGGTGATTTAGTAAAGAGTTAGCCTAAGCAAAACGGGTGGTAGTAGTATAATGGAATAGTGAGTGGTGTGAGAAGGGAAAGATTAAGGTAAACCCCAAGGCCAAGTGCCTAATCGCACATGGGCAAATGGAGTCAAGGGAGCATAGATCAGAGAGGGCAAGGGCATGAAAATGCAAGGCAATAGGGGCTTATATGCATGCCATAAATCAGCCTTAGCTTGCTGATTTTTATAGCAGAAAATTACCTTGGAAGGCTAAGGGTGTCATACCCAAGCATTGTTATGAAAGTGTGATTATGTTAATCTAGGAAGAATTAAGTTTATTGGATGGTAGGCTAACATAACAACAATAGCAATAAGAGGGGTCAAAACCTCACATTACTCTATCCAAATGAAGCATGGTTCATTATAAGGCAATCACAACATGCTACAAGGATTTCCTAATACAAAAAGCAACACATAAAATATAAGTGCACAATAAAGTTGCACATCAGATGAAAATATACCTCGAATTCTCCATAAAGCTCCAAGCTTGTGGTACACAAATGAAATCCAAGGAGAGAGCTTCTAAATCCCCAAAATCCCCACAACCTCCACAATGGAGAGAGAGCAAGCTCCTCTTATAGAGTGAGTCTCTTCTCTCGTACAATAAAGAATTATTATCCTTCTAAGTCACTCCATGACAAGTCAAACAAATATTATGATATTGGAATAGTTAGATCTCTCCTCAATCAATGGTTGACCATGTCACATCATGTCGACAAAAACCTCTCAAGGACAACTCGACCCATCTAAAAATAGTAGTGAAATAACAATATAATACTCATGAGAGGAGGAATACTCATGAGAGGGGGGTGTACCACTAAAAATAGGCACCAAACCAAGTCCAATGCCAAGTGTCCACATGGAATGTGCCCTCCAAGAATGCATGCATGCAAGATATAATAAAATAAGTCTCCACATAGGAGGATGTGCCCCAAGGTCCACCTAGGATAACTCACTAAGTGTGCTCTCCAAGATGCATGAGAGAATAAATAATATAATAATCCTCCTAGGAGAATGCTCCATAACAACCTTCTCCAAAAACAGCAAAAGGTCCACAAGATGCATGCAACCAATCCACATGTGTGAATCCCAAGGCATCCAACTCCATGGATGAACGTGCAAGATGCCAAGTAGATGGAGCGCTCCACAAGAAACAAAGTAGCCAAAACCCCAAAATAGCAAGTGGACCATCTCCACAAGACAAATCCAAGGAGATAAGGTCGAGTTAGGGCTTTGACCATGCCAAAACTTCATGAAACAATAAAATATATATCTCCAAGAATAGCAAGAAATGTCCCCACGAGTGCACCCTCCAAGGATATGCTCAAAACTAGTAATAGGACCGAGTAAATGCACCCAAAAGCCACACGTGTGGCCCTCCAAGTATGCCACACGCCCCTCTATAAACTCCTCCATAACCACCTCCAATAAAATAATATATAATGCCAAGTCAAAGAGGTGAGGGCTTCTCCAATGAAGTCATCAAGTGTAGGTGAAATATCCATGCAATAAAGATGAGGGAGCACCTAGGAGAGGTGCACCCTAGAAAAGTGTGCCATGTAACTACATCAACCACCCACAAATAATAAAATACTCTCCAATGAAGTGTGTCATAAGAGAATGTGCCAAGAGAGGTTAGACCTCAATAATAAAATATTACTCCATATGCCATGCCATAAAGATGTCTAACCAACCCAACAGACTAGGCCCTAGAGAAGTGTGCCAACCTCTCTAAGAAACAATAAAATAATGCATGCCTCAATAATTATGCCCAAGAGGGGGGTGCACCACTAGAAAGCCTCAACCAACTCCAATCAACCCCTTCAAATGTGAAAAGAAGGCAACTGAGATAGGGCACCCAAACTATTAACCTTAATCTGGATAAATTATATTAATTTAACCATTGAACAGTTAAAAAAACCTCAACATGTATGCACAAAGGTTAATGCTCAAACATAACCATTGTCCCCCTCAAAATTAGTCACCAACAAATTAAAACACCATGAACATGTGTGCAAATGAGGGGTGCACTCTAATAAAGTGTTGCACCATGTAAATAAAAGATGTTATGCTAGCAAAACAGCATTGTGATAACAACAAAACATAAATTCCAACCTAAGGTGCACCACCACCAATGGATTATTACAGCAAAAATCACCATCTAACCTTAGGAAAGATTAAATCACCATCAAATCATATGTACTACCCCCCTTCCAACTCAAAATTAGGAAATAACACATCAATAAGAGTACTAGCATCATGAAACACATTCCCCATGGGTGATGTCTAGCAAAAGTTACATCATAAAGTTAATCACCTAGGAAAATCTGACAAAGGCAACATGAGTCATCCTACCATAACAACATCATAAGAGACGGGGACATGAAATGTTAACCCCATCCAATCATCAAGTGTGTCCATCACACATCAAACACATGAAGACCATGTAGAACACCCCATCCTAGTGACACCAACATCATACATCAACACACCAAGTCACAAGGAAACATCAACAACATCATGAAACATCTACCTCCTAACATCATCATCCAACCACTTGAGGGGCTAGAACCATCATCCATGTCCAAGATAAGCATATATAACAAACGACCATAATGAGATGGTATGCTCCACATCCATCAAAAGTGAAACCACGAGGTAATCAACAAGGTAAAGCACATGTGAGAAGACCACCAAGCAGTAAGCACAGTCATCTAACCAAGGAGAAGTGAGAGTCCCCCAAACCAAAGATATCCATCAAATGATCCAAGGCCATGAAGAAAAGGGTCTCCATGAAGATGAATCCCCCCAAGCCAATCCAGAAGCTCCAAGGAACCAACAGCAAATCTCCATCAATGTGATGAAAATCACAAGATGGAACCTCATACGATATGAGGGGTAACAAGTCCCTCAAGTAATCCATCCCAACAAATCCAATAGTGCAGGCAAGAATCGTAGCCCTTAGCTCAAACACAGTGCACTCTCACCATAGACATAAGGGCATACAGAGTACTATCTTGCCCCTGTGCCACTGCTCACTATAACCATAGATCCCTTACCAATGCCCACTATAACCATAGATCCTTTCTCACTACCAGTCACAAAACCCTCTGGCATACAAAGGCTCCCACCAACTCACAGTTTCCAAGGTAGAGCAAAGATAATGCAGTTATAAAATAACAGTTGACCTCTTGGAAAAATATTGGGAAAAGAGATGGAACAAGTGAGTAGAAGAAGAGTAAAAGTGTAGGCGAAGGCTCTTCCTCTCAAAATGCACATTATATACCTTTAGGATTTCATGATAGTATGTATCCTTTTCAAAAGTACATAAGAATTCTTTTGGACACATATGGCAAAGTGGTGGTGAGTTTCGAGAATGACACATGGCAAGGGAATTTGTCCCCATGGGTTCTCCTTACCTCTTTCCCTCTTGTAGAATAATAGCCACCTTGTGCTCCTTGTAGCCATATTGGACACTTTTCATTACATTCATACTCATTATAAATATACATTTATGCACCATGAGGGTGTCCAAAGGACATAAGCAAAACTCAAACCAAGGTCTCTATCCCATAGCATTCATATGACCCAATGGTCTATCACGTCCTAACTTTGTCCAAGATGTATGTCATGTTCTAGCTTTATCTAAGTTTCCCATCATGTGCTAGTGTTGCCCGAGTTCTCTATCATCTCCCAACTTTATCCAAGTTGTCTATCATGTCTCAGCTTTGTCCAAGTTGTCTATCATGTCCCTTGCTCCAACATTGTCTCAATTGTCCATAATCTCCCAACTTTGTCTCAGTTGTCTAGTATGTCCCACCTTTCTCCTAGATGTCCATCATCTCTTAGCTTTGGCCAAGTTATCTTTCATGTCCCAACTTTGCCTCAAGTGTCAGCATAGAAAAATGGCGTTGAGTGCGATACAATCTGAAACAAAATACATAAACATTGAAGCTCTAAATAGCCTCTAGAGTGAAAAAAACACTAAGCTACAACAAATAACTATATATCATCAAAATCATCCCCTGTAGTGGGTTCCTTATCATTGGTAGCTCACTTTAAATCAAGTCTCTCCATCACAACTACACAATCTCCACATGCTCACAAATGTTCGATCAGAGAGGCATGAGGGAAATGGGGGGGACGAGGTTATTTTATAACAATGATTTAAGGTTTGACACGAGGGAAGCTTTTCTCTTTTCTTTTCTTGCCTTTTACTCTCGCCCCCCCCCCCNAAAAAAAAAAAAAAAAAAATTGCACATTGGTCCCACGGACTAAATTCAAAATGAAACCACCCTTCCATTCCAACACACCCACTATGGTTCAAGGTCGCCCAGGTGTGGACTAGTCCAAACCAACCATTTCCGGTCTGGTCCAACAGTTCCAATAATGTTGCTTATGACCAAGGAGGAATTCATTCCACTTTGCCACAGGGTGAAGTATGGCTACTTGTATGTGGACAAGTGTCCAACTTCAAATATTTCAAAAGCAATGAGTCTATTACCTTGTAACAGTACTACACAATGTCCAAACCCAAAAGAGTTACACTCAATAATAAAGAATGGAGAAAGAGCATCCTTCTTTATTAAATTAGTCACGGGATAAGTAACAATGGAGAAAGTTAATTCCAAATTGTGGTAGAACCTTGCTATGCCCAAAAAACCTCAAAGCTTCATAAGGATCATAAGCATTGGCCACTCTTGAATGGCCTGAATCTTTGCAGGATTAGTACAAATATCCAATGGCCAGTATATTCCCAAGAAGTCATGGAAAATTCACAAGTGGATTCCTTTGCATAGAGCTTTAGTTGTGCTAAAGTAGCTAATACATGATCTTAATGACCTATGAGTGTTCTACTATATATAAGTATATCATCAAATAAGACTAAAACAAACTTGCAAAGATACTTACCAAACACCTTTTTCATTAAGCTTAAAATGTAGCAATACCATTGCAGAGGCCGCATGGCATCACCCATAATTGGTAGTGGCCTTGATGAGTCTTCAATGTAGTCTTGTCTTGGTCCTAGAGTCATATATGTATCTAAATATAGTTGAGACTGAGGTTAATATTAGTGGAACCATGTATCTCATCCATCACATCATCAATATAAAGGTAGTAAGAATCATCATTTTCCTCACCATGACAACTTGAGTTACAAACATAGCTTACAAAATTTCCTCCACTAGCCTTTCAATCTAAAACTTCTAGGATGGACCATATCAATAGGGGCAAACCACTATAAGGCCTTTTGAAGGGTCAAGCTCGATAACATGCTCCATACCCTTGTAAGGAAAGTTTTGCAAGCATCTCCAAGAAGACCACCTTAGATTTATGGAGTAGCATAGAGAGCCCTAGATTATGTATTTGTTGAAAAGGAACTACCACCATATAGTACAAGCAAGACATGAAGCCAAAGCATCCTTTTGTCAAAAGTCTAAACAATTGTTTGGAGTCCTTGATCTAGGTACCTTTAGGTGGAAGGCCTTTGCTAGTGATTTCACGGCCATCTTGGTGAAAGGAGAGGAACTTATCCCAATGGTTTGTGGAGTAGGTCTCTATGGAAATATGCCATTGAATACCCAAAACATCACCTACTCCTCCAACATCTATGACATGAAAGTCATCCTTCAGGGTGTAGTCTTTCACTATAAGTTCCACCTTGTGCACCACACTTTCACAATGAATGGGGAAGCTTTCAAAAATATCAAGATGAAATCCTAGTTGCCTAACCTATTACTTATCAAAAATGTTCAAGGTATTGCCAAGATCCACCATAACAAGAAGCCTTTATTTTTTTAATGTGGACATAAAACTTGAAGGTATCTAGACTACCTATCCTAATCATTGCAACAAAGAAAAGCGAGGGTTCCCCTATTTCTAATGGAGGGGATTGGTCTTGTGGACTAAAATCATCATTTGGTTGTTCAAGAATATTCAAAGTATCCTCTTCATGTTCAAATTCGAAGTCGGATAGGCAAAGAACTTTAGAGGGTTGCAGAAATGTTGATTAAAACAATGTTGAAATCATTTAAGTTAGAGGTTTAAGGTGGAGGGATAAAGTTTTTGAGGAGGTAGACAAATAGGGTTTTTTATTTGTGGCATTTCAAAATTCCCTCTTCCTTGGCCCTCTTGTCATATGCATAACCCTTTTTACTAAAGCCAAGTATTTTTCTCTTGTTAGCTTCAACATGACACTCTACTCTTCCAACTACAGTGATGGCCTTTTCCAATTAATTAAGTTCAAAAATTCTTACCTTAGTCCAAATTTATGTCCTAA